>JAPPVO010000017.1:70991867-71273960 GCA_030407325.1 Camellia japonica | reverse complement strand
CTCTTTGTGCTTGCCAAAATGGCAGAAGAAGAATCCTCAGGGACACCTGTAGAATACCACGCACAATTCTGAATCTCTTCGCAAGTGTGCAAAAGAAACAACTTAAAATTGTGAAATCATGAAGGACTTCACGTCGATAATTCAGAATCCAATCAAACCATTTGGGGGATCTTTCACAACACTTGAGTTTATTAAAGGAATCTCATAAAAAGGTTTTTTTTAGTTTTCCTATTTCAAAAGGTTCGAGAACAAGCTCTAATGGTGTATGTTGGCCCTGATCTAATGGGACAATTGTCTTAATGCTAAGTTTGTCTGAGCCAAAGAAGGAGCCGTACCCAACTCAACAAAGGCCCAGTCCATCCAATCCCATAAAAAAAAACCCACTCAGCAAAGGTCTAGTCCATCTGAGCCCCAAAGGCCAACTCAGAAAAGATCCATCCAATGCGAAAAGACCAATTCTAAAAAACCCAATCTAGTCAAACTTGTCTAGACTAATCCAGTTTAGATACATCAAGTACAACCAGGTTGAAATCCTTGTTAGCCAGCTCCCAACTGCCAACTCAGTAGACCCGTGATGGCACAGAGTTCAGAAGAAGTTGTGGCCATGATAACGACCCTAAACCAAGAAATTGCCATGCAGGATGAGACCATTGCTGAAATGCAACGCCCATCTGGGGCATCTACCACACATCCAGTTTCAGGCCCCCAGCCTAACTTCGACCCACCTCCGCCAACTGAAGATTTGCAAGGCCCAGATCCTTGAAAAGGGTTGGCTCAAGCTCGAGTTTTCAGACCCCTGATGCAACCTAATGAAGAGCCTTTTCCCCTTTATATTAATGATCTTGACCCGACCTTGTTAAAAATTGCTAACCTTGAGAAGCAATTCAAAAAGGCACAGGGACTTAACTTCATTCCCAACATTGAGGATGGGTACACCGAGGTTGCAGAAGGCTCCCAGACAGATGCAAAATGCCACCTATTTACCGTTTCGACATGTCTGGAGATTCTATGGTACATATCCAATTTTTCTTGGATGTCCTAAAATCGATGGGTCTGACTAAGTCTCAAAAACTCTCTCTGTATGGAAGAACCCTATCAAGAATGAAAGCCACTTGGTATGCCAAGTTGGAGGATACAGTGAAGCAAAAAATGTATAGAAGCCACTTGGTACACCAAGTTGAAGGATACAGTGAAGCAAAACTGGAAAGATTTGGCTGAGGCGTTTGTCAATCAGTATTCTTACAATACCCAAATTGAAATGACCACCTAAAAGCTTGAAACAACCACCAGAATCCTAAAGAACCTTTTGTGGAATTGTTGCAAGGTGGAGAGCAAAGGCAGCACAAATGACAAATCGACCTTCTGAGAAGTACGAACAGTGGTACAGAACCTTGAGCCTGATATGTTACAAAAGTTAATAGTCGCTCCACTATTCACTTTCAAAAATTTGCATGAATTAGGGGTTCAAATTGAGAGTGCATTTAACAGAGGGATTATTCCTAGAACAAGTGAACCAACAAGGAGGGTGTTTTCCAAGAGTACCTATGCTAGTAGTAGCACTATTCCCAAACCTACTGAAATCAATACCATCGCCACATATCCTAAAACTGCCGACGCCTTTGCAAATAACAATCCACAAACAGTTGGCCCAACCCGAGCTCAAGGCAGAACTTTCAGCCTCTCTATATCGTAATATTTAGATGTGAGGCCACCACCAGTAGAAAGTAGACTTCTGGGGCTTCAATTTTGACTTAAGAATCACCTAAAATCGAGTCCGGATGAGGGAGATATACCTGTTTGAAGTCGGGCTTGAAAAGCAAATTTTTGGACCCGACCGAGGTTTGTTTAGATCCAACTGTGGCTTGTGTAGACCCAGCCGGGTTTCAATGAAAACTTGTCCAGAATGCCTTTTTAGACCATGCCTTGCATTGTTTGGTCCGGCCATAGGTTTTTTGGGCCAGACCATGGGTTTTGGGGCTCGGCCGGGTCTCATTAGCGCTAAACAGGACAGTTGGCGGAAATTCGCCAGCTATTGTTTTTTGAAGATATTTTATACCAAATTGGCTCAAATTCTATGAATAAACCCCCTGCCTTCAGAATTGAAGGTTAGCAAAATTTCCAAAAGCTTTGAAGAGCTAAAGAGACCCCCCATTCATCTTCAACACCTTTCTTCATCTTCAACCTTCTTTAGCTGTACATACACAATACATACACCATTATAGCTTGTTCTTGAACCTTTTTATTGAGATTTCAAACTAAATTTCAAAAATTCGAGGGTGTTTAGAATCAAGTTTGTTTAACTAAGAGCTTACCTTTCTTTTCAAAAGGTTAGACCTGGCCTTGCATTATTTGATTCGGCCGTGGGTTTTTTGGGCTTGACTGTGGGTTTTGGGGCCCGACAGGGTCTCATTGGCGCCAAACAGGGCAGTTGGCAGAAATTCACCGGTCGTTGTTTTTTAAAGATATTTTTGACCAAATTGGCTCAAATTCTATAAATAGACCTCCTAGATAGTATGTACAACTAAAGAAGGTTGAAGATGAAGAAAGGTGTTGAAGATGAATGGGGGGTCTCTTCAGCTCTTCAAAGTTTTTGGAAATTTTGCTAACCTTTAATTCTGAAAGCAGGGGGTCTATTTATAGAATTTGAGCCAATTTGGTCAAAAATATCTTCAAAAAACAACAGCTGGCAAATTCCTATCAGCTGTCCTGTTTGGCTCTAATGAGACCCGACTGGGCCCCAAAACCCACCGCCAAACCTAAACAAACCCGGCCGAGTCCAAAAAAACTATTTTCAAACCCGACTTCAAACGGGCATATCTCCCTCATCCGGACTCGGTTTTAGGTAATTCTTGAGTCTAAATTGAAGCCCCAAAAGTATACTTTCCAATGATGGTGGCTTCATATCTAAATTCTAAGTGTACAAAAAGATATGCCTAATTTAGTGAAGGCTACTCATTTCTTCCCTAACGGTTTGATGCCTGACTTTTTCCTAAACTAGTTTTCTTCCATCCCCTCCTATGTTCTTCAACTCCAAACCTATAAAAAAGATGTTTTTAAATATTTTTCAAAGAGTTCACCTCCCTTTCATGTATTTCCACTTTGTCCTTACTCGGTTTACCGATCCCAAAACTACCGATCCCTTTGCCAGTACCAACCCACACACAGTCTACCCAACCCAAGATCAAGGTAGAACTTTCACCCCCTCTATATGAGCCTAACCGGCGCACTAAAAGTCCTAATGGAAAGAGGGTATCTCAAACCACTTTATCTCCAACCTCTTCCTAACCCACTCCATGCTAGACATAATCCCACCAAATACTGTTCGTACCATCAACAATGTGGTCATGGCACTGATCATTACTACTGCCTTCATCATGAGGTTTAGAATCTCATCGACAACCAAACGATAGCCCCACCTCAAGAACCCAATGTTACCACCAACCCACTTCACATCTATGACTAAGTACCTCAACCTTACCTTAACCTCATCCATACATTACCTCCTACCTTTGACCCCAATATGTATATCACCCTGGCCCATTTATCCAAGCCTGACGTGTTCATTCCAGGAAGCACGGACTTATGCATGATGGATGCACTTGAACCCCAATCATCTCAAACCCCAAAACTTAACAATAGTCCAATTCCAGGCCAACCTCCATCAAAGAGTCCAACCCAACCTATTCATCAAGACTAACTTGGGTCAGGTACACTGCAGGCACCAATAGCCGAACCCGCTACTTCTGAGTTATTGAGCATGATTGAAGATCTTTAGAAAACTATGGCAAATTTAGCCTTTGGGGTCTTGGCTCCATCATCGACCACATTATATATCAAAAGGTTCACGTCAAAAAGCTCCCCAATCTTGAGACGAGCTGCAGTTGGAAAGGGCCAACTCGATGCTATCTCAAGTCTGGGTGAAGACTTATCAACAATAAATGGGCATCACTTCGATATAGCCACCCAATTCCTTGGCCAAGCTGAAGCAAGTGGCAACATAAGTAATACTAGGGGCATTATGAATGATCAGTTACCTTGAGTCTTTTTCTACTTTCGAGTCAGTTGTGAGTTCTGTTGTGTCGTGCCCAGTATTTGTCTCAGTCTTGCAAGTACAAGGCCGCTTTCAAACCTTATAATCATAGAATTTTTCCCCTTGATATTTTCATTACTTCAAAAAAGAAATGAAGAAAAGAAACCAAAAGAAACCAAACTTGATTCTAATTGGTTGAGTCTAAATTGAAGCCCAAAAGTCTACTTTCCAATGGTGATGGCTTCACATCTAAATTCTAAGTGTACAAAGAGATATGTCTAATTTAGTGAAGATTGCTCATTTCTTTCCTAACGGTTTGATGTCCGACTTTTTCCTAAACTAGTTTTCTTCCATCCCCTCCTATTTTCTTCAACTCCAAACCTATAAATAAGATGTTTTTAAATATTTTTCAAAGAGTTCACAACCATTTCATGTATTTCCACTTTGTTCTTACTCGGTTTTTCAAAAAGTGCAATAATTTAATCGAAGTGCGAGCCTCAGAACATCGTAGAAATATTTGGAAAAATATTATGAAAAGAATGTTTCAATGTCTAAAATATTTTGTCCCAAATGGGGTGTATGGTTTGAGATTAGCGCTTGAATTCAAATTTCTTTGCTGAGAATTCAAAAGATTGCACAGTGTGACTTTTATCATCTGGTGTTTGGAATAAAGCGTCCAAGTCTTACGGGCGGTCAAAATAGGTATCTACAGCTTCGTTTGGAAATTGATTATTTTAATTGATTCTTTGATGTCTTATAAAAAGATATACAAAAAAGTAGAGAGAATAATGTGACAATTTATAATAATTTTTTGACTTTTTAACTAAAATCTAAAATCTCCAACCTTAATATATATACATATATACACACATATTGACTTTTGTTTTAAATTGTTTTTAAATATTTTATTTCAAATGTTTAAATTTTTTTTTAAAATAAATAAAAATTAATTTATAACACTTTCTTAAACATAAACCAAGAAAACATAAACGTTATCGATTAGGGATGGGCAGCGGATATATCGATCCTCCCAAACTGATCGAACTGAATCAATCCGTCGCATTTTGGATGGATGCGTAATGACGAGCAAGCGGTTGTGGATTGATTTTTTTCAATCTGCCTAGTTTTGGACGAATGACGGATTTGAGGTTGCTTTGGCCACAATCGAATCGGCAAACCGCGAGTACCCCTAGTAATTTGTAAGACTTCGTGTTTTCAATTTGTTTAGATATTCTGTTTGTGTTTTCAACTGAAAAAGAGTTTAAATCTTTTGTTCAATATATTCTGTTAAAAAGAGTTTTCAACTTGAATATATTTTTTGAATTGAAAAAAATAAATATATTATTTATCTATATTTTTTGATTTTTGAATCTTTCTCTAAAAATAATAAATAAAAAAGATGATATATGCTGGTTGGTTTTTGTTTTCAAAAATAGATATAGATATAACAATACAAAGACATACAATCTCTATTACTGATTTGTTCATGATTTTTTAGTAGTTTGAATTGTTTTTATATTTTAAGAACCACAAATTGTAATACTTTATATGGATCGGGCATGTTGTGATTGTAATATGTGAATGCGACATGCAATGATTGTAATATTCTGAAGTTTCAAACTTTCCTTCTTTGGATGAGATATGCAGTGATTGTAAATTTTTTTAAGTCATTGACTATAATACTTTCTTTTTTTTAAAAAAACGCACAAGTTAAATTATATTTAAAATTTATAAAATTTTAAACTGTCAAATCGATTCACATCTATCTGTCAATTCACTCAATTTACATCCACTAAATTAATGAACGTATATGAATTAATTTTTTTAATCTACTAATTTAACAGACGAATAATAAATTAAAAATTCTACGACCTCAACCAACCTACGCCCACTCATATTATCGACCAAAGCATTTTTTCTCTTAGATTTATCAGTGGCCCTGGGAGGGTGTCGTGCAAAAAGAGCGCTGTAATCCAAACGAGGCATGACAATAGGAATGCATCCACATATTTTCGTACAAAAATCCAAATGAGATATTTATGTACAAAAATCCAATCGCCTGCACTGCATCCAAATATTTATGTACAAAAAATCTAATATGCTGATGTAGGCTCTTACGTCACTAACACGAAAGGCACAGATGGCCGACTTGAGCTTTCCAGGCCAATCATGCCCGACAAAAACTCAACTAATAATGATATGATAGATACTAATTTTTAATTTGTTATTATATTGTTTTGTAGGGTGTATTACTCTTTTTATATTATTATTTTGTAAAGCATTTAAAATGCGAGTCGGTTTTGTATACATTAATATTGGGATGTTTTGAGGATGTGGTAAAAAATTAATTTTTAACTTTTTGTTAAGTTTTTAGATTTTTTTAGAAAGTGATTTGAAAAAATAATTAAAAATTATTTTTGACTTTTTAATTAATATTTATTTATGATGTCACATCATAATAAAATGATTAAATTATCTTATTAAATTTAGAAAATTTATATTTTTACCCATCACTATAACAAAAAAGACTTTTGGTGACAAACTAATTTTGTCTGCAAATATCCAATTTTCATCACTACAGTGATTTGTGACTAAAAAATTTTGTCACCACGTTTGTCGCCTATACGTTGTCATTGAAAGTACCTGGTGACGAAAGTTTCGTCGCCTATTTTTCATTTTTTAACAACGAAATTTTTCGTCTCCAAATATTACATTTTTCGTCCTCTATAACATCAATTTCGTCACTAAAATTAGATAATATTTTATTTTAATTATTTGTGGCGACGAATATTTCGTAACCAAATAGATTTTAGTAACGAAAGTTTTCCTTACCAATGATCTAGATTAAGATGACAAAAAATTTGTCACTAAAATGAGCAAAAAAAAAATTTCTTCAATGACAAAAAATATTTTGTCACCCAATATTTCAATTTAGCGACGAAATATTGAACAAATGTGATGAAATTATATGTTTAGATCTATATCATCAGTGACAAAATTATTTGTCATGTTTTTTGAAAACTAATAGCGACATTTTTTATTTCGTCGCTAATAATAATTAATTTTTTTTAAATGATGGTACTATTTTAAAATTAAAATTTTTGTTTTCACTAAAAATTCCCTGCGCATTTCAATAACTTGTTTAATAAAATATCTATTACAGATCAATACAAAAATCCGTTCATTTTCATAAATATCACAATCGAATTTCAGCACTATCCACAAAAATACAATATCAACTGCATGCAGATTACCAAACATGTTTCCTAATATGCACAAAAAATATGTCTACTAATATCCACAAAAATACAATATGAACTGCATGTGGATTACCAAACGCATCTCCTAATATCCACAAAAAACATGCCTACTAATATCAACAAAAATATAATATCAAGTGCGGATTACCAAATATGTCCTGTAATACCAACAAAAATATAAAATTTATAACGCAACAAAAATACATGTAAGGTAATATGAACAAAAACACAAAATGAGTTAGCTTCTGCTCTCCAAATTACCAAACATGTCCATATCAAATCTCGAATCTGCAAAAAATAAAAAAATAAAAAATAAAAAAAAAGGGAAGTTAGACAATTATTATCTTATCAATTGAATATATAATTTAACATGCATTTTTCGACTTAGTTTTCAAATTTGGAGTCCCGTGCTAGTTCTGTAAGTTTCAACAACTCACATTGGTCCCTTCTAAGGTGTTTAAGGTGTTCCCCGGTCCTTCCCGTGCCTGTTACACGATTTTGGCCCCCAATGGCTTATTTACAAGCTTAAGTATTGGAAAAATTCATTTTGGGACTTACTTTTCAAACCAGGAGTCCCATTGTCATGACCCGAACCCGCCCCTATGGCTTAAGGACATAATCGGCCAGTAATCAAGGAATTACCTACGGCCTCAAATCAAACCAGACATAACTCATCAAAGTAAAGGGGCCAAACGGAAGCAAAATTTAAAACTTTATCCATAGAGCTGTGATTATATGCACATCATAACATTTCACATAAGTATTCGTTAATAACTCATATCAACGGGAAGTTAACATACTGTCACAACCCAAACCCGCCCCTATGGGTTTAGCACTGTAACCGGCCAGTAATCCGAGATTACCGAAGGCCTGCTTAACAGTAAGACAGTAAAACAGAGTACAGGGGCCTGGCGGAGGCCAATACAGTAAATAAACAATGTCCAATGAGCTGTGACAGTCTGTATGCAAAAAGATTTTTCATACATATATGCAGTCAGTGACAAAACAGTATGTACTATATATACAATCATTCAGTTCAGGGACCTAATCCCCGATAAAAAGTAGTAACAGTCTATACAGTATATACAGTAAACACAACAGATACAGAGACAGACAAGGGACTAAAACACCCCTGAGCCACAGCTTGGCAGGCTCGGAACCTCGCAGTGAGGCACAGTAGTTGGCTTGACAAAACTGGAGTTACCCCGACGCTCCTAGCCGCGGTCTGGTGCCTGAACACCTACATATATATATGAGCAGTGAGCTAAAGCCCAGTGAATAACATAAAGCGTAAAGGGGTTTAGAATGAATGTCCTTCAGTATTGAAAACAGTTGTTTCAATCAGTATATCAGTTGTTCAGTACAGTAAACAGTCATATGTGGTACATCCATTAGCATAGCAGTACAGTAAACAGTATGTCTAAAAGACCGAACAGTCATTGATGGCCATCAATCAGTAAACAGTAGCGGTTCCAACAAGGGAACCGACAGAGATCTCTGTAACAGTAACAGTCAGTAACAGTAGTTGCTAAGGATGCCACAATACAGTTCAGAATATGGGACATACATTCATTCAGTTAACAGTATCAGTTCAGAAAACAGTTCAGTTCAATTGTTCAGAAGATAATCATTTTTGAACATATCTTTACACAGTTGTTACTCATAAAGTTCTTGGCTACAGTAAGCTAGAGCGTCTCCTCGGACGCCAACCCTACACAATTAATAGATCGAACGCACGCTAAGCTACACAGTTGGGAAAGATAATAACTTAATCCCTAATTGCCTCGGTGTGTTCTACATCTATATCCTCATTAAGATGTCTTAAACTAGGCCTAAGAATGCCTAGGATGGAAATGAGGATGCAAAGATGCACTTAAAAAGCATTCTCAAAATTTTCAGAAAAACAGAGTCCCGCTCGAGCGCAGGTTTCCCCGCTCGAGCGGACCAAAAAGTACTTGATGCTCAAAAATCACACTCGATGGGCGCTCGACACCCGCTCGAGCGTAAGACAAAAGGTTCCGCTCGAGCGCCAATTACCCCGCTCGAGCGGACTGTAGTACAGTGCAAAGTACTAGGAGCACGAATTTCCCGCTCGAGCGCCACTTTCCCCGCTCGAGCGGGAGTCCAAAATCTGGAATTTCCAGATTTGAACTTCCAAGCTCAAAACAAGTTCAAATGCACAAATTTCGATCCTCTTGGGCTAATTTTCTGAAAAACACTTCAAAACTCATAATATTACATGTTTCAAAGATCAATTTGATAAATCAAAGCCCAAGGGTAATTTAATTAAATCCTATTCCAAATCAAATTTCATGAACATGATGAACATGGAACATGCATGGATTTAAATCATTTCAAAGCTTTAAATACAAGCTCAAATGAGCTAATTCTTTCAAAAACAAGATGGTTTCATGGACTTAACATAATTATGAGCATGCATGTAACATTTTGCCATGAAAACAACTTAAAACTCAACAATGTAAACATGCATGCATGATACAAGCTTTAATCCAACACTACAAGACCAATTCAAGCCTTAGCTCACTAAAGACCCATTAATCATGCAAGAATAAACTCAAATACACAATGAAGAAGGTCAATGATCTACCTTAGGTCTTCAATGTAAGATGCACAAGCTCAATTTGCAATCTACTCTTCAATTTCTTCAAGTTTCTAAGCAAAACCAAGATAGAACCAAGCTTTCCTCCAAATACTCTCTCACTCTCTCTCTATTTCGGTGGGGAACAAGAAATGAGCTGATGAAAATGTTTTGCTTCAGTGTAAGGAGGCTCAAATGTGTTTGGGATAGTGGGCCACTAGGATGGCAATTTGGTAAATAAGTCCAACAATGCAATATAACTTATTTTAATCTAATTTAATCATACCAAATCAGTTTTCAGATAATTATACCATAAAATCACATACAATCTAATTAACACAGAACATCAATCAATTTCAGATTCGGCCGCCGATAAGGCCTTCAATTTGCAGTTTAACATAAAAATATGAACAGATAATCAAACAGTCAAACAGATAGAAATACATTTAAACAGATACAGTTAATCAATCAGTTTCAGATTTCAGTCGGTTAGTTCAGTATTTCAATCAGTTCCATTACTTATCATAATCAGCCTCAGTTTAACGGTAATCAGTAATCAATCGGTAATCAGTGGTGAGGGTTATTACAGTCTCCCCTCTTAAAAATGAGTTTAGCCCTCTAAACTCGAATTACCTTCATTCTGGAAGAAAACAGGATTCAGTGGAAACAGTTCAGGATATCTCTTGGCCATGTCATCTTCCCTTTCCCAAGTGGCATACACGCCACCATGGTTTTGCCAGTCGACTTTCACCAACGGGATTTCTTTGTTTCTCAACTTCTTGATCCGTCTGTTTATAATCTGTATGGGCCGTTCCACGTAAGCGTAGTCATCACTTAGCACTACACTGGTCGGCTCAATCACATGGAAAGGATCCCGGAGGTAGTCCCTCAACATAGAAATGTGGAAGACATTATGCATATGCTCCATTTCAGGAGGAAACGCAACTTGATACGCCACCGGATTGATTTTCTCAATAATCTCATATGGTCCGACATACCTTGGCGCTAGCTTGCCTTTGACTCCAAAACGAGTCTGGCCTTTCATCGGTGTCACTTTTACAAAAACGTGATCACCCACTTCATATTCTCTGTCTCGTCTTCTGACATCTGCATAACTTTTATGTCGGCTCTGTGCAGTTTTCAGTCTCTGTTGTATCAATTTCACTTTTTCAATTGTTTCATAAATAATCTCGGGCCCAAGCAAAGGCCCATCTCCAACTTCTACCCAGCAAATCAGAGATCTACATTTTCTGCCATATAGTGCCTCGAAAGGCGCCATACCAATACTTGAATGATAGCTGTTGTTGTAGGCGAATTCAGCTAAGGGCAAATGGCTTTCCCAGTTTCCCTGAAAATCAAGGACACACATTCTCAATAAATCTTCTAGAGTCTGGATGGTCCTTTCTGACTGGCCATCTGTCTGAGGATGATAGGCACTATTCAGTCTCAGTTCAGTACCCAATGCAATCTGTAAGCTTTGCCAAAATCTCGATGTAAACTTCGAATCCCTGTCAGAAACAATAGACACAGGCACTCCGTGCAGTCTAACAATTTCATCAATATAGAGTATAGCCAATTTGTCCACATTATAAATTGTCTTAACAGGTAAGAAGTGAGTAGATTTAGTCAGTCTATCAACAATAACCCAAATCGAGTCCATACCTTTACTGGAGCGAGGCAATCCCACAATAAAATCCATAGTAATATGTTCGCATTTCCACTCTGGTATCGGTAAGGGCTGCAATAAGCCTGCAGGTCGTTGATGTTCAGCTTTAACTTGTTGGCAATAAAGACATTTTGATACAAAATCAGCAATTTCTTTCTTCATTCCCGGCCACCAAAAATTCAATTTCAGGTCTTGGTACATTTTCGTATTCCCCGGATGAATAGAAAATTTTGAGTTGTGGCCCTCTTGCAGAACTCTTCTTTTCAGTTCAGTATCATTCGGTACACACAGTCTTTCTTGAAATTTCAGTACATTATTTTCAAATTTGAACCCCGGTCTCGGTTTAGATTCCCTTTCTTCGATGATCTTCCTCAAGAAGTCATCCTGTTGCTGTTTCTCTTTTATTTCTTCAATCAGTGCCGGTTGAGCAGAAATAGCAGCTATTGTTCCACCTTGTTCTCTCAAAACAATTTCAATTTCAGATTTTTCAAGGTCATAAAACAATTCTTTCTGTTCGGTGAGCAAACAAGCTAGGTTTCCAATCGATTTCCGACTCAAGGCATCGACAACGGTATTGGCTTTTCCCGAATGGTATAGAATCTGTAGGTCGTAGTCTTTAATCAGTTCTAGCCATCTCCGCTGTCTCATGTTCAGTTCCTTCTATGTGAAGAAATATTTCAGACTCTTGTGGTCGGTATATACTTCACATGTCGCCCCATAAAGATAGTGATGCCAGATTTTCAAAACAAATACCATTGCGGCAAGTTCCAGGTCATGGGTCGGGTAGTTCTTTTCATGCAGTCTCAGTTGTCGGGAAGCATAGGCAATTACTCTCCCATTCTGCATTAAAACACACCCCAAACCCTTATGAGAAGCATCACTAAAAATGGTAAAACCATCCGTACCTGAAGGTAGGGTAAGAACTGGTGCAGTCACGAGTCGAGTTTTCAACTCTTGGAATGCTGATTCCCTTTGGTCAGGCCAGTCAAATGATATCCCCTTCTGAGTCAATTGAGTCAACGGTAAGGCAATTTTGGAGAAATCTTTGACAAATCTTCTGTAATATCCAGCCAAACCCCAAAAGCTTCGGACTTCTGTCATATTTGTCGGTCTAGGACAGTTTACTACAGCTTCAATTTTCTGTGGATCAACTGAAATTCCATCTTTGCTAACAACATGTCCCAAAAACATAACACGATCAAGCCAAAATTCACATTTAGACAGTTTAGCGTAAAGTTTCTGTTCTCTTAAGGTCTGTAGGGCAAGTCTCAGATGATGTTCATGTTCTTCTACACTTTTGGAATAAATCAGAATGTCATCTATGAATACAACAATAAAGTCATCAAGGTATGGTTTAAAGATTCTGTTCATGAGGTCCATAAATGCAGCAGGTGCATTGGTAACTCCGAAAGGCATAACTAAAAATTCGTAATGTCCATACCTCGTTCGAAAAGCAGTTTTATCAATGTCTTCTGGTTTAACTTTCAACTGATGGTATCCTGATCTGAGATCGATCTTAGAGAACACTTGAGCACCCTATAACTGATCAAATAAGTCATCAATTCGAGGCAATGGGTATTTATTTTTCACAGTTACCTTGTTCAGTTCGTGATAATCTATACAAAGTCTCAGTGAGTCGTCTTTCTTTTTCACAAATAAGACAGGTGCGCCCCACGGTGAAGTACTGGGCCTGATGAACTTCTTATCTAACAGTTCCTGCAATTGCACTTTCAATTCTTTCAATTCAGTCGGGGCCATTCGGTAAGGAGCTTTAGATACTGGCTGGGTACCCGGAATCACATCAATGGTGAATTCGATCTCCTTGTCAATCAAATCCCCTAGCAGATTATATGGAAAAACATCTGGGAATTCTCTGACTATGGGAATACTGTTCACATTAGCATTATCATCAGTAGATACAGTCAATACAGAACACAGATACCCTTTACACCCCTTTCTAATCAATTTAACAGTTTTCACAGATGAAATCAAATACGGAGGAGGTACCACTCCAACCCCATTAAACACAAATTCAGGTAAATTCGGTGGACGGAAAACTACTTGTTTCGTTACACAGTCTATGGTGGCATAATATTTCGTTAACCAGTCCATCCCCAATATTACGTCGAAATGGTCAATGTTCAGTGGCAGTAAGTCAATAAACACATGTGCATCTCCGACAATAATTTCACAAGCAGGGTACATGTATGCACAAGTCATGGATCCCCCAACGGGTGATGATACAGCTAACAGATAATTCATGGGTTCTAAGGGTCTATTCAATTTTTGCGAGAAAGCATGCGATACATAAGAATATGTAGACCCCGAATCAATCAGTACATATGCATTTTGAGTACAAATAGAGAGGATACTTGACACAACGGTCTCAGTATTTTGTACATCTCCCGGTACTAGGGCGAACACTCGGCCCTGCCTCATAGGCTATTTCCCGGTAGCTTTGGGGTTCGACTTTGGTGCAACAGTTGATGCTGCGGCGCTGCCTGCAGCTTTACTATTGCCCTGAGCAGTGGAAGGGCAATCTTTAACCATGTGGCTCACCTTGCCACACCTGTAACAAGCACCAGATAGTTTATAACAAACTCCCTTATGATTCTTACCACATTTGGAACAGGGCGGTATGGAACCATTCCCTTGGCTGGGGCTAGTTGTTGACCCCGTATTCAGTTTCTTGTTCAATGGGTTATGCTTGCCTTTCTTGAATTTAAAATTCTGCCTTTTACCATGCCATTCAGACGCTGGTGTTTCAGTTTTCAGTGCCTCGATGTTCGCTTCAGCCATCAAGGCTCGGTCAAGAACATTCACATAAGTCGGTAATTTCATAACATTTATTTTGTCCAGTATTGCAACATTTAGGCTGCCTTCAAACCTTCTGGCCTTCTTGTAATCAGTGTCCACCATGTGTGGTGCATATCTAGCAAGCCCGGTGAACTTTGTTTCATATTCAGCAACAGACATTGTGCCCTGTCTTAGCTATTCAAATTCGGTCACCTTTCTGTCCCTGACACATTGAGGGAAGTACTTTTCAAAGAAGGCTCCTTTGAATTAAGCCCAAGTCATAACAGTGTTATCATCACGGGTAAGCATCCACCACCTTCTAGCCTCTTCTTGCAAAGTGAAGGTGGCCAACAGTACTTTATGTGCCTCCGAGCACGGAAACACCTCAAACAATTTTTCGGTCTCCAAAACCCATGCTTCAGCTTTTAACGGTTCAAGGCCTCCCTAGAAGGATGGCAGTTTCAGTTTGCTAAACTTCTGGGTAAGAGCAATTATGTCCCCATCGTTAACATTCACATTCTGTTCCGACTGTACCGGAGGAGGAGGTGGGGGCTGTTGGTTCTGTTGTTGATCTAGTCTTT
Organism: Camellia japonica; assembly: GCA_030407325.1. Lineage (NCBI taxonomy): Eukaryota > Viridiplantae > Streptophyta > Magnoliopsida > Ericales > Theaceae > Camellia > Camellia japonica. Next base: position 71,259,028 of record JAPPVO010000017.1, on the reverse strand, counting down.
CAGTTATCAGTTCTATCATTCGTTCTAGTCTTGCCATTCTTGCCTCAGAGGATGAGGATTCAGATTCACTTGCAGTTCTTGTATTATCCATTTCACTATAAGCAGTTATAACAGTTATCAACATAAGCAGTTACATACTTAAACAGTTTATTATATTAACACATAGTCAGGCCCCATTTGGGGACTTACCTTTTTAGCCAATTAGTCAAAAAGTTACTAAATTAGCCAAAAAGCCAACAACTCATACCAAAAAGTCAAAGATTCTCTTTTCTCTCTACTTTTTGCACATCTTTTCGTAATTAGCCAAAAAGTCATCCCAAACATACAAGTTTTTTTTACCTACCTTTTTAGCCAAATAGTCAAAAAGTTATTAAATTATCCTATTCCCAAACGAGGCCTTAGTCGTGTCCACACACACTTTCATGCTCATGCGATGCCCTAATTGCTTCTCTAGGATACCCTATAGCTCATTTGGACACGTGTGTGCGGTATAACTCGTGGTAAGTATCGCTCTGATACCACTCTGTCACGACCCAAACCCACCCCTATGGGTTTAGCACCGTAACCGGCCAGTAATCCGAGATTACCGAAGGCCTGCTTAACAGTAAGACAGGAAAACAGAGTATAGGGGCCTGGCGGAAGCCAATACAGTAAATAAACAATGTCCAATGAGCTGTGACAGTCTGTATGCAAAAAGATTTTTCATACATATATGCAGTCAGTGACAAAACAGTATGTACTATATATACAATCATTCAGTTCAGGGACCTAATCCCCGATAAACAGTAGTAACAGTCTATACAGTATATACAGTAAACACAACAGATACAGAGACAGACAGGGGACTAAAACACCCCTAGGCCACAGCTTGGCAGGCTCGGAACCTCGCAGTGAGGCACAGTAGTTGGCTTGACAAAACTGGAGTTACCCCGACGCTCCTAGCCGCGGTCTGGTGCCTGAACACCTACATATATATATGAGCAGTGAGCTAAAGCCCAGTGAATAACATAAAGCGTAAAGGGGTTTAGAATGAATGTCCTTCAGTATTGAAAACAGTTGTTTCAATCAGTATATCAGTTGTTCAGTATAGTAAACAGTTATATGTGGTACATCCATTAGCATAGCAGTACAGTAAACAGTAGGTCTAAAAGACCGAACAGTCATTGATGGCCATCAATCAGTAAACAGTAGTGGTTCCAACAAGGGAACCGACAGAGATCTCTGTAACAGTAACAGTCAGTAACAGTAGTTGCTAAGGATGCCACAATACAGTTCAGAATATAGGACATACATTCATTCAGTTAACAGTATCAGTTCAGAAAACAGTTCAGTTCAATTGTTCAGAAGATAATCATTTTTGAACATATCTTTACATAGTTGTTACTCACAAAGTTCTTGGCTACAGTAAGCTAGAGCGTCTCCTCGGAAGCCAACCCTACACAATTAATAGATCGAACGCACGCTAAGCTACACAGTTGGGAAAGATAATAACTTAATCCCTAATTGCCTCAGTGTGTTCTACATCTATATCATCATTAAGATGTCTTAAACTAGGCCTAAGAATGCCTAGGATGGAAATGAGGATGCAAAGATGCACTTAAAAAGCATTCTCAGAATTTTCAGAAAAACAGAGTCCCGCTCGAGCGCAGGTTTCCCTGCTCGAGCGGACATGCAACAAAGGTCTCCGCTCGAGCGTCAACTCCCCTGCTTGAGCGGACTAAAAAGTACTGGATGCTCAAAAATCACGCTCGATGGGCGCTCGACACCCGCTCGAGCGTAAGACACAAGGTTCCGCTCGAGCGGACTGTAGTACAGTGCAAAGTACTGGGAGCACGAATTTCCCGCTCGAGCGCCACTTTCCCCGCTCGAGCGGAAGTCCAAAATCTGGAATTTCCAGATTTGAACTTCCAAGCTCAAAACAAGTTCAAATGCACAAATTTCGATCCTCTTGGGCTAATTTTCTGAAAAACACTTCAAAACTCATAATATTACATGTTTCAAAGATCAATTTGACAAATCAAAGCCCAAGGGTAATTTAATTAAATCCTATTCCAAATCAAATTTCATGAACATGATGAACATGGAACATGCATGGATTTAAATCATTTCAAAGCTTTAAATACAAGCTCAAATGAGCTAATTCTTTCAAAAACAAGATGGTTTCATGGACTTAACATAATTATGAGCATGCATGTAACATTTTGCCATGAAAACAACTTAAAACTCAACAATGTAAACATGCATGCATGATACAAGCTTTAATCCAACACTACAAGACCAATTCAAGCCTTAGCTCACTAAAGACCCATTAATCATGCAAGAATAAACTCAAATACACAATGAAGAAGGTCAATGATCTACCTTAGGTCTTCAATGTAAGATGCACAAGCTCAATTTGCAATCTACTCTTCAATTTCTTCAAGTTTCTAAGCAAAACCAAGATAGAACCAAGCTTTCCTCCAAATACTCTCTCACTCTCTCTCTATTTCGGTGGGGAACAAGAAATGAGCTGATGAAAATGTTTTGCTTCAGTGTAAGGAGGCTCAAATGTGTTTGGGATAGTGGGCCACTAGGATGGCAATTTGGTAAATAAGTCCAACAATGCAATATAACTTATTTTAATCTAATTTAATCATACCAAATCAGTTTTCAGATAATTATACCATAAAATCACATACAATCTAATTAACACAGAACATCAATCAATTTCAGATTCGGCCGCCGATAAGGCCTTCAATTTGCAGTTTAACATAAAAATATGAACAGATAATCAAACAGTCAAACAGATAGAAATGCATTTAAACAGACACAGTCAATCAATCAGTTTCAAATTTCAGTCGGTTAGTTCAATATTTCAATCAGTTCCATTACTTATCATAATCAGCCTCAGTTTAACGATAATCAGTAATCAATCGGTAATCAGTGGTGAGGGTTATTACACATACAAACTGTACAAACAGGATCATTCAAGTCTAAGTCAGTCAAACCCAAAGTTTATATACAAAGTGGTCCAATGTTTTCACCAACATAACAAAACTATAACAAAAGAACAAAAGAGGCGAAGACAAGTCTCCTGCGTGAGACGTTGGGCTGACTCTTCAAAATCTTCACTGTTTTCCACACATTTCACCGAGGCTGGGTTTGGACATCCATTGGCTCACCTACACACACATGAATGAGCGTGAGCGAAAGCTCAGTGAATAATATCGAATAAAGAAGATACACTATAACAATGTACAACAGACGGCCTAGGGCCTAATCGTTCCTGTCTGACGGCCTTTGGCCCAATCATTTGTGTCAAACGGCCTTCGGCCCATTCATTCATGTCATACGGCCTCTGGCCCATTCTTTCGTGTCATACGGCCCCTGGCCCATTCATTCATGTCATACGGCCTTTGGCCCATCCATTCATGTCATACGGCCTCTGGCCCATTTATTCATGTCATACAGCCTCTGGCACATTCATTGATACGTCAGACTATCATTCGTGTCAGACTATCATTCATATCAGACGGCCTTAGGCCCAACCATATGGCATAGCAAACGTTTGTCCACAATTCAAATTAACAAACTTATAAGACCTATAGGGGGAATAAGTAATTGGACAAATAGCATACTTCGAAATATCTTTATTAAGATATTACTCACAGTAATCGGCAGGATGATTTGTCCTGGAGCTTGACCCTACACATTACATAACACATATGGGTCACAAACGATTCAATCCGTTCTTAATTCACACATCACTCTTAGGCTTCTTTCTTATTCTTTTAATTCGTTTACAATGCTTAATTCATGCCTAGGAGTGCTCAGAAATGAAACAGAACGAAAAATGAAACACATAACACCTTTACAAAATTTCTGAAAAAGGGGTCCCCGCTCGAGCGTGGGTTTCGCCGCTCGAGCGGACCCTCATGGTCTGCAAAAGTACTGGTTACCTCATTTATATGCTCGAGCGTGAATTCGGACGCTCGAGCTAAAGGTCACACTACATGGCTCCCCGCTAGAGCGTGAATCTCCCCGCTAGAGCGTGAATCTCCCCACTCGAGTGGACATCCATGTCTGCAAAACTTCTGGGAGCTCGTATTTCCCGCTCGAGCGGCGCTTTCCCCGCTCGAGCGGACATGCCAAATTCTGGAAAATCCAGAATTGTTCTTGAGGCTCAAACTTGATATTGAAAGGCTTCAAAGCTCGAATTAAGGTACCAAAATAGGGAAATACATTATATATCATGAGTACATAAACAATGTGAAGCCAATTGCTCAAAATCATGGCCCAATCTTCAAAATTAATCAACATTTCTTTAATATAATCAAGGCTCATGCATTCATCCCTTAAATAAGCTCAATATCTTCCATAATCAAACATGCATACAAATTTTTAACTTCATTTCTACTTCAAATCATGCAAATGACACTTATTATTATGGAACCCATGAAAATCATGCATGCATGTGAAGATTGGTGCCCAATTCTCCATGTTCAACATTATTCATGCTAGCTCATGCAAATTTCAAGCTCAAACATACAATTCATGGCAATCTCCTACATGCATGTGTATATTGACTCCCAATTCATCAAAACTAACTCGATTCATGTTGTTGATCACCATTCAACTCTGAATTCACAAAGTTACAAACTAAAATCTATGAATTTACTCACCTAGGAGCTTCAAACACCCAAATTCTAGCCAACTCTTGAGTTAATCTTCAAGATTCCTAAGCCTCTTGCTCAAATCTCCAATTGTTTCCCTCTCTCTCTCTCTCTAGCCGACTCTCACTCTCTTTCCTTAGAGCAATTTTCAGCTTTGAGCTCAAATGAATGAATATAAGTATAATAAAGCTCCTTTTATAGTCTCTCACTAATTACATTTGATTAGAGTTAAATAATAAAGCTTAATTAATCGTTCTGAATCTAATTATTTTGATCCAAATCAATTTTCAATTAAATTTCACCGTAGGCTCTAAAAATTACGCTAATTACAAAGGCGTAGTCAATTTTAGTTTCTGTGGCCGATAGGGCCTTCAATTCAAATTCCAAAGCAAAATGTCAAACAGATTTTCCTACGGTGAATAGATAGAAATTCAAAACCACATATATTCATATAAACGACACTCAAAATCATATCAAACACATAATCATAGTCACAATTAAGATTAATCAGCATAATACGGAGCATGGTTATCACACCCATGCTAGTTCCGTAAGTTTACACAAGTTACAATGGTTGCTTCTGAGGTGATTGAGGTGTTCCTCGAGCCTTTTCGTGATTGTTTAATGATTTAGGGCCCCGATGGCCTATTTTCAAGCTTAAAAGTTGGAAAATGTAAATTTTTTGACTTAGTTTTCATACCGGGAGTCCCGTGCTAGTTCCGAAAGTTTTCACAACTTACATTGGTCCCTCCCGAGGTGTTTGAGGTGTTCCCCGGGCTGTCTCGTGGGTGTTACACGATTTTGGTCTCCAATGGCCTATTTTCAAGCTTAAGTGTGAAAAAGTGTCTTTTTGGACTTAGTTTTCAAACCAGGGGTCCCGTGCTAGTTCTGTAAGTTTTCACAACTTACATTGGTCTCTCCCGAGGTGTTTGAGGTGTTCCCGGGTCGTCTCGTGACTGTTACACGATTTTGCCCTCCGATGGCCTATTTTCAAGCTTACGTGTAAAAAAGTGCATTTCAGACTTAGTTTTTAAATCGGGAGTCCCGTGCTACTTTCGAAAGTTTCCATAACTTACATTGGTCCCTCCCGAGATGTTTGAGGTGTTTTCCGGGCCGTCTCGAGGCTGTTACACGATTTTGGCCACTGATGGCCTATTTTCAAACTTAAGTGTGAAAAAGTGCCTTTTTGGACTTAGTTTTCAAATCGGGAATCCCGTGCTAGTTCCGTAAGTTTTCACAACTTACATTGATCCCTCCCGAGGTGTTTGAGGTATTCCTCGAGTCGTCTCGTGGCTGTTACACTATTTTGGCCTCCGATGACTTATTTTTAAGCTTAAGTGTGAAAAAATGCATTTTTGGACATAGTTTTCAAATTGGGAGTCCCGTGTTAGTTCCGTAGGTTTCCACAACTCACATTGGTCCCTCCCGAGGTGTTTGAGGTGTTTCCCAGGCCGTCTCGTGGCTGTTACACGATTTTGGCTTTCAATGGTCTATTTTCAAGCTTAAGTGTAAAAAAAGTACATTTTTTGACTTAGTTTTCAAATCGGGAGTCCCGTGCTAGTTTCGTAAGCTTCCACAACTTACATTGATCTCTCTCGAGGTGTTCGAGGTTTTTCCCAGGCCGTCTCGTGGCTGTTGCAATATTTTTGCCTCCGATGGCCTATTTTCAAGCTTAAGTGTGAAAAAGTGCCTTTTTGGACTTAGTTTTCAAACCGAGAGTCTCATACTAGTTCCGTAAGTTTCCATAATTTTGAAATGGGATCTTGTATTTTTGAAAGGCCAGATTACGACTAGTCCAAAATAATTGAGCATCTAGATGATTTCTAGTACCAAATGATTGAGTGTCGCCATCTAAGTGAGAAAAGATTATTGGTGACTTTAAGACGTGGCATGATTATATTCCTTATTAATCATAATTTATTATATTTTTTAATCACTCAGTATAAATTTATGAGTTCAATCTCTTTCACTAATCACAATCTTATTGGAACACCACATGACAGTGTCTCAAAACCAACCAATAACTTCTCCGCTTAAAATAGTAATTAGCTCGTTTGGTATCATAATTAAGGATTCACTTTTTAAAAATCTTGATTTTTTATTTTTTTTTTGTTTTCATTAAATTTTTTTAATATTTTAAATATATTTTTTTTAATTTTAAGATAACTTAACATAATATATACTGAAAAAGTATAATATTTGTGAAAAAAATATTTAAAAAATTTATTAAATACCAAAAATACAAAAAAAGAAAAAAAGAAAAGAAAAAGAAAACTCAATAAATTTTTCGTATTCTTGTATATTTATTGATTTTTTAAAATATTTTTTATAAATATTTTATTTTTTAAATATAGCTAAGTAAAGTGCATCTAAAAAAGTAAAAAAATTATTTCAAATTTTAAAAATATTCACTAAAATTTAAAAAAATACGAAAAATAAAAAACTGAATTTCTAAAAAATAGAATTTAAAAAATTAAAACCAAACCTACCGAATAATGTTAAGAGTTTAGTATAGAATCATCGTAAATGAGGTCTTTGTTTTGTTTTTTTAAACCCAATTTTGGGACAAAGCTGTATAAATTCTACAGAGCCAATCCATCCACCTTCAATCCCCCAAGCTCCAATGGCTTTACAGAACCACCACCAGCTTCACTTCATTTTAGTACCTTTAATGGCGCCAGGCCACTTCATCCCCATGATTGACTTGGCCAAATTATTGGCACAACAAGGCGTGACTGTCACAGTCGTCACCACTCCTGTCATTGCCTCCAGGTTCCGCCCCATCATCGACCGTGTGATCGAATCGGGCCTCCCCCTCCGCCTTCTCCCTCTCCGGTTCCCGTCAGTGGAGGCCGGCCTGTTGGAGGGGTACGAAACTATAGACGCTATTCACTCTCTAGACCTAATGATGAAATTCTTCAAGGGCATCGACATGTTGCAAGAACCATTCGAGCAGTTGTTTGAAACGCTCGAGCCATGTCCTAGTTGCTTAATAGCCGATAAACATATTGCATGGATAGGCGACACTGTTCGTAAGTTTGGAATTCCGAGAATTCTTTTTGATGGAATGAACTGCCTCGCTCTCTTATGCGCACACAATTTAGAAAATTTTAAAGATTATGAGAATGCTTCCGAGTCAGAGCCGTTCGAACTTCCTGGCTTGCCTGATAGAATTGAGCTAACTAAAGCTCAGTTGTCTATGTTTTTCAATCCAAGTTCACCAGAATGGCAAGATTTTCGGAATCGAATAAAATCTGCCGAAGCTGAAGCATATGGGGTTGTGATTAACAGTTTTGAAGAGCTGGAACCGAGATATGTCGACGAGTTTCGAAAGGTGAAAGGAGATAAAGTTTGGTGCGTTGGGCCGCTATCATTGTGTAACAAAGACAACTTGGATAAAGCTCAGAGAGGAAACAAGGCCGGCATCGACGAAAACCAATGTTTGAAGTGGCTCGATGAGCAAGAGCCACGCTCCGTGGTCTACGCATGCCTTGGAAGCATCACACTCCTCTCACTTCCTCAGTTAATTGAGCTAGGTTTAGGCTTGGAGGCTTCGAAACGCCCATTTGTGTGGGTTATAAGAAGCGGAGATAAGGCGGCGGAGATGAAGAAGTGGGTGGAAGAAGACGGATTCGAGGAAAGAACGAAAGGGAGAGGGCTTCTGATTCGAGGCTGGGCACCACAAATACTCATATTGTCGCACCTGGCTGTGGGGGCTTTTTTGACACACTGCGGGTGGAATTCGACGCTGGAAGGGGTGTGTGCGGGTGTGCCGATGATAACGTGGCCTATGTTCGCTGAGCAGTTTTTGAATGAGAAGCTAGCTGTGCAGCTTTTGGAGATCGGAGTGAGTGTTGGTGTTCAGACAGTTGGGCGCATATTTGCGGAAGACAATTGTGAGGAGCTGGTGGAGAGAGAAGTTGTTAGGGCTGCTGTGGAGAAAGTAATGAGTGAAGGAATAGAAGGAGAAGAGACAAGAAGAAGGGCAAGAGTATTTGGGGAGATGGCAAAGAAGGCAATGGAAGAAGGGGGTTCTTCATACTTGAATGTGAGATTGTTCATTCAAGATGTCATCAAACTAGTTAGCCACAAGGACTCAACACAAGAACGTGGGTTGGAAAAGCATTAGCTATTCTTGTCTCATGTTATCTATATAATATACTCCACAAATAGTAAATTATAATATGCATAAAGTGAATTATGGCTCGTCTCTTAATTAAATAATAAAAGTGAATCAACATATTTTTCTTACTACATAATTAATTTAGAATATTATGTAAACAATTAATTTAGAACATTATGTAAAAAATAGTATATGATAGTAGAAATTGCATATTGCCATTTTATTCTTGTTTTTTCTACGTAAACTTACCTCTAAATTTTAATGGCTTGTTTCATTGAGTCATAGAAACTTGGTGCCAAGTCAGTTTATGCGATGAGGGAGGACCATACATTGATTGTTTTTGTGGACCAAGTATGTATTCATCAAAATTACATATTGCCATTTTATTCTTGTTTTTTCTACGTAAACTTACCTCTAAATTTTAATAGGTAAATTAATTATTTAATAAGTCTTATGATAATTAATTATATTTTTTTATCAAATATTATTAAAAAATTTAAGTAATTGTTAATTTTTCAGCATAGTTTGAAAATTTTATCACAAAAAATGTCACTAATTTTAAGTTTTACGGACGATTTAAAAAAATCGTCACAAAAATAAGTTACTAATTTTTAACTTTCAGCGACAATTTAAAAAATTAGTCGTAAAAAGTCACTAATTGTAAATTTTAGTGACAATTTATAAAAATCGTGACCAAAAAAATCACTAATTATCAATTTTTAGCGACATATGTAAAAAATTGTCAAAAAAAATTATTTTTAGCGACGATTTTATAAAGATTTATTTTTAATATGATTTGATGAGAATTAAGTTTAACTGTTATGATTTATTGATGCCTTACCATTTTTCTACTAAGATTAAGATCACAATTGTAAAATAATGTTGTCAATAAATTTTTATTTTAAAGGGCAAAACATAATGAAAAAGGTTATTTTATTATGATTTTTATAATGATCTTGTTCTGTTTTTATTATAACAAGACATGTCAACGTAATGTAATTTAGCAGTTTGAGCTAAAATCTGGAATGACATTAAAATCATACATCCTAATACTATGCAATTCAACTTTAGACATATATTGTTGGATACCATTGTAGAAAGATCTATTACAAAAAATCTTAATACTAAATTTGATGTTTGTCCCTTGGACTGCACTGATTTTTTGGGTTTATGTTGATCTGATCTGCTGATCTGCTGAGTTTTTCTCTTGGACTGCACTGATTTTTGGGTTTATGTTCTGTTTTGCTTGTTTTGTTCTGTTGATCTTTACTTTTTCTGTTGGTTTCTCACCAACTAGGAGATTGGGGCTTCGCTTAGCTCCAAGTTCCTCTTTATTGATGTATTCTCCTTACTTTGTTTGGCTTTCATCAATAAAGTTTTTCGTTTTTGCCGATCAAAAAAAAAATTGATGTTTGTCATCAAAGTGTGCACTTTGTTTTATTTTGGTCCTTATTATTTCAATCATGTCAATTTGATCTCCAATAATTCCTATTTAAATTGTCCCAATGCCATTGTCGTTTAAATTTTCATTCAAACTCTTAAAAAAATATATCTTGCGATGTAAAATTTGGAGAAAACAACCATAAAGACTATTTAAAAAAAATAGATAACAAACATGATTTATATATTTAGAATTAAAATGACACAATGTGCATGCTTTAGGGACAAACAATGTATTTAATCTTATTTTAAATTTAGAAAAAGTTTTAAAAGTTAGGTAATTAATAAGCTGGCCGCTCTTTGAATTAAAATAACTTTGAATTAAAAAACTAATAAATTATGTTTAATGCTCATATATTTTCTGATCTTGACACAATAAGAATGTGTAACAATATAAAAGGAGTATATTGAAAAAGTATGGGTGTCGTAATCTCAAGAACTAAAAGACTGAGTTGTTAAAATAAGTATATTGAAAAAGTATGAGTATCGTAATCTTAAGGACTAAAAGACTGAGTTTTTTAAATTTTAAAAATTATTTCTTAAATTAAATCAAATAAGAAGAATATTTCTAAATTATAATTGATTGTAATTATTGAAGATTTGATTAGCACTTATCAAATGGTGGGGGATGTTGTTGGTTTCTCCAAGTTCTATGAACTCATTGTTGTCTTTGTGGCAAGGAGTTCCAGTTAGGTAAAAAAAAAAAAAAAAGGGGTCATTTGGGAAACGATTCCATTTGTGATCCTCTGGTTGATTTAGTTCATTAGAAATGATTTTGTGTTTAATAAAGTTCAACCCAATTTGGTTCTTCTTCCCGAGCTCACAGTGACGAGAATGGCTTTTTGGGTTAAATCTAAATCATGCTGCCCTTGACTTTTTTTATTTTTTTTGATCGGTAAACAAAAATTATTATTGTAAAATAAAAGTACAAGATGTACAAAAATTACATCAAGAAGGCGCAAAAGGTCAGGACAAAAGTATCAAACTTAAAGGTCATATCTGAACTAAGTTGAAACATGAAATGAATCAGTCAAATACAAAATTAATGACCAAAAGAGAAAAATGAAACAAAGCTAGTCAAATGCTTCTCTTGACTTTGGTGTGACCAATTTTGTGTTCCAACTACAGCAAATCAAGAAGGTTCTTTGAGATTTTTTTACTGTCACAGATGTGGTTGCCATCGAGGACAAAGTTTCTTTTTTTCGGGTCGAGATTTTAGTTTCATATTTTCTTAGTTTTCAGGGTTTCTCTTCTTTGTTATGTCTTGGTGTTGCATAGTTTAATGCGTTATGTGTTTTTGTTAGGATTAGTCCATCCATATGATAAAGGTGAGTCCCATATGGTTATGAGGTTGGTGTATATATGTATTTGGGTTAAGATAGTAGAATTCATAATCTACTAAGAAACCTAATATCTGTAGGATTTAATTACTTAATTGTATGGAACTATAATTCTTATGGGTAGACTATTATAAATAGTCACGTGGACTATAGGATTTTTTAAGAGAGATTGAGAGAGTAGTGAGGAAAAACAATAGAGACGTAAGGGTGAGAGAAAAAATACCGTGGGCATCAGGTTAGCAAGGGCTCAACTACCTTTGAGCATGAGGTTCAGGTAGTGGTGTGGGTTTTGAGTATTTTGGCCATCTCACATATATTCTCTATTTTATTCATAGTGAAAGCTCTCTCTCTCTCTTGTGGCTGTTGGCAATTTGGACCGAACCACGTAAATTTGTGTGTAATTGTTTTTTTTCCCTCTTTGGTGTGTGAGTGGGTGTGCTTCTGTTAGCATTGGTAGGATGTGGTATAAATCCCAACAAGTGGTAATTAAACATCAGCAAAATGACCCATAGTGGAAGAATGCATGTATTGACAAGCTTTGTTGACAGGAAAAGAGAGCTCAGGTCTAGTAATAGTAAGGTATTGAAGGGCACCGACAATACTACGATATAGAAATGGTTGGGTACAAAGAAGAGACCCATCAGTAGATAAGGGAGATTTAATGGAAACTGGAGTAGCACAAGTTTTGCAATCAATCATCCTTGATTTGGCAAGCAAGTCTGCAGCATACTAGTGCTCAAAAGGAAGAAACCAGTCGAAGTTGGTTGGACTAATATGCCAAGAAAATAGGAAATATGACCAAACTCTTTCATAGAGAAAACTTGGTGCATATGAAATAAAAGTTGTTGAATATAGATAGGATCAGAACTTGATTAAAAAAAAAAATAATAGATAGGATCAGAACCTGTGAGAAGAATATCATCAACGTAAATGAGAAGATAGGTGGTAGAAGATGAGGTTTTATGAACAAAGAGAGAAGAATCACAAAGACTTTGGGTGAAGCCTTGATAAAGGAGGAAATAACTAAAAGTAGAATACCAAGCACTTGGAGCTTGCTTTAAACCATAAAGAGCTTTGTGTAACTTGGAAACTAGTGAAAGTGGAAAGGATCAACAAAGCCTAGTGGTTGTTACATATAAACCTCATTTGCCAACTTGCCATTAAGGAAGGCATTAGAGATGTCAAGTTTTTTAATGGGGCAATGTTGATGTAAGGCAAGACATAAGAAAATATGAATAGTGGGTTGCTTGGAAACAAGACTAAAAGTTTCTTGAAAATCAATGACATGCCATTGGAAAAAACATTTGGCAACCAACTGAGCCTTATGCCCAGCAATAGTCCCATCAGAGGCTCTTTTAAGCTTAAAAACCCATTTGCATCTAATGGCCTGTTTAGATGGAAAGGGAGAAACCAATGACCAAGTCCCTTGTTGCTGAAGAGCATTGTATTCATTAAGCATGGCTTAAAACCAAACTAGAGAAATCAAAGCACTTTTATAAGAGAGAAGCTTAGAATTTTATGCACAAGCTAGTTTAGCAGCCAAGCAAATAGGTCTGGTTTTAGACCTAGTCTACATAGGATGAAAATTAGTAGTGCGAGGAGACAAAGGCAACACAATTGAAATAGAATTAATAGGGATTGGCTCAGACACAGGTGGATTTATAGTGGACAGGGGCTGGACTTGCGCAGACATAGGATCAAATGTAGGTTGTAGTGTGGCAGATGGATGCTGTTGTAGCTCAAATATATACTGTTGCAGTGGCTTAGAGGTATGCTGCTGTAGTGGCTCAAAGAAAGGTGGCCTAGACTGAGGCTTGAACTAAGGAGGTGATGGCCTAGATTGGTGTAACAGTGGCCCAGACTGCAGAGGCAGTGACACATTATGAGGTAAAGACCTAAATTGGATAGAAAAAGACTACATTGAAGATGAAGAAATGGGCAGAGCAGGGGACAAAATAAAAGGAGAAGACTGAGGGGGGGTAGACCAAAATAAAGATTTAATTTGAGAAACAGAAGCAAGCTGAGGTTGCAAAGAAGAAGAAAAAGAAAAAGGGAATTCATTTTCTTGGAACCGAACATGTCTGGAGAGAATAAGCTTGCTAGTAAGAACATTCAAACACCTCTAACCCTTGGTTGAGGGGTGATACCCAAGAAAAACACAAGAAGTTGATTTGGGAGCTAACTTGTAAGGAGCATGAGGTTTGAGCCAAGGAAAACAAAGGCAACCAAAAACTTTAAGCTGAGTGTAATCAGGTGGATGATGATAAAGAACCTCATAAGGAGAAGAATTCGACAAAGAGGCACTAGGCATACGATTGATGAGATAAATAGCAGTAGCAATAGCTTCAAGCCAATAAGATAAAGGAAGAGAAGAATAATGCAAAAGTGAAATAGCAGTCTCAACAATATGCAAGTGTTTTCTCTCTGTAACTCCATTTTGAGAAGGAGTACAAGGGCATGAAAATTAATGATGAATACCAGTAGTTTGCATAAAGGACTACATAGAAGTGTTAATAAACTCACCATCACCATCCAACCTTAAAATTTTAAGAGGATAACCAAGTTGTCTTTCAGCAAACATTTTGAATTCTTGAAATTTAGAACAAACTTCACTTTTATAAGCCAGAGGATAAAGCCATGTAAAATGACTAAAATCATCCACAAACAACACATAAAATCTGTAAGAGGAATTAGAATAGGAAATGGGGCCCCAAACATTAGTGTGGATTAAAGCTAGAGGAGCATTTATAGTAGAATTAGAAAGGTGAAATGGTAATTGATGACATTTTGCAATAGAACAATTATTACAAGAATTGAAATATTCATTTATGGAAACGGGCAAATGTTTTCTTAGAACATGAAATTTATGAGGATGTATGGCCAAGTCTCTTATGCTAGAGGGAAGTAGATTCAGTAGTAGTAGAGTGATGATAAGCATGAGAAAGAGATGATGAATGATGCAGAAAATGATAAAGACCATGAGCATGGACACCTTTATATAGAATGGCCTTGGTGTGATTGTCCTGAATAAAAAAGGAATACCATCAAATGTTACAGAACAATTATTATCTTTAGGCAATTTTTGAACAAAAATGAGATTAGAAGAATTAGATGGCACATGTAAGACATGCTGTAAATGAAAAGGATGATGAGGAGTGGGCAAGATACCTTTACCAGTATGATTGATAGGAAGAGAAGAACCATTACCAATGGTTACTTGATCAGTACCAGTATAAGGCTGATGGGAGTTCAACTGATGAAGATCATGTGTAATTTGATCAGTGGCTGTAGAATCCAAGAACCATAAGGTTGAAACCTGAGAGGAGGCGTCATTTGAAATTAAGGCAACATAGGCCTTAGACTGATAAGGCATCGAAGAAGAAGACAAATTCGAAGTGGATTGATAAAGATGATGGAAATTTGTATCAAGTCTATGCCAACATTCAGATGCAGAGTGATTAGGCTTTCCACAAATTTGACAAATAATGCTAAAATTGGACTTGTGAGATTGAGATCTGCCACGAAAAGTGGAAGAAGATCTGCTACGAGAGGATTTATTACCTTTGTAAGAGCCTCTAGAATCATATCGAGAGTAACCTCTACCAGATTGATATGCAGTAAAACCTTTTGAAAAGGATAAGGTTGAATCTTTCATAGTAGTATAAGCAACTATTAACTCTGAGGATTGTTGAAGCTTGCTTTCAACATGAATTGCTTCGAAGCATAATAAAGAAGAAAGATCTTCCATAGAAATAGACTCAGATCGAGCCCTAATAGCAGTCTTAAGAAGATCATACTCAGCAGGGTGTCCATTCAAAGTGATGAGTACAATGTCTTCATCATCAATTATGGATGATGCTAAACGCAATTGATCAGCTAAATCCTTGATTCAACTAAGATATGTCTCAATGGATTCAGATTTCTTAAAAATTGAACTCAGCTTATGCTTCAATTGATGAATGTGAGACCTAGATAGGGATGTAAATCTCTTATCCAATGGATTCCATACCTCTGAACTAGTTTTGAGATGAAGAATTAAGATGAAAATTGTAGGAGACAACGTAGCTATGAGGCAACTCAAAAGATGAGCATCAATTGTCCTCCAACAAATTGATTTTGGATTCAAAACTTGAATACCTGATGAATTTTGTATCATCTGGCTAGGACACATATACGATCCATCAAGGAATTTCAGTAGATCGGTAGCATGAAGAATGTTCTGGAGTTGATTCTTCCAGATTATGAAGTTTGTACAGTCAAGTTTGACTGTAACAAACAAATTTGGATTCAAGATAAACATGCTCAAGTTCATAGGAATTGAAGGCGATGAGGAAGACGAAGACTCCATTGTTGAAAAGACCATAGTGGATCGCTCATTGGAGCTTAATCGTGCTCTGATATCATGATGAAAGACAAAGATTGATTTTATTCCTTGATTATCATTCCATTGCTATTGATATATATATATCAGTTGTATTTACAAAGACTAACTACACACTAACAATCCAACCACTTATCTAACTAGCTAATGGGATCTTGTTACAAAAGAATTACGTCAGTACATTACAGGAGTATGGTTGTTATGCTAAGTCTCTTCTTCGTAGCCTGTAGAATATTTTCCTTATCAAGACAGACTATGAACTAAAATAATAATAATAATAATAATAAAGAAACTTATTCATAAATGCAAATGTAGGATGCAGATTTGATTTTGTTATTTTTTTTTTCTTTAGATTGTAATTTGATTTTGATGTTGTACGGCTGAACGATCAATAAATTATAAATTTTAAGTAATTTTTTTTGTTTTTGTTTTTGTTTATGAGTTTATAGAACTCCTATTGTTTTATGCATTCATATGATTTATATATGGAGGTAGATTTCCTCCGGTTCATTATCTAGATTGAAAGGTATTTGGATCTGTGGAGTTAACTATTGGTCTCGTTTTAATTATTCGGAGTATTTCATGTATTTTAATCACACAAAAATTAGGTTGATCCGATAATTATAACTGATTCTATTTATCGCGTTTTTAAAAATAGATCATTCATATTTTTTTTTTGTGATAGACACGATAAATTAAATGTCTTACAATAATTGGATCAATCTAATTTTTTGTGTGAATGATATATACGAAGTGCCTGACAAAATAAAATGATCAGATTATTGAAACAAGATTTGTGGTGAGCCCAACAGACCTAGACAGTGCAAATTATTGACATCAATCTTTTATACTTGTGTTCTATTACCCTAATTTCTATGTATTTATAGTTAAGGAAGTGATGCATAGATTATATGATTTTTATATAACTTATTTTGGTATCAATATTTTATTAAGAATCTTTTAGTTTAATATATAATATAGAATTATATTTACCTTCTTGATTTGAAATTATATAACTTTCCTATTTTATGTGTTTAGTTTTGTTTCCTGCTTTATTTGTTTTTGTTCTACAAGAATTTGATTTATTATAATAAATAATAGGAGATGGGGTGGTTGGTGTGCTGTAGGGCACAACATTCATTGTTGTGTAGCTATATGAGCCCATTTCAGGATCCTTTTGATGATTCGAACCATTCACATTTTAGAATACATCAAATAGAACATACCTATAAAAAATCAAGTTAATTGAATATCGTTAACCTTTTCATCTAATCACATTTGTATTCATTTTAATACTTTAAATCACAATTGTCATTTACTCTTGTAGATACAAATGTGAGTGGATGAAAAAGTTAATGATATCCGATTAACTTAATTTTTTGCAAGTAAGTTCTACTCGATGTACTCTAAAATGTGAATGGTTATGATTATCAAAACGGGCCCCGAAATAGGCCCATATGGCTGCATAATATTGGCTACTGTGCTCCCTGCACAGCAGCCACTCCATTGTAAGCTTTAGGGTAAAAATAATTTTTCATGATTAATATAATTGGGCGAATATTAAAAAACTTAGAAGATAATAAAATAATTTCAAATGCTTGAAAGTACAACATTTTTATGCACAAATTAGTGCATGAGCCATTTGTACTTTCATTAATTTCAAATTATTTTACCTTATTTCCAATTTTTGATATTCCCCCAATATAATTTGAGTTTATACTCTTTTGTTTCAATCTCGGGTATTATTTCAAGAATCCACCATTGTTAAGTATTTATTCTTAGTATTCTTCATGATTCAACGTGTTTAAAGAATGACCTTATTTTCGTTACTCTTGAATCAACGGACTTTAGGATTGTCACTGTTTCGTGTTTCTTGCCCCCATCAAGAGGGGACGACTATGTCTGTATCTTGTATCTTTTTTAACATAGTGAAAAGATTAACCATGAATGTAGCTCTAGTTTTGCGGTGGACCACCTAAATCATTTTGTTCTCATGTGTTTGATTCTTATTCTTATTTTTATTTATTATATTTTTATATTTCGTGGATCTTTATTAAAACAAACAAAAGAACAAAAGAACAACAAAGCAAGGCCACAAGAAAGGTGAAATGATAGAGAGGAGAAAGCAACAAGACAATCATATTTAGTGAAGAATGTTCTATTCCCAAGCAATTGCACAACTACCTCTATTATGATTGAAAACTCAGGTTTCGTTTGTCAATTATACATTTAGTCAAAAAGTCAAAAAGTCACTATAAGTTGTCACATCACTGTAGCCCGACTTTCCGCGCTCCTTTCGGAAGGTGAATAGCCCTACAGTTCGGACTCCACTTGTGGTTTTGAATATGATTTCACAAGTGCAATGTGAAATAGTAAAAACACGAAAAGAGTCCAAATCCGCCAATTCTTTTTGGAAAATCAATGTTTGAATCAAATGCCAAAAGTGGACTATTTTTTCAAATTACAGAGTTGCCACCTAAATATTTTTGAAAAATTTAGGAAACCCAAGACTCGTGCCAAAGGCCATTAGTCCGTCATTACCAAAGTGTCTTGGCTCGAGAACTTAGGCACGAGAGGGGAAGGTCATGAATTGAGCACCCCACTCGCCCGATCAAAAATCGGCCTCTACTAATCATGATGTGTTTCTTATTTACATAATATGCTCTTTTTCGGATTTATTAGCTATTTACTATGTGATGCGCACACAAGGTATAGACTAGTTTACAAGAATTGGAACACTTGATCTCATGTTTTGTTTTGAAATTGTTTTGTGAATTTGCTACTTAAAAAAAGTGGGCTTAAAATGGACATTTAATCAAACCATCCTAGTTCAAAAAACTAGCCTTCATCCACAGGCATTCAAACAATTATATCATTTAAGCAATTAGCCTCATGCTAGTTATGCTTTAGATATGGTAACACAAACATCCGATGCAATCTGCTAAGACATAAAAGCTCACCTAGTACTCCTAGCCAAAAAAGGTGAAAGAGTTAGAAAAATATGCATGTACCTAACTTATGCAATATGACTAATGCAACACATACTTATGTATTTTTATAGGCTTGGCTATGATCATGGCTTATGATTTCATTCAAGACATAAGAGCACGTATTCAAGTAAATGAGTTTGAACATTTGATATTAGGTTAGCATGATGAGCCGAACTTTACATACATGCAAGACAATGGATGTAAATCATAAGAATGCTAATGAAACATGATGCCCTATACTAACCATCATAAGCATGTAAGTAAAAGAGAGAACGGTGTGGGATTGGAAAACATACACATTATTACAACATTGCCCTCGTGCAAGAGGGTGCGAATTAAAGTTTGAAAAGTCTGAATTTAATTAATTATTACAAAATCGAATGAATAAACAAACGAGACTAATTAGCTAGCTAACTATGCTATTACAACAAGGATAAATAAGATAAATAAACTGGCTATTTAAACTAATTAACTATAACAATTACAAATAAACAATAATAATTATTACAACACGTAATAATTAACGAGACTAATTACAATAAATAAAGTTAAATTAACTAATTACAATGATCATAATGTAAGCGAGGATGCGCAAGAATTGCATGCATGCACATGCACGTGTACGGTGTTCAAGAATAGCTCTGTCTGCGTCAGGCTTGCTCTGTTTCACCTCAGCCACTGCCCTCTGTTTTCTGCAAAAATACACTACTGACCAAACATTGAGGGTCGATCGGTCCTCAATGAAGCCTGGTCGGGCCTAAAGAAGGCCGGCCATGCCTCAATTTTATACAAAACTATGTTTTGTGTTCTGAAGTGAAAACAGTGCAGACAGAGTTGTTCAAGCTCTGTTTGTCCCTTCCTTCCTTCTCTGTCATGGAAAATCCTCGAGAGAAGGTTCGAATTGTTTCCAAAACCATCAATGAGTAAATTGATTGCTTGATGATTCCAGATACAATTTTGGACAAAAATCAATTAATGCAATGAACATGATCACTTATTCCTCTTGTCATAGAGTGAACTCAAAGAGGGAGGTAGAGACACTTCAAGAATCATCAAAATGCCATGAATTAGCGCATGATCATTCTTGACTTGATAAACTTGACATAACGTCCGGCCAAGCCCAAACAAGATGATTCATTTTCTGTATGTGTGTTAATTGCTTTTAAGCCAATTCTTTTAGTCATTTCCATTCTTTAGTCCATTTGTCCGAAGTAATGATTAATTCTTCTAAAAGGAGAGAAGCATCAAATGGGAAGTAGTTCTCAACATGAAAGAGAGATTATGCCATTAACAATGAATCTCCGTAGAGATTAAGCCATTAAGTGTGAATCTCTAGTTCATGTGTTGAATAATCATCAACCGATTGAAACAACTCTCAAATGAAAGAAATGAGTGGCAAGTTGATTCTTAAAATGAGGTTATAATCATGAAAGTTAGACAAAGAAAGGCTAAGAACAACATAATACAAGCTATGTACAAAGACCGATGCTACAACAAATGAATTAATCAAAGCTTGAACCAATTAAATGGAGTAGGAAAACCCTAAAGCAGTCTCTAATAAGCCAAAAACAGTGGCAGAAAATGTAAGAAAATAGCTCAAAAGCTAAACAAAAGGTAAAGGTAATGAAGTTATGTAAGCAAAAACAAGGAGGGATATCCAACCCTTCCAATTTTAAGACTTCAAACCATGTTTTTGGCCTTAGTTCAACTCTGAAAATCAGTTCAAAAAAAAAAAAAAAAAGTGTGTAAAGGAACCAAGGGTTGAGCTATAAAAATAGGCGCAAGTAAGGGTGTTAACCTTACCACCTTTGGTAGCTTGTCCAAACTCAAGTTCCAACACTTAAAATGTATGTAAAACAGCCCAAGAATACAAGAAATAGGTAGAAATGAAGTAAGCAAAAGTAAGAACAAAAGTTACAAGCTTATACATCTCAAAATGGAGTAAGCTTTGGTTGATGATCAAACTCACTCTTGACACACTCTCAAGCTTGAATTATGCTTCTCAAGGGTCAACCAAGGTTCTAAGATGATGAGTCAAGATTGTGTATGGTGTATATAGATGATACAAGGTTGGTAGGTTAACTCAAAGGTAGCTTGCAATGGAAGAAAGAGGAAGAAGGAGCTCTCTCTATATGTATAGGCTTTCTCTTAATTGTTCAACCCCCAAAACAAAGGTATATGGTCGTATTTTATAGAATTTTGAGCACAAAAGGTGATAAATATCTTAAAAAATGGATAGCTGGCGGTGTCTTGCCCAGAACAGTGTTTCTCGCTATTGAAGCCCAGCCGACCCTCAATAGCTACGGTCGGCCCTCAATAAATTCTCATATTTCTCTGTTTCAGCCTTAACACAGGGTGGTACAAGGTCTACAAAGGGATTTTTTGGGTATAATCAATGGGAATATGGAAGGTTTGGGGTTGTTTCGAAGCTTGAACAAGACTCTTTCGTTGAGACCTCAAGCCACGCACAATACCACTTTCATCATCGAGTGTTCTGAGTAAAGCATTCGAGCCTTGTGGATGGTCAAAAATGGGGTGTCCACAATCACTTTCTCTACTTTTCTTCACATCTTTTTATAAAATACCAAAAAGTTACTAAAATAGCATATTCCCAAACGAGGCCTCAATTAGACCTTACCTATGACTCAGTTTCTTTACTTTCTCTTGCTTTGAGCTTCAAGACAATCATAATTAGAACATTCAGTTTAGAACTGCAGATTGTAAACATATTATAATTATTCACAATATGATCATAAAAATTATTCACAACTTAAGAATTGTTTATATGATTGTTTAAAGGTTTATTTACACTAAGACCTCCTAAACTATTAAGAAGTACCACTTTGACCCCCCAAATTAAAAAAACGTATAAATAAAACTTAAACTATTGAGAAGTATTACTTTATTCTCTAAATTATAAAAACGTATAAATGCCCCTAAATTATAAAAAAAAAAAAAAAACGTACAAATTAAACTGCTAACAGAAGTGGTTAAAGTGAAATACGCTAATAGTTTAGGGAGTCAATTTGTATGTTTTTATAGTTTAGGAAGCAAAGTAATACTTCTCAATAGTTTAAATGGTCTATTTGTACGTTTTTAAAGTTTAAGAAGTCAAAGTGATACTTCTCAATAGTTTAAAGGGTCTCTATATAAATAACTCTCGTTTAAAACTAGTTCTATAAAAATATCAATAAGTCTAGGAGTCTTCCCAATTCACCCAAAAATTTACCAACTTGATAACCTAATTCATTGAAATGTTATATATATATATATATATATATTCGGTAACAAATTATATATATAATCTAAACTGTTCGGTTCAGTTCCAACTTGATTTGTAGTTATAAAACCACAAATTGAATCATGAATTACAATCTGCCTATTTTAAAAATTAGAACCGAGTCATGCATAAAGAAAACCAAACCAAACTGTGTAGTTTGGTTTGGACTGGACTGGTTTACGATTTTTTTCAATTTTTATACTCAACCCTACTATTTAGTGGTGTTTTGTAAAATTGGTAAAAAGTTAACTTTTTTTGACTTTTTAACTTTTTTGTGTTAAAAAAGTTAACTTTTTGTGACTTTTTTGTATTTTTTTTTTGGGTGTAAAAAAGCTAAAAAGTAAAAAAAATTAACTTTTTTAGAATGTTCTCAAAATGGCCCTTGTGCTCCATTTGGGGTGTTCGGTTTAAAATAATCAAAAAATTCAATCATATCACTCAATGTACTTTTTTACTGGTCTTTCCATAATCAATTAAAAAGCTAATTTCCAAACCAGTAATGATGCGTAGCTCAAAAATTTCCAAGCTCGAATTTACTCCGAATCCAAAACGACGTCGTTTTAAACGGTAGTTTCGTTTTACGAGGGAGTTATTTAATGAAAATTATCTTACCGGTAAGAGAATTTTAATATATCTTACCGGTAAGAGAATCCAAAACGACATCGTTTTGGGTAGTCGGAGGATTCGGGAAAGAAAGATTCAGGGAACAAAACATTATTGTTTCCAAACAGATGTTCCAAAAGTGCTCTTTTCCATAAATCTAAAAGAAAAAATTTATATACATAACAAAGTGTAATTAAAAAAATCATAATTTTTAATTTTATCAATTTAAATTTTAAAATTTTACTTTTTTTTAATTTAAATTATTTGTCTATTTTCGTTAAATAAAATTATCAAAAAAAATGTATTAAACTCAGTGAAAACAAATATTTTAGAAATTGTTTCGTACACTTACATTGAATTTAATGACTAAAATATATTTTTTCAAACAATTTATTTAACAAAAATAAGCTAATAGTTTATATTGAAAATAAATGAAAAGAATAAAGTTTAAATAAAAATCAGGATTTATTTATTTACAAGGCTCAAATCATAATGCTCTATTTGGCTCACTGAAATGAGTTGGAATGAAATAGAATGATCATTATTTCGATTCTCATATGGAATGATCATTCCCTTGAAATGGTGAATAATAATTCTATTTATAATTCATTTTGTCATTATTTTTTAGTCAACCTAACATGGGAATGAATATTTTGATTAAATGATCATTCCATTTTTTTATTTTTTTTCATTCCAATAAACCAAACATTACCTAAAGTTTTTTATAATTTTTTCTTTCTTTTTTTCGTTTTATGTGATTACTTGTGTGGATCAATTTTGTGATTGATTTCTTATTTAGAAATAATCATTCATAAAATAAAAAAAATTAAAATAATATTTTATCGTGTATTTTGGTAATATAAAATTATTTTAAAAATTGTGACATATAGTATTATTGAATCCAAAATTACAATCTATTTTAAATTATTTTGAACATGTGCCGAAAGGGTAGTAGGCACAGAAATAATCACAAAGTTATTCTATAGAATGAAATACAGAAACACATTTATGTTCCCAGCTCTATTCCAATAAAAATTGACAAAAGGAAAATGTTAAAATTACAAGAATTTGTTCCCCCGACTGTGTTTCTAGGACTGTTCTAAAAAAAAAAAAAAAAAAAGAAAAAGAAATTTGACAAGAGGAAAATTTTAAAATTACAAGAATTTGTTCCTCCAGTAATGTTAGAACTGATAGTGACATCCAAAAATAACTCTGTTTTGTTCACTGTCACCCCTTCCTACTCTTTCTCTCTCGTTTGTTTGTTTGTTTGTTTTTTTTTTAATAAGACAACTGTTTGGTTTACCGCTCTGTGCGAGTCCATGATATATCGCCACATAGTTGAGTGATCTTATTATGTGACACTATTTAAGAGTGACCTTTAAGATTTTGACTCCTTAAGATTTAACCTTAAAAGTTACCCCTGTATAGTTAAGCCCAAGACAACTGTCTGGTTTGATTCTTGAAGTCTAGTAGTATTCAAGAGCTTTATTTTTTGGCATTGTTAAACTCTGTTTTGTCAGACAGACTATGAACTAAAATAATAATAATCATAATAATAATAAAGAAACTTATTCATAAATGCAAATGTAGGATGTCGATTTGATTTTGTTATTTGATTTTTATTTTTTCTCTTTAGATTGTATATTTTGATTTTGATGTTGCGAGGCCTGATGATGAATAAATTATGACCTTAAATTATAAATTTTAAGTAATTTTTCATTTTTGTTTGAGTTTATAAAAATCCTATTATTTTATGCATTCATATGATTTATATATGGAGGTGGATTTCCTCCGGTTCATAATTTGGATTGAAAGGTGTTTAGGTCCGTGGAGTTCACTATTGGTCTCGTTTCAATTATTCAAATCGTTCATTTTTGTTGAGCATTTCATGTATTTCAATCACACAAAAAATAAGTTGATCCGATAATCATAATTGAATCTATTTATCATATTTTTAAAAATAGATCATTTTTATTTTTTGTGACAAACATGATAAATTAAATATGTTAGAATTATAAGATCAGTCTAATTTTTTATGTGAATAATATACATAAAATGTTCGACAAAATAAATTGATCGAATTATCGAAACACGATTTGCGACGAGCCACACGGACCCGGCCAGGGCAAATGGTTGACACCAATCTTCAATACTTGTGTTCTATTAAGTGATGCAGAGATTATATGTTTTTTATATAATTTATTTTGATATTAATATTTTATTAAGAACTTTTAGTTTAATATATAATATAGAATTATTTGTAGCTTCTTGATTTGAAATTATTTCACTTTCCTATTTTGTGTTTATTTTTGTTTCCTGCTTTATTAGATTTTGTTCTACAAGAATCTGATTTATTATAATAAGGGAGACTTATTTATAAGTCATTTTTCAGACACTTATGGTAGGTTAAGTCCTGTGTAATTTCTTATAGAGTCTCAAGTCCTATTTAGATAGAAATATATTCCACAAAATTCTACATAAACGTAACGTGACGTGACACTTACATAAACGTAACGTAACGTGACACCTACATGAACGTAACGTAACGTGACACCTACATAAACGTAACGTAACGTGTCACGTTACGTTTCGCAAACTTAATGAGTTTTTATTTTTTTAAATTGAATGTGAAAATGTTGCTGGTTTATGTTGGTGTCATATTACGTTTCATATAAATATGATCTATGGTAACATTCAATTTCCTATATAGGTGAATGTTACCATAGATCATAGGTGTCACGTTACGTTACGTTTATATAGGTGAATGTTGCTGGAAATTGAATGTTGCCATAGATCATAGGTGTCACGTTATATTTATGTAGGTGTCACGTTACGTTACGTTTTATGTAGATATGATCTATGGTAACATGCAATTTCCTATATAGGAAATTGCATGTTACCATAGATCACCTATAGGAAATTGCATGTTACCATTGATTATAGGTGTCACGTTACGTTTATGTAAGTATCACGTTACATTACGTTTATATAGATATGATCTATGGTAACATTTAATTTCCTATATATGGTTTTACTATTATTTATGATATTAACAACTAATATTGAGGGTAAATGTGTCAACAAACTTCGCACAGGACTTATGGGAACATAAGTTTTTTAGTAGGACCATATGTAGTATAAGTCTCCCTAATAGGACTTCTAAATAATTTTCTCTTATAATAAATAAGAGGAGATGGGGTGGTTACTGTGTTGTAGGTTACAACAGTCATTGCTGTGCAACTATATGGGTTTATTTCAAGGTCCGTTTTCATGATCCGAATCTTTTACAACTTAGAGCACATCAAGTAGAACATACCTTTAAAAAATCAAATTAGTCAGATATCGTTAACTTTTTCATCCACTCACATTCGTATTCATTTTAATACTTTAAATCACAGTTATCATTTATTTTTGTAGATACAAATGTGAGTGGATGAAAAAATTAACAATATTCGATTAACTTGATTTTTTGTAAGTATGTTCTACTTGATATACTCTAAAATGTGAACGGTTCAGATTATCAAAACGGGCACCAAAATGCGCCCATATGGCTGTACAATAGTGACTACTGTGCCCCTGCACAACAACCAATCCATTTCCTAAATAATAATTGTAAGCTTTAGGGTAAAAATAATTTTTCATGATTAATATAATTCGCGGAATATTAAAAAAGTTAAAAGATAATAAAATAATTTTTTTTTTGAACATATAATAAAATAATTTTGAATGCATGAAATTATAATATTTTTTTTTTTTTGCGCAAATTAGTGCATGAGTCACTTGCACTTTCATTAATTTCAAATTATTTTACCATCTTTCCAATTTTTGATATTCCCCCAAGATAATTTGAGTTTACATCTTTTATTTCAATTCTTTTAAGAATCCACTATTGTTGAGTATTTATTCTTGATATTCTTCATGAATCAACGAGTTTAAAGAATGATCTTGTTCCAGTATTCACTCTTGAATCAATGGACTCTAAGGTTGTTACTATTTCACGTTTCCTGCTACATCAAGAGGAGATGATTATGTCTGTATCTTGTATCTTTTTTATTATAGTGAAAAAGCTCAATCATGAATGCAATTTTATTTTTACAGTGAACTACATAAATCTTTTTATTCTTATTTTCTTGATTTCATTTCTTATTCTTATTTTTATTTATATATCACTGATCTTAATTGATATATCAATTCTTAATAAAAATGACCCAACCAAGTTGGCAAATCTAGTATAAAAGAACAAACAAAGCAAGGCCACAAGAAAGGTCAAATGACAGAGAGGCGAAAACAACAAGACAATCATAATTAGCGAAGAATGTTCTACTCCCAAGCAATCGCACAACTACCTCTATTATGATTGAAAACTCAGTTAGACCTACATATGACTATTTCTTCACTTTACTTCAAACCATTTCAATGCAATAGAGGAATTTATCAATAATAAAGTTACATATATCAGAGTTAGCTATAGGCATTCATTGCCTTTTGATTCTAATGACTCACAACAATCCAAAAGAGATAGGGCAACTGCAACAATCAGACACTTATGTGGAAAAATTCAATGCTTATGTAGTCCCTTACGTCACAAACACAAGGAGGGCAGGCTTTGAACTTTTACTAGCCCTAGATTTTTATATTAACTTTTATTGAGTTTTATAATTAATTTTATATTTTTTATATAATTATATTATTTTTTTTATAAAATTTTAATTTATATAATATTTTGATTTTTATTCGTAGTTCATTATTCATATCAATAAAAAAAATTATATTATCATTATATTTGTACTAAGATATGTATATATATATATATTTATCATTATTTATTTTAATATTTACTCACAATTGGCATAGTTTTGTTGGTTTTAACCGGACTGAAAAGAATGTTAGAAAGACAAAATTTAATCTTGTTGCATTATATTGCAATAATCTACCAAAAAAAAAAAAAGCAAACAAAAATCTAGAGTTAAAATTTTAAAAGAAAAAATTGAACCAGCTATATCACAATATCACATTAAAAATTATACTGTTTGGCATTGAGACTCAAAACCCTATTATTGAGTTTTTTTAAAGTAATTTTTGTTGTTGTTGTTGTTGTTGTTGTTGTTATTATTATTTTAGGTTCGCCGAATCTAGATGTAATTAAAAAGTAGTATATTTGTAAACAATTTTTAAGAAATTCACGAAATATTAAAAAATATATATTTTTTCATATTTAGTAAAAAAAATTTATAAAAATTTTATATTTTAAATATATCTAAATTAGATTCATCTAAAAAAAAAATTGATTAAAATATCATGCTTTTTACTAAAGGCGAAAAGACACAGAAACGGAAAACTCAAAAGTAATTTTTAAAAAATTAAGCCAAACAAGTATTTTTCTGACATTTTAATTACAAAATTGAACCAGGGACTTTTTTTTGAGAGGTAATTAATTCTTCTACTTTTTTGTTTTCTTTTCATATTTAGAGAAAATTACTTTGTATGAATTATTATTAAATAAACATTCCAGTCCGTAATCTAAGAATCAACAATCAATCTAAATTTTAACTACATGTATTGAACAGTTAAAGTAAAACATAGAAGGATATAAAATTTTAAGACATCCGAAGAGAGTATTAAGGTTTCATTTGGCAACTCAATATTTTAGTTTATGTGGGAGCCGAATGAATAGAAGAGTTGTAAGGGATGTATCCCAGAAGTCAAAGACTGTTCGGCTCCGTACTAATCAGCTAAGATACCGAATACATTGAGATCGCCGAATAGACGGGGAGATGTATGTTGGAATAAACAAAAGGATAATAAGTAAAAAGTGGGCTCTGGACCCGAGGTCCAAAGAATGAGTACAAATACAAGAGCTTCAAATTTAGAAAGGTATGTAAGAATCACTTCACTAAACTTAGTAAACAAGCTTTCTTGAGTATAAGAACTGACTTGCCCGTCGGAGTGCTAACCCCGGCACCCTTGACCGGAGTGTTTGTCCTTGCAGGTGACTAGCTGAGGATCAAGAGCGTCTCCCAGGATCTGAAGAGTATTTCCAAAACCATTTCCCAACAATTGGCGCCGTCTGTGGGAATACTCAAGTACATCCATGGAAGGCGTAACTCAAGATTCTCCGATAGCCACCAACGCGATCACACAGAGAGTCGACCTCACTCCGGCAAATATGCTCGAGAAGGAAATCATCGCTACAAGACGTGCCTTGAATGTCGATTCACAAACGACTTCAGCACAGGAGACGATGCTAGCCATCATGGAACGAGCCAAAAAGACCAAACACAGTTTAGACAACACCATCGCTGAGAACGAGCGCCTTCGCCGCGATCTGGCCTTGGAAATAGCAAAGTCCAAACAAACAGTGCGCCAGGTTTCTAAGCGACCCCAAGGGCAGGCGATCTACGGTTTCGGGCCCGACAGCAAAACACCAACGCTCGTTGTGCTTCAGCCGATTACTTCGAGGAGTTGACAAAAGACGAACGTCTCCAGCGAAGTGTTCCGCGTGATAACATCCATATGATATACAGCCTGCCGAAAGCCCCGGCCGTACATGCAATCCAGTCCCTCCCAGGCACTCAGCAGCAACTCACGCCAGCAAAGTGACCCCGAGAATCGCCAAGCATCACCTTCGACGACTCTGATTTGATCGGCGTAACACTCCCTCACATTGATCCATTGGTTGTCGCGCTACGCGTAAACCGGTTCACCGTCGAACGCGTTCTTGTAGACCAGGGCAGCACTTCGGAGGTCATGTATTATAAAACCTTCATCAAACTCGGGTTCACCGAATCAGACCTGACTCCGGCCCCTTATCCACTATTCGGCTTCAATGCCAACCCCGAATACCCACTGGGAAAGATCAACCTACCCGTTCGAGCGGGTTCCAGAACGGTGGATGTAGAATTCTTGGTCGTCCGGCTGCCATCGCCGTACAATCTCATCATGGGGCGATCGTGGTTGCATACCTTGCAGGCCGTCCCAAGCACCTACCATCAATTGTTACGTTTCCCAACAGAACACGGCATTGAGCAGATCCGCGGCTCCCAAAAATCGGCACAAGCATGTTACCTCCTGGCCGCCAAAATGCCAAAGGAATTGCAGGTAAACTCCATTGAGGTACCCAATCGGGAAATCCTGGATGACGTCGGGCGGCAGCCAAGCGAAAAGGCCACAGAAGGTTTAGACCGAGTTGACATCGATGGAAGCCCGGAAAAGTTCTTCATGATCGGCACCTCTTTAAACCAAGCCGATAGACAGCAGCTGATCTCCTTTCTACTCGCCAACCTCGACGTCTTTGCGTGGACTCCGTACGAGATGCCGGGTATAGACCCATCAGTTTCACAGCACCACCTGAACGTCGACCCCACATGCAAGCCCATCATTCAGAAAGGCCGTCGGTCTGCCGCAGAGCACACTGCTGCCGTCATAGAAGAAGTCGACAGACTGCTTGACGCCGGGGCAATTAGAGAAGTCACCTACCCCACGTGGCTCTCCAACACAGTGGTGGTGAAGAAGAAAAATGGAACTTGGCGAGTGTGCGTCGACTTCACGGATCTGAACAAAGCTTGCCCCAAGGACTGCTTTCCCTTACCTAGAATCGACCAACTCGTCGATGCAACGGCGCGCCACCAACGCATGAGTTTCCTCGATGCTTACAGAGGCTACCATCAGATCGCCATGCATCCAGATGACCAGGACAAAACTGCATTCCTCACCCCAAGAGGAACCTACTGCTACAAAGTTATGCCTTTTGGGCTGAAGAATGCAGGGGCAACTTACCAAAGACTGGTCACCGTTATGTTCAAAGAACAACTCGGCCACACTATGGAAGTCTACATCGACGATATGGTGGTCAAGTCCAAAGAAGAACAGGATCACATAGCCGATCTAGAGAAGACATTCGGCATCTTGCGCAAATACAGAATGAAACTGAACGCCTCCAAGTGCGCGTTTGGAATCGGCTCCGGCAAATTCCTGGGTTATATCGTCAACCACCGTGGAATCGAAGCCAACCCGAGGCAAGTCACAGCAATCTTGGAACTCGGTTCCCCCCGATCAGTGAAAGAAGTCCAAAAGTTGATGGGGATGGCCGCTGCACTCAATAGATTCATCAGTCGGTCAACAGACCGCTGCAGACAATTCTTCCAGACGCTACGTCAAGGCAAAGCTTTTGAATGGTCCGCCGAGTGCGAAGCAGCTTTCACCGGGCTCAAGACTTACCTCCGGTCAGTACCTCTCTTGACAACACCAGCTGCCGGTGACCCCCTCATTCTGTATCTGGCAGTCTCCGATAGGGCCGTCAGCGCCGTACTATTAAAAGAAGAGGAAGGGCAGCAACGGCCAGTGTATTATGTGAGCAAGGCAATGGTCGATGCCGAGACACGTTATCTTCCGCTGGAAAAACTCATCCTAGCCTTGGTCATGGCAGCAAGAAAACTGATGCATTACTTCCAGGGGCATAGCATTGGGGTGATAACAGATTATCCCCTCCGATCAGTACTACGGAGTGCAGAAGCATCAGGACGTGTTTCAAAATGGGCTCTTGAACTCGGCCAATATGACATTCAGTTTTTACCCAAAACCGCAATCAAGGGACAGGTGCTGGCCGACTTTGTTGCCGAATTCACATGCGGGCTTTCCGACCTTAAACCTGCCGACGTTCTTCCAAAGGCTGAAGTTCGATCAAAGCCGAACTGGAGAATTTATGTCGGGGATATTTGGCAGCTATACTGTGATGGATCGTCTAACCAACGGGGCTGCGGCGCCGGCGTAGTAATCATGTCTCTCGACGGCGCAGTAATAGAGCAGGCCGTCTACGAAATGCACATATTCTCGGCGCTCGGCGTTTGCTAGTGTTTTGTGACTCAAAATTGGTCATCAACCAGCTAAAAGGGGAGTACGCTGCAAAAAACGACCGTATGGCGGCCTATATGAAAACGGCCAACTCTTTGCTAACGAAGTTTGACCATCACGAACTGAACCAAATAACACGTGATCAGAACATACACGCAAATGCCCTGGCATGCCTAGCCTCCGCCATCAATTCTGAGCTCAAACGGACCATTGAAGTAGGTTTCATCCCGGAGCCGAGTATTGGCCCTTCGGAGGAAACCCACGTCAACGTTATAGAATCCGCATCAAGCTGGATGGACCCCATTGCCGGATTCCTCTCTTCTGAACAACTCCCAGAGGACAAAAAAGAAGCACACAAGCTATGCAATAAGGCCCTGTGATACTATCTGGATCCACAATGAGGGCTTTATAAAAAGTCCCTCTCCGGTCCCTATTTGGAATGCGTACACCCGGATAAAGTGGAGGAGCTTCTAACTGAGATACATGAGGGCAGTTGTGGTGCCCACTCTGGCGGACGCTCCCTGGTCCATCGAGCTATAACACAGGGGTATTATTGGCCGACAATGAGAGCCGACGCAGAAAATTATGTTAAAAGATGCGAACAATGCCAAAAGTTCTCCCCACTAACCCATTTGCCCGCCGAAGGGTTGAACTCTATCACCAGTCCCTGGCCGTTTGCTCAATGGGGGCTTGATATCGTAGGACCGTTGCCAAGGGCCCCAGGAAACAAGCGATTCTTAATCGTAGCAACAGATTACTTTACAAAATGGGTCGAAGCGGAGGCTCTAACACATATACGAGATGCCGACATAAAGCGATTTGTATGGAGAAACATCATTACGCGATTCGGCATTCCAAGAGCTCTCATCTCAGACAATGGCACCCAGTTCGATTGTGGCGTATACCGAGAACTGTGCAGCAAATACGGTATCGTGCCTTACTTCTCTACGCCCGCGTACCCCCAGAGTAACGGTCAAGCCGAAGCCTCTAACAAAACCATCTTGGACGGCATCAAAAAGAGGCTGGAAAGAGCTAAAGGCAAATGGGTCGAAGAATTGCCGAGTGTATTGTGGGCGCATCGCACAACGCCGAGGAGGTCCACCGGAGAAACGCCGTTCGCTCTATGCTTCGGAACCCAAGCAATCTTACCCCTGGAAATCGGCCTCCCGACTTTGAAATCGCAAGCCTTTGATACGGGCCGAAATGACATGATGCTCGCCCTGGACCTGGATCTAATCGAGGAACGAAGAGACCGCGCCTGGCCTCCATGGCACGGTATCAGCAGCAGCTCGCTAAGTCGTACAATCAACGAGTTCAGTTGCGCCGTTACACTCCAGGAGAGCTGGTCCTGAAGAAAGTACTTCCAGCCGACCGGAGACCGGCCGACGGAAAGCTGGGTCCGAACTGGGACGGCCCCTATCAAGTAGACTCCATTGCAGGAACAGGGGCATATCGGCTCTCGGACATGTCAGGAAGAAACCTGCCACGGCCTTGGAATTCAACGCATCTACGAAAATTTTACCAATGACCCGATTTGTGGGCTTGGTACTTGTACATACTCTGCTGTAATGCAAAAGTTTCTCGTTTTTATGCCTCAGCTCATACGCTTCTTGATGGCCGAATAAGTCTCCGGATTCGGAGCGCCCTTCGTGGATACCACGATTGGTAGAACAAGTCTCCGGATTCGGAGCCCCTTTGGGTGCATAACATCTAAAGGCCGAATAAGTCTCCGGATTCGGAGCGCCCTTTGTGGATACCACGATTGGCCAAACAAGTCTCCGGATTCGGAGCGCCCTTCGTGGATACCACGATTGGCCAAACAAGTCTTCGGATTCGGAGCCCCTTTGGGTGCATGACATCTAAGGGCCGAATAAGTCTCCGGATTCGGAGTGCCCTTCGTGGATACCACGATTGGCCCAACAAGTCTCCGGATTCGGAGCCCCTTTGGGTGCATGACATCTAAGGGCCGAATAAGTCTCCGGATTCGGAGCGCCCTTCGTGGATACCACGATTGGCCGAATAAGTCTCCGGATTCGGAGCCCCTTTGGGTGCATGACATCTAAGGGCCGAATAAATCTCCGGATTCGGAGCGCCCTTCGTGGATACCACGATTGGCCAAACAAGTCTCCGGATTCGGAGCCCCTTTGGGTGCATGACCTCTAAGGGCCGAATAAGTCTCCGGATTCGGAGCGCCCTTCGTGGATTCCACGATTGGCCGAATAAGTCTCCGGATTCGGAGCACCCTTCGTGGGATCACGATTTAACTGACCAACTACATGGTTCCTAATTGGAGCCGATCGATGCATGTTCGAACGTTTACATCACGCAATACAAAAGCTGACAATAAATTGAGATAGGGCGTTTAATTACGCGCAAAACATTTCAAAAGCTGCTAATAAAGAAATTCTATTTATTCAAAAGCCGCCAAACATTTCAAGCATTTGATAAAGTAATTCTATTTATTCAACATTATGGCCCACTAAGTCGGCGTCTTCGTCGTCGCTTTTCTCAATTTCGAACTCGGGATACGGAAGGTAATGCCGATGATATAGGGGCGAAGCCGAATTTATGCCCACGGACCCAAGAGCTTCCACGGTTTGAAGGGCCTTGATCCAGCCATGCTTGAAACCCGATTTTCGCATCGGCAGACTTCCTCAGCTAGGTCTGTTTTGGTCTTCTTGATCCCGGCCTTCAAGCCGTCCTGATATCCGCTCTCATAACCCGAGGCCTCTCGGTTCGCCCTCTCCCCCATGCTTTTCGCTTGGCTGTCCACCACCGACTCGGCCGCTCGAACACTCTTCAGCTCCCGAAGCTCACTCTCAGCCTTTTTCGCGCGAGCCTTCAGACTACGATTCCTTTCATTGTTTGTCTCACTCTCGCATTGGGCTTCGCGCAGACGCATCCCGACTTCATAAGCGCTATACAGTCCCTTGACAGCCCCATGTATGCCATCCCGAAATACTTCGAAATCTCGACGTCCGGCCATCGACTGTTGGACCTCCGGTGGAAAAATTTGCCGAGCGAACTCGACTGCCACATCTGGGTCTTTAATTATAGAATCCGTCTCCGTCATTGGTCTATTCTTCATGAGAACCGTAAAACTCAACGATCGTGGCGCCGCGTCAGGCTCAACGAAGGGTCGTGGGCGCGGGGAATCTCCCCGTTGTCCGTCCTTTCGGGGTGATCTGCTTCGACGACTAGGAGGCCGCTCTTTTTCCCGATCCATGGATGCTCTTCTTCCCGTGTGAATAGACTCGCTTCCGCGATTCATTTTGACCTCTAAACCCAGCCAATGTTGGCCCCTGCCAGGTTTGGATCAAGCCTGAATAAGAAATGAGTCAAGTTGTTGGCATGAACTCGCCCATTTATTCTGGGGTACATGCAGCTCCCCCGAGAAAACGTCAGAAAGACTGAGCGCCAAACGTCGTATGCCCCTCAGCCAGCCCTCGCTTCAGAGCCATCGGCTCGTTCGGTTCCTCAAGCTCGCGCCCTGGCTAAGGCAAGGGCAGATTCATTAATCTATTCGGCTATATTTCAAGCGCTATCCCCGGTATCGCTGGGGCAAGGGCTAGATTCATTAACCTAGCCGGCTATATTTTCAAACGATAACGCCGAGTAATTTACGCCTCAGCCAGCCCACGATTCAGAGCCATCGGCTCGTTCGGTTCCTCAGGCTCGCGCCCTGGTTAAGGCAAGGGTAGATTCATTAATCTAGTCGGCTATATTTCAAGCGCTATCGCCGGTTAACCTAATATCGCCGGTTAACCTAAGGAAAGGGCAAATTCATTAATCTAGCCGGATATATTTTCAAATGATAACATCGAGTAATTTATGCCTCAGCCAGCCCTCGATTCAGAGCCATCGGCTCATTCGGTTCCTCGCTCGCGTCCTGGCTAAGGCAAAGGCAGATTCATTAATCTAGCTGGCTATCTTTTCAAGAGATCACCAAGTAACTTATGCCTGAGCTTGCCCACGATTCAAAGCCATCGGCTCATTCGGCTTCGCGAGCCCGCGCCCTGGCTAAGGCAATGGCAGATTCCTTAGTCCGATCATCCGGGCTCAAAATTAAGTAATATCATTCTTCATCAGCAAAATTGAGCACAACTCATGACATTTTATATATGCAAAATAAATAAGCTATAAGCCCGCACAAAAATGTCTGACAAAACAATTGTAATAATACATCTGTGAAATCCTAATACATTTGTGAAATCCTAATACATTTGTGAAATCCTAACAGTCAATTGCCCAGCTCAGCCTTCGGAATCAGTCTCCAACGGCTCGACATCCACTTGCTCATACGGCACTGGCATAGTCAGTGAAACTCCAGCTGCAGCAAGGGCTTTGTGCCAGCCATGCTTGAACCCCCTGTTTTCGAACCGCGGGACCTGGTCCACATATTCGACGAGCCCAGCATCTTTCCCGGCTTCGAATACTTTGGAAGCAGCCGCCTTCATGTCAGCCAACTCAGCCTCCAGGCTGGCAACCGCCTTCTGGGACAATCTCAGCGCCGCTTCGCTCGCGTCCGCCTTCTTCTAGGCGTCCGCTCGAGATTGATCTGCAATGCGAGCCTTTTCTACCTCGGCCTCGGCCCGATAAGCTTCCTTGTTCGCTCTCAAAACTGCATCCTCGGCCCTCTTCCTCTGGCCCTCTACTTGCTTTCGTAAGTAGTCAATCTGTTTGACGGCGTCGAGATGCCGACGTCCCATGTCGGCTATCCTTTCGACGGTCTGCAAAGGAAGAACCCAAAAACATAACCTCAACAGTACTTGGATAAAGTGAAGAAAAGTCAGAATACGTACCAGAAGTGCCGATTGCGCGGCTAGTGCTGTCACATTCAGATCTGGTTCCACCCGGAAAGCCTCCATATCAGACGGCAACGACACGGACGTAGCCACACCGAATGTGACTTCTGGATCTTTAAGAGCCGAAGCGTTAGAGGGAACCGGCATGTCTTTTACCATTGGACGAATGACAAAAGGAACAACCTCATTAGATCCCTCCAATCGAGGACGCTTACCACCTTGTTCGTCTGAACCAGCCTTAAGGTCAGTAGATCGTTTCTCTGCCTTTTCCTCAACTTTTTGGCCGACTTCCCCGACCAACGGAGATTCGGCATTCTG
This sequence comes from Camellia japonica, assembly GCA_030407325.1. Classification (NCBI taxonomy): domain Eukaryota; kingdom Viridiplantae; phylum Streptophyta; class Magnoliopsida; order Ericales; family Theaceae; genus Camellia; species Camellia japonica. The sequence goes on along the minus strand of JAPPVO010000017.1, from coordinate 71,222,246 downwards.
ACCTTTTTCCGTCTCCTCTACAACCCCCAAGGTCTCTGATTCAGCAACAGGGAGGGAAAGTCGAGATTCGGTGGCGGGCGGTATTTCAGACGAAAGGCCCTCCGCTCTTCGCCGTTCGGCTAACCTCTCTGCATTCGCCTTTTTGGCAAGCTTTGTCAGACTCAATCCGGCCATATCCGCAGAGTCTATGACGGGAAGATCCTCTAAGCGTTGAAAAACGTCGGCAGAAGGAAGATTCCCTGGTCCCGATGTAAATGGAGGATCGGCGGAATCCAATACCTCCTCAGACTCGGTCTCGGATTGATCTGATTCGGCGATATCAGCTACCTCATTTCGCTCCGAATCGGACCCTTCAAAGCCTACCTGCCTCAAGTTTTTGAAGTCAGACAGAATAAGAGCAATAAGGGAATCTTCACCCTTCGGAATCGGTATGTTTTCCGCCGCCGAGAAGGTTGTGTATGTCGGCTCGTAACAAAGCAGAATGTGAGCCGCCCTCCCCTGTTTCTGAAGACTTCGACGGCCGAAATACCTGAGAGCAACCCTAATATCTGAAAGAACGGCGTCGTGGGTTAAAGATAGTACCTTTTTCAAACCCCTCCCTGCACGAGACGAAGCCGTAAGATTTCAATGGAATAGGTTTTACAATAAAAATGAACACATGACAAAAACAAGGAGATACTCGGCGACCTGGCTCGCCCCTCCGTCTAGGAATAGGGTCAATACAATCCTCCCCTTCGCCAGATTCCCAGTTACCCTGGACAACGACCATAACATCATCAACTCGTTTCCCAGAGCTGGAAAGCATGGTGATTAGCTGATGGTCGGTGTCGTTAGCTCTAAGGAAATAACGCCCTTGCCGACCGGAGGACTTAGCCAAGGCATAGCAGTGCCGGATAGCCGGAATGCCAAGGTTAATTCCAAGGCGACGATTCAACGCTACAATCCCCATTATAATTCTAAAGAAATTCACGTTAGGTTAAGAAGGGATTAAATCCCAATGGCGAAGCACAGCCCTTAGAAATGGGTGTAGAGGGAAGCAGACTCCACCCTCTGCGATTGATAAGAGAGGAAAGACGATTGTGGTTTCGTCCTCCCTCTCCATGTCAAGGGTGCCGTCTGCCAAAAGTGACAGACGGACGTCATCAGGAATAGAGAAACGGCGTCTAAAACCAGCAATTCGATTTGATGAGAGGAGGTCTTTCAAATGTTTCGCCATACCCTACAGTTGACACAGATATGCCAAAGAATAAAATGGGAATAGTTCTCGAAGCAAAGAAGTGGAAAACTTACAGAGGGTGAAGAAGATATAGGAGGAGACAAAATTGCAAGAACGATCCAAAAGGTAACCCAGCGACCAGTATCATGGAATTCGAATCCGAAGGGACGCCAATCTTTAAAATCACAATGAATAGGTATGTACGAAGAGGCGGGAAGTCGGTACGACAACCAAAAGGGGGTGTACTTAGACGTATGCTTTGTGGGCCCAATCACCAAAATTTTGGTTGGGTATTCAAAATTCGAAACCAAGCACTCCAGCCAACAGACGTTGGGAGAATGCTTGGGGGGCAATTGTGGGAGCCAAATGAATAGAAGAGTTGTAAGGGATGTATCCCAGAAGTCAGAGACTGTTCGGCTCCGTACTAATCAGCTAAGATACTGAATACATTGAGAACGCCGAATAGACGAGGAGATGTATGTTGGAATAAACAAAAGGATAATAAGTAAAAAGTGGGCTCTGGACCCGAGGTCCAAAGAATGAGTATAAATACAAGAGCTTCAGATTTAGAAAGGTATGTAAGAATCACTTCACTAAACTTAGTAAACAAGCTTTCTTGAGTATAAGAACTGACTTGCCGTCGGAGTGCTAACCTCGGCACCCCCGACCGGAGTGTTTGTCCTTGCAGGTGACTAGCTGAGGATCAAGAGCGTCTCCCAGGATCTGAAGAGTATTTCCAAAACTACTTCCCCACAGTTTAAAATTACTAAAAAATCATAAAAAATCAATAATTTATACTAAAAAGTTAAAGATTTCTCTTTATCTCTACTTTTTGTATATCTTTTTTGTAAAAAGTTAAAAAGTAATTTTAAACATATTAATTTTTTTACCTTATAATTTAATTAAAAAATTAAAAAATTACTAAAATAGTATTTTTCCAAATGAGATCCAAGATCCTAGGGAAGTTCATTATGAGAATAATGAATTGGGCTCGGGAAGTTTGAAAAAACTAAAATTAATTACTTTGCCCATCCACTTATAAAAACCGTTTTATTTTTGAGTTTGATATTAAAAGTTGAATTAACTTCGGTTGTTGTAAGTTAAAAATAAAAAAACTTAGCCCTCCACTAATAAAATTAGTTTTATTAGTGGACTTATTGAGAAAGTTGTTATACAGAAGGCAACTTAAGAGGGGTAAATTAGATTTTTAAATAAATTGTTATTTGTTTGGTTAGGGTTTTTTGGTTAAAAAAAGCACGAGAGATAAGATAGACTAAATAATTTTATAAGATAAAATGTCACATCCAACTATAATTATTTTTATTTTTTTCTCATAGAAGTCAAAAAAGTAAAACAAAACAAACTTTTATTTCCAAGTTAAAATTGTCAAAAAGCTAACCAAAAAAGTCAATTGCCAAACAAACCCAATAAATAAATAAATAAATAAAAATCTCAACAATATGAATGAGAGTAATCTACTATCTACTATTATTTTGAAAGTGTGAAGAGTCTGTTATGTTTTCTATTTTTTTAAATCTCAATTTTATCATTTCAAATTTACTATGTTTACAAAAAGTTATGAAGAGTCCTATATAAACAAATTATTTCTTTATTTTTGAAGTTAAACACTCAAAAATGATATATCTGCTTCCAAGAGTACTATACATATAAGCAAATCGTCTCACTTTAAAAAAAAAAAAAAAAAAAATTCTCCATATTTGTTATATCGATGATGATTGAAGAACAAAAAATAATTACTTTTTTTTTTCCTTGTATCCGCTACTATATTGATATGTATAGTATTTACAATTATTCATCATGCATCAAATTGTTGTGAATAATTTTGGTTGAATCTTAAAGTTGTATGTATCCATTCAAATCTAGATAGAAGAAAGCGCATACGTTTTTAAAATAAAAATTTGTGCTGTATCTCAAAAATTCATAGGTAATCTTCATACACACTTTGTTTTTGTTTAGATTTGATTTTATCATTTATAATACTTTACATGGTGTACTTTAATAGCCAAAGTATGATGTCAAAACTCTAAAAAAGAACCACTTTTGTTGGTTTTATTTTTTAAATTTATTTTTTAGTTTTGGATTTTTCATATTTTTGTTGTTTATTTTTCCTATTTTCTTGTTTTTGGTGATTAAAGATACTGAAATTTCTTCATATTTTATATTTAAACTATATTTTTACATGAATATTTAATATCTAATAATCTAAATAGAATTAAAAAGTAAAATACTGATAAAAAAATCTATAAATTTAAACATGTACTGATTATTATTATTATTGTTCAATATTAATAATTTTTTTTCAAAAAGAAAGCACAACAATTTATTTTTTAAGTGTATTTAGATTAAGTGAATCTAAATCTAAAAGTAAAATTATAAAATAAAAAAGTGTTATTATATTAAGTGAATCTAAAAATAAAATAAAATAAAAGGGTTACTAAAAAAACAATGTCAAAGACATGAAAATCAAAAAATTCAAAATAGAAGTTTGAAAAATCAAACCAAACCAAACCAAACATTGTAAACTTCTCTTTTTAAAAAAATTTCTTCACTAATCTCTAATTTTACACAAATTATTCATAAATTCTTTTTAATTTTATGTGAATTTAATAATCTAATTAAAAAATAGTGGATACACACAAAAAATACAAAAATGTAACATATCTACATTATGACTAACTATTTAATTATAAATAATTAACTTCTTATTATTACTTGTATTATATTGTTGCAAAATGTTTCATATATTACTTTTATAATATCTTATATATGTCACTATCTACATATATAAATATATATATATAAATAAAAAAAAAAACAACAACAACATATAAATGTAAATTTATGTATGCTACTGTATTCATACATTACCAATCCGTAATGCTATATACCATTGGATACTTTCCAACATGTATCGCTTTAGTCATATAGTTACATTTGCTAAGAAATAACTATGGAATTGTGTATTGTTCTCCTATCAATTTATGTTCAAAACATATTTACATACATGTCATATAAATAAGTGTTCACAATGAACACTTTTAATAACAAATTGAGACTTTGCAAAACATCTCTATCATGACAATAGTTGTACTTTTTTCCCTTTACAAAAAAAAAAAAAAAATCACATTATTGAGGGAAAATAGATTTTGAAATTCATAACTGTTGAAATATATCACACATCACTTGGAGTTGTCCTATTTGTACTGCTTATAAGCCGTCCAGATGTTTAGAGAAAGAAAAAAAAATATTTTATATTGGAAGGTGCTTTATGAGTGTTTCCCTAGTGATCAACGGATTCATGAACTTTATATTAACATCATCAAGTGGTTTGTTTGTTTTCTTTTATTCACAAAAGAGAGAGCTGTTCTTTAGTGGATTCTGGTGAATTTGGGCTTGAAGCTTTGGTAGATTCCGAAGTGGCTCATCGTCGTAGATTTGACATTGGTGTTGTGGATTCAATGCTGGGTAAGACAATTCCCAGGTGAAGACGGTGGTGGAAGAGGCACCTTGGGGTTAGTTCAAGTTGGATGTGGATTCGCTAGGTAATTGAGGGTATATACACTTGTGTAATTTCTTTTAGTCTTCTTAGTGGATTGTTTTGTGGCTTTTACTCATAGTTTTTTTTTATCACAATTGGAGGCGCTCCAATTGTAGTTTTTCCACGTTCAATTGTTGTGTCGATTTACTTTTGATTGTTTGATTGAGATTGTTGTTCATTGTTTAAAATTGAAACATGAGACAAATCAATATCTCGAGATTTTTAGGATTTTCAAGTTTTATGTCTCCCACTCTTTTTTTACCCAACCGTTTCGATTTTTCGTGACCAATAATTCAAATTACTCACCAAAAACATTATTTTTGTGACTAAATCATGTTAGTTGTGGAAAATAAAAAATTTTACCTACCAAATTTTTTTAGTCACCAAATGTGGTATTTTCACAACTAAAAATTATTTAGTTAGCAAAAGTGTTTGGCAAAAATGTAATTTCCCGTAGAGGCCTCTAGCCACCCATCCAATAGCAAAAATGTTTTCATATCATTTAGGATACTTTATTACTCATAGATATTGGTATTTTGTATCGTAGGAAAAAAAAAAAGGAAAAAGAAAAAAAAGAATGAAATTTTTGGTGACTAAATATTTAATAGGAAAAAAAAAAATTTTTGCCAACCAAATAGTTAGTACTCAAAACAAATCAAGATGAGGAAATTTTTTTTGTTAAAGTCATGAAAAAATATGGCATCCTTTAGCGAATAAAATATTTTGTCATAAAATACAATGGGACTAAAATATTTATTTTTTGGAGACTAAAATATTTAAACATAAACAACAACGGTGTCAAAAGGGTCAATTAGCGACTAAGTCAGTTTTAGTAGCCAAAAATTGTGAATTAGCAACCAACATAGTTTTAGTCGCCAAATACTATCGCCGACAAGTTATCACCAACTAACTGATCTACTAAAATATTTAGTTTCCATTGACTTTCGACATATAAAAAAAGAGTCTTTGGCTACTAATGTTTTAGTAGCCAAAGGTGTATTTTCCTGTAATGTATTAATACTAACTTTATTACGTGAAGCAGACAAATATAGAGTAAATCACCTATTTTGGATAGTTTCTATACCCTCTATGATGGAAAATGTTAATAAATGGTTTCCAAGAAAAAAGATGGGAAAACTCTTGTATGAGAGATAAAGATACTTCCAACTTCGATGAAATATCCTCCGACCAATGAGTAAACATAGAGATATTTTAAGTAAGAAAATAGCATCATAGTAGTCTGCTAAACATAGTAAGAAAGCAAACACAAGCAAGATGCAAAGGAAAATGGAAGCTTACCTAATACTCCTCTGCACCATGCCAAAGCATAAAAGGTTAGAAAAATACATGACCTTATTTGCACAAATCCACTAAATGTAATAGAACTCACAAAAATGAATCTTATAGGCCTAGTTGCAACTAAAGTGTCATATGAAACATTTCAAGCATGATGAATCACTTAAGCATGTATGATCAATATAATAAGATAGTAATAGTATCTATAAAAATGCAATGAACTGGGCCTAGATACACAAGTGAAGATAAGTTCATGCTAGTAAATGCAAGAAAATAAGCAAAAAATAGAGATAGATGAAATCTACCTCCAACACATGAGAATGAGTATGAATCTCATTCGAAGAATGAGACCAAAGCCTAAACTAATGATACAATGAATTTGTGGAGATAGATTCCATTATCGTCATAACAACTACTCTAAAAACATAATTAAAAAGTTAAACTACACAAGTAGAGAAAAGAAAAGGGGAATGGGGTAGATAACAGAATGCGTCTACTCTTCAAGATATGGAAAAAGGCGTGGGATAAAATCAAAGGCCTAAATCCGTTTAAAAATAAAAAAATAAAAAAATTAATAGATTTAACCCCATTAGGACCCTTGTCTTGGAAATCCAGAGTGACAAACACATTTGAGTTGTAACTCTGTTGTTTTAGTTGTAACGTTGGGAGTTTCTAAGTGAGTAGTGTTGAATCCATGCTTGATCGATTGTGCCTTAGAACTTTCCTTGTGCAATGACTATTCAAGACTTCATGGACCACTCAAGCGACCAAAGATGTACTCGAGCGAACTTTTCAACCTTGCAGCATCTTAGCCTGTGGATTAAGATCCTGTGAGCCTTGCTTGACCACTTGAGTAGCCATTTGTGTGCTCGAGTGATCTTGTGAACCTTGTAGTTTCTCAAACTGAGTTACAGAGACGTTTGATTTATCACTCGAGCAATAGTTTGTACACTCGAGTGAAGGGACCGTTTCACAGGTGTAGTTCAGAATTTGTCAGCACCGCCTTACTAGACACACTGCGCAGCAATCATTCCTACACTTGAGCAGTCTATGAAACTTTGTTGAGCTATAACCACCTCAGAACCCTATTTCTAGAGTTATCTTGTCCACCTTTCTCTATGAAGACTCAAAAAATAGAGGGTGATCTTTATGAGAGTGTTTGCTTGATTTCCCTTGATGTTTTAGTGAGATTTTCGCATTTCATGGAGTAGCTTACAAACATCAAGGGGCCTTCAACGGATCAACCTTTCTCATGTAACATCAGTGGAAGGATTTGTACTTGGAAGGTTTGGAAGATTCTGAAGTGGCTCATCGTCATAGATTCGGCATTGGCATCGTGGATTCAACATTGGTTGAAGTATTTTCGAGATGAAGATGGTAATAGAAGAGTCACAATGAGTTGATTTCAATTCGAGTGTGGGTTTGTTAGGTAATTGAGGACTCTCTTGTGTACTTCTATACTTTGTTTAGTGGATTGTTTTATGGCATTGGTCCGTGATTGTTTATCACAAGGAATTGTGGTTTTTCCACGTTAAATTATTTGTGTTTGATTGTCAATTGTGTAAGATCAATCTAAATCACATTCATCTTAACTTGATGATTTAGATTGTCCATTGTTTAGGAATTCTGGTGAATTGAACTTTATCATATCACATAACTTAGGTTATTCAAACCCGTCATCTAAGGAGAAAGCTAGAATATGAATATAAAATGAAGCATTAAATGGTATAAGAATATAGATAATGGCCAATATCTACCCTCTAAGCATGGAAATGAGCATGGAATGTCCAAATCCATGAACTAATGGATTGAGCGGATAGATTCAACGATATAGATAAATCATGTTTGAATGCTAGAAAAGTGCAATAAAGTGAAAAAGGAAAGTAGAAAGCTACAATAATCAAGAGATCTGACTATGATCTCATCTACTCAAGCCTAATATTCAATCATTACTCCATAGAACTACATCAAAATAATAGAATAAGGATGTTTGGATAAAAAAATAAAAATAAAAAAAAAGAAAAAAATTGAAGGAAATATGATTATACCTCCTCCAAAGCCTCAAGATATAAGATGCAGGCAAAACAACTCGAAAATCCCCTCTCAAGCTTCAAAGAAGACTCCAAAAGCTTCAAGACCAACATTCAATGGATGAGAGACAGTGTTTAGGGGGTGTTTAGACAGAGCTTTGATAAGGTAGAGAGAAAGAGTGTTACAACCTTTTTTTCTTTACACAAAAGGGTGTTTTCATAGGCCAAGTGAGCCTTTTGGAATATATCATTTTGCATGGATATTCAGAATATATGTGTATAGCATATTCCAAGATACTAGGGGGACTACACTCAAGAAACTGTTTCAGATGCCTAACACCTATGGCTGCTTAACTTTTTTGCGAGCTTATGTATAACCAGCGGCCGTAGAAAAGAGGAACTATAACCGTGGATATGATCTCACCACATGATTACCTGTGAGTATGATTGCCACTTGTGTGAGCATCTGCATGTATGATTTGTGGGTTGGCTCATCTACTGGTTTGTGAAAACCTACAGGTGGGCCAACAAACCTACGACTAACTATTTTCTTGAGTGTTTTCTCTCCTTTAGTTTAATTTGATTTCGTCTTCGCTCACTTTTGAAAGAACAAGATTTTGGTTGCGAAAATGCAAAGTTGAACTTAGTCAAATGTTCAAAATGATATCTTGACCCTTGAAAACACTTTTTTGAAAATATTTTAAAGCCCTAGAAATATTTTGTGGCTAAAAGGGTTTTGGGCTTATAGATTCTCTCCATTTGGAAGGCTTTGCTTGAAGCTAATTGGGATACATCTTTGTTTCATCATTGTGGGATCACCTTGAAGGTGCTCGAGTCTTAAGGCCAGTTATAAATGGGGTGTCTCTACCAATTAAACAATGAATAAATGTATGATTATGACTGTAGCTCTTTCACAACGATGGCAACAACAATAAGATCCTTGTGTAGTGGAAGAACTAGATGTACTCTGAAGTGGAAGGGTAGCAAGAACTGTGTTCGTATGGTGATCTTTGAATGTCAAATGTGTCTCCTCAGATAAAAGTATAGAAATAGCTTCTCCAAGGTCAGTAATGGGCTACTGTAGACACCCCATTTTTGACGGCCCTTTGAGACTTGGATGTTCTTGTAGGTACATCCGATGGCAAGTTTGATTGCTCACCGAATGCTTGAAGTCCGCGGCAGAACGCCACAGGTTTGAGTTTTCCAAACCCTACATCCATTTTGTCTAATCTTTGGACCATGCTTAGGTCTTTTCAGAATGAAGTTATTGATGGCCTGCCGGCCATCCTTGAAGGCTGCCGGCCATGGCTTTTGGCTTGCCAGCCATTGATGTGCCTTGCCAGCCATCAATGAAGCCTTGCCGGCCATCACTGATGGCCGACCGGCCATTAGTGTTTCCTGCAGATATTTTGTGTTATTTTGTGCCAGCTGTTTGCACAGGTTCATGCATCTTCCAACACGTGTGTGGCTGGATGTCTATGAGGGAAATTGGTGTTTTTCTATATATAGGACCCCTCTCTTGCATGTAGAGGGGTTAAAAAATTTGAAGACAAAAAAATTCTCTCTCTCTCTCTCTCTCTCTAGATTTCTCTCTCTCTCTCTTACAATTTTGTGCCCTAAAGCTTGTTTTCTCTACACTTTTACATACACTACCTTGATCAAAGTTACTTCTCTTTGAGCTGAGGTTCCTTGAGATTTGATTTGAGCTATAGAAAGTGGTTTTAGCTTGGATTTGTGCCTAGAATTGCTCTTTGCTTCAAGAGGTAGTTTACTTGCTTTGTTCACTTGTTTAGCATACTTGTTTTCTCATCTTTTTAAATTATTTTGAGGCTGGTTCTGAACTAAAAAAACCTCTATTTTTATGACCTGAAAATGGTGGTTTGAAGCCTTTTTTTAGTTAGAGGGTGGTTCACCTTCTTGTTTCCTTGCTTGTAAAGCTTTTGTGCCTTTGTTCATCACTTTAAAACCAATTTTTTTGGGCCTTTTAACCACTGAATTTCAGAGGTTTTTTTAGTGACAAAAAACTCATTTTGAAGTCCAAAATTGGAGGGGTTAGCCTCCCCTCCTTGTGCCTTGTTTGCATGCCTAGGTAGCTTTATGTTTTAGCCTATTAATCTAGCTTGTCTTAGCTCAAGTCCAGCATGTTTTAGCCTCTGAAATAACCTGTTTTGGCTCTGTTTTGGGCTGGTTAGTTTGCTTGAGTCTTGTTTTGCATAGTTGTGGTGCAACCCCATGCATTAGCTTAATGTTTTGGCTTTTTGTGTCTTGAGTCCAACATGTTTTAGACCATATTTAGGGCGGTTTTGCCTCTGTTTTTGATTGTTTGTTTCATTTGAGCCTTGCATGGCATGGTTGTAGTGTTAATTCCTTCACTAGCTTAGTGTTTTAAGGCTTTTACTCTCATTGGTGTGAGTTGGTTGTATGTTTTTAGTGATTTTATCACTTAATTTCAGCACTTTTAATCTCTGCAACCTCCCTTAATTCTTCACTTTTTGATTTTGTTTTGAAAGTGGTTTCAAGCCACTTGTTTGCCTAAGTATGAAATGGAGGTGTTACACCTAATGGTTTAATCCCTTAGGGGGTTCATTACCAACAATGTAATGCCTCTTTCATGCTCAAAGCAACTTGTGGTTTGAGCTCTCTTTCTTTTAGAAAACACTCACCAATGGACTAATTGACTAAAGAATGATTTGGTAATTAAAATGGATAAACAAAATTGGCAAGTAAAAGAAGCAAGATAAGCATTCTTTGTATTGCATTGCATGTGTTCGAATTGGACGGTAATTTGAACACAAGGAAAATGGGACATCTCATACTCAAAAGTGATGAAATGTGCTACTTTCCTTAGTTTCCATTGCCATTGATCGTGCATGATAGGGTGGTGGTCATTCGAGTCTTATTTGTGCATTTATTGAAATTGTACAACCTGGATCTTTGGCCATCATGCAATGAAATTGCTTGATTGGCGATTTTGGATCCAAGTGTGTCACTCCTTTGAGGTTTTGAGATGATAAGGAGGGGTACAGTATAAACAAACCCTTGGAAAAACCTTCATTTTGCTTTGTTTGTGCTCAGTTGTAGTATGGTGTCCCAGAGCATCAGTGGCCGACAGTGCCTCATCAATGGCTGGCAAGGCTTAATGTCTGGCTGGCAGATGGCTGGCAGCAGCCATCCATGGCCAGTAGGCCACTAGTGTAACCCTCAGCAAAGATTTGGTAAGTTGGAGCAGAAAGGTTTTGAAGCATGCTCAACCCTGCAAACAGAGACTTTCGAGAGCAAAACAGAGGTCTTTTTGGGGCGAAAACCGAGCATGTGCATCTTCCACTTCCCGAGGCGGACCAGTGTTAGCATAGTTTAATACCGTGCATGCTTAGTTAGCATGCATTTGTTTTAATTAATTAGTTTGCTAGTTGATTAAAGTGTTGTAATAATTAGTAATTAGTTTGCTAGTTATTCATTTGATTTGTAATAATTAGTCTAGTTAGCTTAATTAGATTAGTTTGATTAGCTTAGCTTAGGTTAGCTTAGCTCTTATTCATTTGGACCCTCCTTCGCGAGGGCATAATGTTGTAATAAGTGTGCATGCGTGTGTGTATGTCTTCCAACCCCATGTCTTTCTCCCTTTCATTTAATCGCTTTTAATGGTTAGATTAGGGTCATATTTCAATTAGCATATCGCATGGTTGCATCCATTCATTCGTATTGTATGCACCGAGGCTCGGCGCATTATTCAAACTGCATTGTCATTTCAAATACTTCTTTGAATACGTATTTAATAGCATGTTGTTCAAATTCATCCATATGTGTAGACTCGACTTTCTTCACGCCCCCTTTCGGAGAGGTCGAATTGGTCCTACAGTTCGGACTCCTGTCACGGTTCTGAATCTAATCTTACAAAGTGCAATGTGAAACTGATAAACACCAAAGAGTCCAATCCGGAAAATCATTTTAGAAAATCGATTTTGAATCAAATAATGCCAAAACTGGACTACTTTGCCAGATTAAAGAGTTGCCACCTAAATATTTTGTTTTGGGGAAATTTAGGAAACCCTGACTCATGCTAAAGGCCACGTGTCCGTCATCACCAATGTTGCCTCGGCTCGGGAACTTGGGTACGAGAGGGGAAGGTCCTGAAATGAGCACCCTCGCTCGCCCGATCAAAGATCGGCGTCTACTATCATGATATGATGTTTTATAAACACATGTGTTCTTATTCTGGTTATTAGCTAACTTTACTATATGATGCACACAAGCAAATATAGACTAAGTCGCAAGACTTGGAACGAATTCAACTCATGCTTGTTTTCAAAAATGGTTTGAACTTGCCACCCTCAAGTGGGCTAAAACGTGGATTTGCCATCTCAAGTGGGCTTAAAACATAATTTGCCACTTCGCAAAGTGGGCTTAAAACGTACATTTGTTGAATTGTTCCAATTCAATCAACAAAGCCTTCATCCACAAGCATTCAAGAAGTTAATCATATAAGCAAATAGCCTCATGGCAAGCATGCTAAACATGGCAACACTTACACTCATGCAAGTATGCTAAAGCGTAAAACTTACAGTGTACTCCAAGCCAAAACAAAAACTAGTTAGAAACAATGCATGATCCTAGCTATGTTAAAATGCCTAATGCAACACATGCAACATGAAATTAATAGGCCCGGCTACTAAGATGACATATGAATGCAACGATTTGATACACGTATTCAAAGAAGTATTGAAATACGATGCAGTTTGAATGATGCGCCGAGCCTCGGTGCATGCAAGACAAATGAATGATGTAAACATGCAAGCATAAGGTATGCTAATCGAAACATGATCCCTAATCTAACCATCGAAAAAGGATAAATAAAAGGGAGAAAGACGTGTGGTTGGAAGACATGCACACACATACGCACACTTATTACAACATTACGCCCTCGCGAAGGAGGGTCTGAATGAATAAGCTAAGCTACACTAAGCTAAGCTAATTATTACAAAACGAATTAATCAACTATTCTAGCTAATTAATTTCAACAATTGAAATAAATTAACTAACTATTCTAAGCTAGCTAAAATATTACAAAACAGATTAAACTAATTAATTACAACACTTGTATTAATTGGCTACAACTAGCTAATAAAGCAATTAAGTGGCCTCGCGGGCAAGGAAGACAAGCATGCTCGGTTAGCTTCCTCCTGAAAATCCATCGCCTTGCCATCGGTTGCCTCTGTTTGCACTGGCTGTGATCTCTGAACACTGTACCAACTTCCAGAATGCCTCTGCTCCAACACAGGAACACATTTGCACAAAAATTGACTAGTGGCCGGTCAGCCACAAAAAATGGCTGTCGGCCACCTTAACTGGCCGGTTGGCTAGTTTAAGTGGCCGGTCGGCCACCCCTTTTTCCAGACTTCTGTTTTTGCTGCAACAGAGGCAAAGCAATGCATTTTTCAAGAAATGTGTGTACTGCCACCTTTCTTATCATTTCTCAAGCTCAAAGGAGTATAGCACTTGGCTCTCAAGCCACCAATCAAGCATTTTCAATGCATGATAGCCAAAGAGTCAAGCTTGTACAAGCTTAATGAATGCACAAATAAGACTCAAAGAACCACCACCCTATCATGCATGATCAAGGGTGACGACGACCAAGAAACGTGACACGTTTCATCACTTTGAGTATGAAACGTCCCATTTTTCTCGTGTTCGAATTAACGTCTGATCCGAACACATGCAATGCAACATGAAAGATGCTTATCTTGTTCATGTTATACTTGTCAATTTTTGTTTACACATTTTATATTACCAAATCATTCTTTAACCAATTAAGTCCAAAGTGAGCATCCTCTAATGAGAGAGGGGTCAACCAAAGGATGACTTAAGACATGAGAGAGATCATGCCGTTGGTTAGTAGAAACCCTCAAAAGAGGATTAAAATCATTAAGCACAAGTCTCAATCTCAAGCTTAAACACAACCTTAAGGCTAACCAACCTCAAAGAAAATGGAAAAGTGAAGAAATGAGGGAGGTGGCAGATATTTTAGTGCTGAAATGACATGCATGATGACACTAAATCATGCAAGCAACAAATGCAATACATGCTAAAAAGCCAAAAGCATCAAACTAGTGAAGATCACAACACTATAGGCATGCAATACAAAGCTCAACTGACCAAACCAGCTCTGGACAGAGTTAAAATATGCCAAAACAGTGGCTAAAACATGCTGAGATTGAGGTACAAAGGGCTAGAAAAACATGCTCACATGTTAACTTGCAAACAAGACTCAAGGCACAACTCTCAAAAGCAATGAAAGAGTGAAATGAATGAGCATGTGACAGAGTTATATACACTGAAATTACATGCAAAATGATGCTACAACATGCAAACAACTCAAACACTTCATGCTTAAAGCCTTAAAACAATGAACTAGTGAAGACCATTACACTATAGCCATGCAATACAAGCCCCGAAGGACTTAACCAGCCCAAAATAGAGTTAAAGTAGGCCAAAATAGTAGCTAAAACATGCTGAAGTTAAGCTAACATAAGCTAGAATAATAGGCTAAACCATTAGGCATGCTAGACTAGTAAGGACAATTGCACTACAAGTATAAAAAGCAAGTAACAAGTGCTCCAACCAACCCAAAATAGAGTTGAAACATGTAAAAATAGAGCCTAAAAAGCTAAGTTAAGCCACAAAATCATGCTATCATGTGATGCTAACTAGGCATGGAAGTGAGACACAAGAAGGGAAGGCTAACCCCTCCATTTTTAGACTTCAAAACACGCTTTTAACCACTGAAATAACTCTGAATTTTGTGGTTTAAAGGCCCAAAAAGTTTGACTTTAACATGCTAAAAGATGGTGCAAAGGTTCACACAAATAAGCAACAAGAAGGGTAGACAACCCCTTAGCACAAAATGGCTTCAAACCAGCATGTTAAGGCTAAAAAATCAGAACTTTTTGTAGTTGAAAACTAGGCCCAAAACAATATAAAAAGATGGCCAAGCAAGTGATTAAAACTAAGCCTACAAGGTAAGCAATATACCTCTTGAAGCTCAGTACAAAACATGCACTTTCTTAGGCTCAAACAACCTTCCAACAACCCAAAATAGGTTCCAAGGGACTTCAGCCCAAAGATATTCAACTTTGGTTAAGGATGTCTAGGCAAAGGAGAGGTGTATCTCTACTTCTATGCACAAAAGGGCAAGAGAGAGAGAAATCTAGTGAGAGAGAATTGTAGAGAGAGGATTTTTAGAGAGAGAGGCTCCCAAAATTTGCCAACCTTACAATATGAGAGATATGGCCTTTATATATAGAAAAAAGAGAGCCTCAGGTCGAAATATCTGATTTAGAGACAGCTGGAGCTTGTGGAAGACAACTGGAGGTAAATATCTACAAAATTTGAGCTTTTTTCATTGGTGGCCGGCTGGCCAGAAGCGTGCATTGTCAGCCACTGATGGTGGCTGGTCGGTCACCAAAAATTTGCTTCCAGGCCCAACTTCAAATGGGCATATCTCCTTCATCTGGACTCCTCTGCAGGTCATTCTTGTGCCTAAATTGAAGCCTCGGAAGTAAGATTTCCAATGGTGATGCCTCATATCAAAATTCCAAGTGTGAAAAAAGATATGCCTCTTTTAGTGAAGCTTGCTCATTTCCAGCTCAATCGGATTGATGCCTAACTTCAACCAGCCATATCTCCCCCATTCGCACTCGGCTTTAGGAGATTCTCGAGTGTAAAATGAAGCCTCAAAAGTCTTATTTCCAATGGTGGTGGCCTCATAGCTGAAATCCAAGTGTACAAACGGATAGGCCTAATTTAGTGAAGGCTGCTCGGTTCTCTCTTAACAGTTTATGCCCAACTTCTCTCCCAACTAATTTTCTTGTCTCTCCTCCAATTTTCTTCAACTCCAAACCTTTAAGCAAGATGATTTGAAATATTTTTCAAAGAGTTCACCTCTCTTTCATTCATTTCCACTTTGTCCTTGCTCGGTTTACCGAAAAGCGCAACATTTAACGAAATGCGAGCCTCGGAACATCGTAGGAACTCTTTTTCAAAAATATTTTGAAAGAGAGGGTTTTAAAGTCTAAAATCATTTTGGTCAAAAGGCTTTGGTCCAAAAAGGGGGTGTAAGGTTGGGATTTGGAGCTCCTCTTGCTGAAGAAATCGAACCTTTGCACTACACAAATTTCATCACCAAATAAGCAATCAGTGGCGCCCAAGTCTTAAAGGCAGTAAAAAATGGGGTGTCTACAATATGCCATATTAGTAGCCGAGCCTATTAATTGCATTATCGCATGTGTTGCATTAGACACTTAACATAGTTAGGATCATGCATCTTTCTAACTAGTTTCTATTTTGGCTTGGAGTAGTCGGTGAGTTTTTACACTTTAGCATACTTGTATGAGTGTGATTTCCATATTGCCATAATTAGCATGCTTTCCATGAGGCTATGTGCTTAAATGCTAAACTGCATAAATGCCTGTGGATGAAGGCTTGTTGTTTGGATTGGAACGATTCAACGAATGTGCGTTTTAAACCCACTTTGTTGTGCCAAATCATGTTTTAAGCCCACTATGTTTGGTGGCAAATCCGCATCTTTAAGCCCACTTGAGGTAGAAAATTCAAACCATTTTCGCAAACAAACATGAGTTGAATTGTTCCAAATTGAGCAAACTAGTCTATACTTGCTTGTGCGCATCACATAGTAAAGTTAGTTTAATAACTGGAATAAGAACACATAATGTTTATAAAACATCATATCATGATCAGTAGAGGCCGGTCTTTGATTAGGTGAGCGGGGGTGCTCGATTCATGACGTTCCCCTCTCGTACCCAATTTCCCGAGCCGAGGTAACTTTGGTGATGATGGACACGTGGCCTTCGGCACGAGTCAGGGCTTCTTAAATTTCCCCAAAAAAATAAAATATTTAGGTGGCGACTCTATATCTGGCAAAGTAGTCTAATTTTGGCATTATTTGATTTAAAATCAATTTTCCAAAAAGGTTTGCCGGATTTGGACTCTTTGGTGTTTATCAGTTTCACATTGCACTTGTGAGACTAGATTCAGAACCGTGGGAGTTCGAACTGTGAGGCCTTTCTTTCAAACCTTTCCGAAAGGCGGGGCGTGGAAAAAAGCGAGTCCACAGCTTCTGGTGACTCTGTTGGGGATTTAGAGAACTTGACTCGAGCTCATGATATGTTGTTTTATTTGCACTTATGTGTTTCTTTGCATTTGCATTCGCATTGGTGCGCCTAAATCACTGTGTTTCCATCTGCTATTCCTGAGCGGTTTGCCGGAGGCTTACTTGGAAAAGCTTGCCAAAAGGCTGACCGGTTGCGGGCTCTGCCACGATGGGAACACAACCCTTGGATCTGGACTACCGCTGTACCGTTTGATCCTCCTTTCACTTCTCGGTGTTAGGTGTGAGAGGTATATTAGGTAGTCTTGCTGAGGTACCATTTTTGACCAATTGACGTAGTTGCATATCGAAAACCATAAAGACTGTTCCAAACTAGGACATGTTGCTTACCTAAATGTAGGAATCGTATGAAACCGCTTGTTTCGCGTAGTGAATCCCTATCTCCTAACGAAATTAGGACAGGGTAACCCTACCCCATCATAGGGTTGTTTTGGTTCTCACTTGCTTGATATATGCTTTTGGAGTGAAACTCTGCAGGAATGTATGTGTTAGTTGCAAGTCTGGGTATCAGTTTTGGGGTAGAAATTAGTGTTTGAGTACAGTTCTCCAACTTATGATTGCAACTGCGTGCTGTTTCTGTCTGAGCCGAGGTGTTGTGCGGTTTCTGATTTTTGTTTCTTTTTGCAAGGTAGTCTTTCACCATTGCTTTAGACGATTCTGTTACCCCCCAAGCACTCTAGACCCGAGTTAGAAGGATTTGCAGATCCGGGGATCTAGTCAAGGGACAACCAGTACTTGTTTCACTCCCACCGGTTACAAGACGGATGAGGATTAGGCAGAATTCACCAATCCAGCAATCACCTTTTGCTTCGCTTGTGCCTAGTCAGGCCCAATCTTCTACTTCTACTCCAGATAGAGAGTATTCGCCAGTTCTGGTAGTTCAAAGTCCTCCAGTCAGCATGGAAGATATGCTTCGTCAGCTCCAGCAGACTATTGAGAACATGCAGCTAGATGCTGCTCGGCAAGCTGAGACCATAGCCCGCCAAGCTGAGGTTGTAGCCTGTCAAGCAGAGGTAATAGAAAGGCTTCAGCAACAGCTGCCACAACTGGCTGTGGCCTCAGCATCTCATGCATCCCTAGCGGGAATTCTGGCACCCGGGGTCACAATTAATGTCCTGGAAAATGCAAGCATTCAGGCAGAACTGATCCCACCTTAGACCTCCAAGGCACTCATTTACCCGATAGAGGCGCCGTTTGAATTCAAGGTTGACCCTACCGCATTGAAGGTTAGCAAGCTAGAAAAACTATTCAAACAGGCACAGGGCGTAAATTCAATCCCTAATATTGAAGATGGCTATACTGATTTGGTAGTGACTTTGCCAGATAGATTCAAGATGCCGCATATAGACCGGTTTGACGGTTCCAGGGATCCAATGGTCCATCTATGGTTATTCTCTGATATCCTACGACCAATGGGTCTCACCAAACTGTAGAAGCTGTCGCTCTTTGGCCGGACCCTGTCGGGTATAGCAACCATCTGGTATGCTAAGCTTGAAGACTCTGTGAAGAGAAACTGGGAGGAAATGGCCGAGGCCTTCATATCACAGTACTCCTATAATACTCAGATCAAGGTCACTACTTGTGATCTCGAAGCGACCCGTCAGGAGCCGAAAGAGGGTTTCTCAGATTTTATGACCCGGTGGAGGGCCAAGGCCTCTATGATGACTATTCAGCAATCTAGGAAGATGATGACCTGCATCTTGTCCACACGGATGAGGATTAGGGTGAAGGTATTCCTGATAATACCTAGTATGTGGAAGAAGTCAACCACATGATAAGAAGTGGCCGATATTTCAAACCCCTGCATCTGGACCAACCCGAGGCATCTGGGAAGGACAAAGAGGTAGAGAAACAGAAGGAAAAGTAGTTAAAAGAAGAGGCTGTGCTGAAACAGTTGAAGAAGATTCAGGCCGATATATTTATCCGGGGGTTGCTTATGGCCTCGCGAGTACACAGACAAGCTATATTGTCGGCGATGGATAAAGCGAAGTTGTCCATCGACACCACTCCAGAACAATTAGTGGGATTAGTCTTCCTAGGAGGCGCTGCGCCAACTTTGACCTTTTCCGACAAGGAGTTACCGCCAGAAGGCTCTGCACATAACAAGCCTCTAAACATATCCGTAGAGTGCCGGGAAAAATGGGTACCAGTTGTACTAGTCAACATTGGGTCAGCGATTAACGTCTGTACATGCCGCACAACTTATGCTATTGGCCTGAAATTGGCCGATTTTGTGCCTACAACCCAGGTGATCCGGTCGTATAACAATACAAGCAGAGAGGTGATGGGAACAGTGCAGATTAGAGTGCAGGTTGGACCCGCGCAACAGGATATTGAATTTCACGTCTTGGATGTTCCAACCACTTTCAACTTGTTACTTGGGCGACCCTGGCTACACCAAGTAAGAGCTGTCTCTTCTACCCTTCACCAAATGTTGAAGCACCCCCATGGAAAAGGGATAGCCATAGTGCGATACCTCTGTTCCGCAATATGCTAATTGGTCCTTAATTTGAATATGATTATGTGTTTAACATGATTTTGTATACCGTTATGTGAATATATGTGATTTTGAAATTCTATCTGTTCATCGTAGGAATATCTGTTTGAATAATCCGCTTCGGAAATCAAATTGAGGGCCTTATCGGTCACAGAACCCGAAATTGATTACGCCATTGTGATTAGTGTAACTTTTAGAGCCTACGGTGAAATTTAATTGAAAATTGATTTTGGTCAATTTAAACTGATTAAATTGATAAATTAAGTGCCCTATTATTTTATGTTAGAATAATGTGTTAGTGGGGCATAATGTATGGAGGCACTACACTCCCCTTAACTCATGTGAACTCAAAAATCTGAGGATACAATCGAGAGAGAGAGAGAGAGAGAGAGAGAGAGAGAGAGAGAGAGAGAGATTCGGCCTTAGTGAGAGAAAGGGGAGGAATTGTGCAAAATCTAGCTTGAAGCTTGGGAACCTTGAAGATAATCCAAGAATTGGTATAGAGTGTGAGAGTCAAACTCCTAGGTGAGTAATTCTTGGGTTATAATTTGTAATTTTGGGTATCCTAGCAAATTTGGTGATCAAGAGTAAGATTGAAATGAAATTGTGTTGGATTTGTTGAATTGAAGCTTAATATATGCATGCATGCAAGAAAGTACTTTGAAATTGCATGTTTAAACTTGAAATACATGATTCAAGTAGAGTTTTGGTTGAAACTCATGTTTTGATCACCACTTGTGTTGTCTAAGTTGAGAATGTGGCAAATTTATCACATGCATGTACAATTTATGAAGATATAAGCTTGAATGTATGAATTTGTTATGTTAGAATGAGTTTGATGGGAGATTGGGGCATGCATGTGAATTAATGGTGAAATTAAGCTCCATTGTAATGTGTTTTGGTGTTCATACCATGTTAGAACAATTATATGTGAACTTTGAGCCTTAGAATGCATGAAAAATTGGCTGGAAAATTGAATTGCAGCTCAAGAACTTAATCTGGAAAACCCAGATTTTTGATGTCCGCTCGAGCGGGGGAAGTGCCGCTTGAGCAGGAAAATCGTGCTCCCAGCACTTTTGCAGAGTTGGATGTTCGCTGAGCGGGATGTTTCACGCTCGAGTGGGGAGCTTTATAGACAGGCATTCCGCTCGAGCGCCCTAACTCACGCTCGAGCGTAATTTTGAGGTAACCAGTGCTTTTGCAGGCCTCTTGGGTTCGCTCGAGCAGGATGTTTCACGCTCGAGCGGGGACCCTGTTTTCTGAAATTTTGTTCATGCGTTCTGTGTTTCATTTTCCGTTCTCTTTCACTTGTAATCACTCTTAGGCATATGTTAAGCATTGTAAATGAGTTAATGAGATAAGAATAAAGCCTAAAGAGGGATATGTGAATTAAGGAACAGATTGAATTGTTAGTGACCCTTTTGTGTTCATGAAATGTGTAGGGTCAAGCTCTGGGGCAAATCCACAAGCCGATCATTGTGAGTAATATCTTAACAAGATATTTGAAATATACTATTGTCCAATTGTTTAGTTATACGTAAGTTTTGTAAGTTCATTAATTTGAATGGTGGACAACGATTGATACGAATGATTGGGCCAAAGGCCGATTGACATGAATGATTGGGCCGAAGGCCGATGGATACGGATGATAGATATAAATAATTGGGCCAAAGGCCGATTGATACGAATGATTGGGCCGAAGGCCGATTGACATGAATGATTGGGCCGAAGGCCGATGGATGCGAATAATAGATATAGATAATTGGGTCGAAGGCCGATGGATACGGATGATAGATAAAAATAATTGGGCCAAAGGCCGATTGATACGAATGATTGGGCCGAAGGCCGATTGACATGAATGATTGGGTCGAAGGCCGATGGATACGAATGATAGATATAGATGATTGGGCCAAAGGCCGATGGATATAAATGGTTGGGCCGAAGGCCGTTTGCTGTAACTGTTTCAACGATTACTTATATATCTTCCTCATTTGATATTATTCACTGGGCATTCGCTCACGCTCATTCATGTACATGTAGGTGAGCCAAGGGACATCCAGAACCAGCCCCGGTGAACTTGTGAGAAACAGTTTAAGTTTTGAGGAGTCAGCCTAAACGTCTCACGCACGAGACTGTCTTCGCCTTTGACCTTTACTTATAGTTTTGTTATGTTGGCGAATACGTTGGACTCTTTTTGTATATAAGACTTGGGTTTGACTGACTTAAATCTGTATGATCTTGTACGTATAGTGTTTTATGTTAGTACATACTTTGATGTGAGTTATTAGCATATAATGTTTGGAATGTTATGGTGTGCATTTAAGCACGGCTCTATGGACAAAGTTTTTGAATTGCTTCCGTTTGGCCCCTTTACCTCTGATGAGTTTTGATTTATTTGGTTTGAGGCCGTAGGTAATCACACGATTACTGGCCGGTTATGGCCTTAACCCATAGGGGCGGGTTCGGGTCATGACAGAGTGGTATCAGAGCACGAGTTAATAACTCACACACTTGTCCAAAAGAGCAATAAGCATCTAGAAAAGATCTAGGATGCATTCATAAGTATGAATTTGAAAGCACCAAGTATATGCATGACTGTTTTGAGATGAACGACTATGTGCTTTAAGTTATGAATTGCCTGCATCGCAAATTATTTGGACATGTATGCTGTTTGATATATGCATACTTGTAAATCTTTTGTATGAAATATATTTGCCTGAAATATAATGCAAGTTTAATCAGATGGTGAGAACAAGAGGTGATGAGTTAGAGGAATCCTCTACTGCCAGGATAGACAGAATGGAAAGACTGCTACAGGAAATGGCCGAAGCTTTGAGACAGCAACAGGAGTGGCAACAACAGTGGCAGTAACCACATCCAGCACCTCCACCTCTGGCACCTCCTGTGCTAGATAATCAGAACGATGACCGAATCATAGCCCTCACCAAAGAGTTCAAGAAAATGAAACCACCACAGTTTCATGGCGGACTAGATCCTTTGAAAGCTGAAGCTTGGGTCCTTGGCATCGAAAAACTGTTTGAAGTATTCCTATGTTCAGAAACACAGAAAGTGCTTCTAGCCACCTTTATGCTAGAAGACGAAGCGAGAAGATGGTGGATGTTGATGCGTGAGAGTTACAAGGATGCTGATTGGGCAAAATTTTTGGAAATCTTTTATGACAAGTACTTCCCACAGTGTGTCCGGGATAGGAAAGTGGCAGAATTTATGGAACTGAAACAAGACAGTATGACCGTAGCCGAGTACGAGGCCAAATTCACTGAATTGGCCAGATTTGCGCCACACGTGATTGACACAGATTATAAGAAAGCGCGACATTTTGAAGGTGGGCTCCGAGTTGACATTTTAGAAAGAGTGAATGTCTTCAAGTTGGAGACTTACATTGGGGTATTAGACCGGGCCATAATATCTGAGGCTAATATAGCCAGACAAACTAAACCGACAACTGATTGGAAGGGTAGCAAAAGGCAGGGCTTCTTCTCAAAGAAGAAGTTTTCAAAGAAGCAAAATACGGGCTCCTCGAATACTTCTAATTCTCCCTGAGACACAACCCCGTCGTGTACCACTTGTGGTAATAGGCATCATGGGGTTTGTTACCGTGTGACAAGTGCTTGTTTTAATTGTGGTAAATAGGGGCATATGGCCAGAGATTGCAAACAAAATCGTGGAAAATGCTACGGGATCTACTCCCACCGGAGATACCATGAGGCAGGGAAGAGTTTTTGCACTTGTTCTGGGTGATACACGGAATGCCAATGCCGTTGTCTCAGGTACTATTTCAATATTTAATCAGGATGCCTTTGTATTAATTGATTCTGGATCAACACACTCATTTGTGACGTATACATTTGCATCTAGACTAAAAAGACCCCTAGAGTTGTTGCCATATTTGTTGTGTGTGTCTGCTCCATCGGGGGAATCTGTGTTATGTGACTATATATATCGGTTTTGTGACATGCATATTGAGGATGCTACCTTATATGTAGATTTATTGCCCTTAAACTTTAGACATTTTGATGTAATTTTGGGCATGGATTGGTTGACTAACTATTGTGCCACCATAGATTGTGTGACAAAAAGGGTTGTATTTAAACCACCAGAACAAAAAGAAATTGTGTTTGTGGGTAATGGGGCAGTGCCTCCACCTTATTTGATATCTGCAATGAAAGCATGTAAACTGATCAGGAAGGGGTGCCAGGGTTATCTGTGCTATGTGTTGACTGAACAATCTGTGAATGTTGAATTGAATGATATTCCTATTGTTAAAGAATTCCCAGATGTGTTCCCAAATGAATTACCGGGGGAATTGATAGACAGGGAGATAGAGTTTACTATTGAGACTGTGCCAGGTACCCAGCCTATTTCTAAGACTCCCTACAGAATGGTTACTGCCGAGATGAAAGAATTCAAAGAATAGTTGCAAGACCTGCTTAACAAGGGGTTTATCCGGCCTAGCACTTCGCCTTGGGGCGCACCGGTGTTATTTGTGAAAAAGAAGGATGGTACCTTACGCCTGTGCATCGATTATCGGGAATTGAACAAGGTAACGATAAAGAACAAGTATCCCTTACCCCGTATTGATGAATTATTTGACCAGTTGCAGGGATCATAGGTGTTTTCTAAGATTGATTTGAGATCCGGGTATCATCAGCTTAAAGTTAAGGCAGAGGATGTCAAGAAAACAGCATTCAGAACGAGGTATGGTCATTTCGAATTTCTAGTTATGCCGTTTGGAGTAACTAATGCCCCAGCAGCATTTATGGACTTAATGAATAGAGTTTTTAAAACCTACCTTGATGAGTTTGTTGTAGTCTTTATCGATGATATTTTGATATACTCTAAAGATAGACTCGAAAATGAACATCACTTGAGAACTGTTTTACAAATACTTCGGGAAAGGAAACTGTTTGCTAAGCGAAAGAAATGTGAGTTTTGGTTGGATGAAGTTGTTTTCTTAGGGCATGTGATCAACAAGGAAGGAATATCAGTGGACCTGCAGAAAATAGAGGCAATCGTGAATTGGCCTACGCCGACCAATGTAACAGAAGTTCGCAGCTTCATGGGTTTAGCTGGGAACTACAGGAGGTTTGTGAAGGATTTTTCAAAAATAGCTGTGCCTCTTACCCAACTGACACGCAAGGGGCAACCTTTTGAGTGGAATGATGAAAGAGAATCAGCCTTTCATGAATTGAAAACAAGATTGACCACTGCCCCGATTTTGACACTACCTTCAGGTACGAAAATTTTTGTGATTTTCAGTGATGCATCTTATAAAGGTTTGGGTTGTGTGTTAATGCAGAACGGAAAGGTTATTGCTTACGCCTCCCGACAGTTGAGACTGCACGAGAAAAACTACCCAACACATAACTTAGAATTGGCCGCAGTTGTTTTTGCTTTAAAGATCTGGCGGCATTATTTGTATGGGGCAAAGTGTGAAGTTTACACAGATCACAAGAGCCTGAAATACTTCTTTACACAGAAAGAGCTGAATATGCGACAGAGGAGATGGCTTGAGCTGATAAAAGACTACGATCTAGAGATTCAGTATCACCTCGAGAAGGCTAATACAGTGGCTGATGCATTAAGCAGAAAATCAACGGGGAGTATGGCTTGTTTACTTACCGAACAGAGAGAAATCTTGCAAGATTTTGAGAAGTCTGAAATTGAAGTGGTAATGTGTGAACAGGGCGGATTAATAGCCGCTATTACAGCCGAGCCGACAATTGTTGATGAAATCAAACAGAAACAGAAAGAGGATGAGTTCCTCAGGAAGGTAATTGATGAATTTGAGACGAGTCCAAAAGCAGAATTTAGCATTGAAAATGAAGTGTTGAAATTCCGGAACCGAATATGTGTCCCAGATATCCCGGAACTAAAGAAGAGGGTTTTAGATGAAGCCCACCGGTCCGTATTTGCTATGCATCCGGGTAACAATAAAATGTATCGGGATTTGAAACAAACCTATTGGTGGCCTAAAATGAAGAAAGAGATTGCAGAATACGTGTCCAAGTGCCTTCAGTGTCAGCAAGTTAAGGCTGAACATCAAAAACCAGGCGGTCTACTTCAACCTCTCCTTATTCCTGAATGGAAGTGGGAACATGTGACTATGGATTTCGTTGTTGGCCTACCTCAGACTTCTCGAGGTATGGATTCTGTTTGGGTTGTAGTTGATAGACTGACTAAATCTGCACATTTTCTGCCTGTCAAAACTACATTTACTGCTTATAGATTGGTTACTATTTATGTGGATGAGATTGTCCGTTTACACGGAGTTCCGGTATCTATTGTGTCGGATAGAGATCCGAAATTTGTATCTAGATTGTGGAAGAGTTTGCAGGAAGCTATGGGAACAGAACTAAGATTCAGTACTGCATTCCACCTATAGACAGACGGGCAGTCAGAACGAATGATACAAACTTTGGAAGATATGCTTCGCATGTGTGCCTTGGATTTTCAGGGGAGTTGGGAAGACTATTTGCCACTTGCAGAGTTTGCTTATAATAACAGCTTCCACTCCAGCATCGGTATGGCACCATACGAGGCTTTGTATGGTAGGAGGTGTAGATCACCTATTTGTTGGACAGAGGTCGGGGATAGAGCCTTGCTTGGGCCAGAAATTGTGCAAGACACTTCTGAGAAAATCAAGACTATTCGTCAAAGGCTCAAAACAGCTCAGGACCGACAAAAGAATTATGCAGACGTTCGGAGAAGACCTCTTGAGTATGAGGTTGGTGACCATGTGTTCATCCGTGTTTCTCCGATGAAAGGCCAAGTCAGATTTGGGAAAAAGGGCAAGTTGTCGCCCCGCTACATTGGGCCGTTTCAAATTTTGGAGAGACTTGGTCCAGTTGCTTATAGAGTTGCTTTGCCGCCGGGATTCGAGCAAATCCATAATGTGTTTCATGTGTCGATGTTGAGGGGTTACCTTTGAGACCCGTTCCATGTGATTGATTATCACCGGGTCGCTATTGATGAAAATATGGAATATGCTGAATGGCCAGAACGAATTGTCGACCGGCAGGTGAAACAATTGAGAAGCAAATCCATCCCAATGGTGAAAGTGGAATGGAAGGAACACTATGGGACAGATGCTACATGGGAAAAAGAGGAGGAAATGCGACTCCGCTATCCACTTTTGTTTCCTGACGAAGGTAAATCAAGTTTGGAGGACCAAACTTCCTAAAGGGGGGAAGACTGTGATACCCCTGTAATGCAATATGCTAATTGGTCCTTAATTTGAATATGATTATGTGTTTAACATGATTTTGTATGCCGTTATGTGAATATATGTGATTTTGAAATTCTATCTGTTCACCGTAGGAATATCTGTTTGAATAATCCGCTTCGGAAATTAAATTGAGGGCCTTATCGGCCACAGAACCCGAAATTGATTACGCCATTATGATTAGTGTAATTTTTAGAGCCTACGGTGAAATTTAATTGAAAATTGATTCTGGTCAATTTAAACTGATTAAATTGATAAATTAAGTGCCCTATTATTTTATGTTAGAATAATGTGTTAGTGGGGCATAATGTATGGAGGCACTACACTCCCCTTAACTCATTTGAACTAAAAAATCTAAGGATACAATCGAGAGAGAGAGAGAGATCCGGCCTTAGTGAGAGAAAGGGGGAGGAATTGTGCAAAATCTAGCTTGAAGCTTGGGAACCTTGAAGATAATCCAAGAATTGTTATAGAGTGTGAGAGTCAAACTCCTAGGTGAGTAATTCTTGGGTTATAGTTTGTATTTTGGGTATCCTAGCAAATTTGGTGATCAAGAGTAAGATTGAAATGAAATTGTGTTGGATTTGTTGAATTGAAGCTTAATATATGCATGCATGCAAGAAGTACTTCGAAATTGCATGTTTAAACTTGAAATACATGATTCAAGTAGAGTTTTGGTTGAAACTCATGTTTTGATCACCACTTGTGTTGTCTAAGTTGAGAATGTGGCAAATTTATCACATGCATGTACAATTTATGAAGATATAAGCTTGAATGTATGAATTTGTTATGTTAGAATGAGTTTGATGGGAGATTGGGGCATGCATGTGAATTAATGGTGAAATTAAGCTCCATTGTAATGTGTTTTGGTGTTCATACCATGTTAGAACAATTATATGTGAACTTTGAGCCTTAGAATGCATGAAAAATTGGCTGGAAAATTGAATTGGAGTGTAACAACGCCCGCGGGGGACCCCGCGCTACACGGGTTACAGTTTGGACTCGATTTTGTTTGCGGTTCTAAATCTGAACCAAAGAGTCCAAATCCAGCAAATCGTTTTGAGAAAACAGATTTTTGAAAAGAAGTGCCAAACATGGACTGCTTTTCCAGATACAGAGTCGCCACCTAAATATTTTTTAAAATGGGGAAATTTAGGAAACCCTGACTCGGTGCCAAAGGCCACGTGTCCGTCATCACCAAAGTTGCCTTGGCTCGGGAGCTTGGGTACGATTGGGGAAGGTCAGCTATGAGCACCCCCTTTCGCCCGGTCCGAAGATCGGCCTCTACTAACCGTGGTATCCAATTTTGAAAACGTTATGTGTTCTCATTCCGGTTACTAGCCTAGAATTACTATGTTATGCACACGGCAAACAAGTATAGACTAGATTGCCTAATTTGGAAATAAGCATTGCATATCCGTTTGTCTTGAAAAACACTTTGAAATTCGCTACTCGCAAGTAGGCTAAAACACGGATTTCAACGAGTTTTTCCAACTCAGACAATCCAACCTTCACCCACAGGCAACCAAACAGTTTATCACATAAGCGTCTAGCCACATGGTAAGCATGCTGTCATGATAGCATTCACACACATGCGATATACTAAAGCATGAAAATACTTACATCGTACTCCGTGCCAAAACAATAAACTAGTTAGCAAACATGCATGGTCCTAGTTCATGTCAAATTGACTAATGCAACACATACAGGATGCAATTAGGGTAGGCTCGGCTAACCTAAACATGACATGTGAAATGCAATCAATTGATGCACGTATTCAATTTGGAATCGAAGTACAAATACAGTTAGCATGATGCGCCGAGCCCGGTGCATGCAAGACAAATGTATGGATGCACGCATGCATAGCATAAGGTATGCTAATTTAAACATGCCCTAATCTACCATCATAAGCGGGTAAATAAAAGGGAAGAAAGAAGCGGGGATTGGAAGACATGCACACACACGCACCCACACTTATTACAGATTCGCCCTCGCCCGGAGGGACCAAAAGAATAATACAAATTAATTAACTACGAGCTAATTAATTATTACAAATTGCCTAAGTAGTTAACAAACTAACTAAGCTAGGAAAAACAGTAAACCGCCTCGGGAAAAGTGCCCAATGCAATGCATGCTCGGGTCCTGCTCGGAAGCGCACTGCCATGTATAGATTGCCTCTGTTTTCCCTGCTCTGCCCCTCTGAAGACTGCCAAAGTCTCTGAATTGCTTCCCTGGACATTGGGAGACACCACCGGCTGAGTAGAATTGCCACCGGCAATGGGATGTGGTCATCGGCTGTTGATGAATCCATCGGCCACCAATTGATTGCCGGTCGGCACTCTGTGCAGTCGATCGGCAAGAAGTTCCTGCAGAACCTGTTTCATAGCAGCAGAGGACAGAGCCTTGCATGGCAATGCAATTCAAGCCATATATGCACCAACCAAGCCCCTTATCATGTATATGACTCAAAGGGACATAGTTCTTGGTTCTCGGACCATCAATCGCGCATTTCCATACGTGATGGCCCAAAGAATCAAGTGTGCACTTTGATTTCAAATGTAATGCACGCAAACACATAAGGGCCCAATCCCTATCACTAAATCAAGGGACGAGGCATGCATGTTCAATGCAACCTAAGCATGTTAACTAACATGCAACATGGTATAGAAGGGATCATGCAAACATGGAATGCACATTAGGTACACAACCTAAGCAACAAGGCAAACAAGCATGCCACAACTATGCAAGCTACTTAGAGCATGCAAGATGTAATCTAATCATGCAACATGCTAGTAATTTGACCAAGTGAATGCATGCCAAATGGCAAATGATTTCAAGCATGCAACACATGTAACCAAAGCATGCAAATATGAGATAATATAATAGCACTTGAATGGCATACAAGGGATGGACTTACACTAATCGGACGGCTCTAAGTTAGGTCCAAAACAGTGGCCAAAGCCTAAGAAGATGGGACCAAACACACATACACATATGCACATGTTAAGGCCTAAACGCTAAAGCATCAAAGGGCATCTTTTAAGCACACTTAAAAGGGAATAATCATGGACATGGGGCATGCATTAAGCTCTGAAAATCATGCAAGAACATGGTGCCAAACCAAGCAAACAAGATAGGCTAAACATGTAACAATGGTCCAAGATTCAAGGCAAGCTAAAAGGGGTATTTGACCACACTTAGCAAGACCACACATGGCATGAATTTAATGACCAAAAATAGAGTTTTAGCACATAAAACAAAGCCAAAAAGACCAACTTAGATGGCATCTAAATGGTTTGAATTCAAAAGCATGCACAAATGCACTTTCAAGGAGCATACAACACAAGCTTTCAAAGCAACAAAGAGACATCCAAGGCAAGCATACAAGCAAGTCTTAGGACTGAGATGATGCTACAAATGGTGCCAAACCACTGAAATAAAGCAAGTAATGCATGCTATACACTCGCACACTTAAGGTCAACAAACCAAAAATGCAAAGGGGGCATATGATGCATGCCATGGTCGACCAAAATGGCTAAGGACAGACCTCAAACATGGCAAAATAAGCACAAAAGCTTCACAAAGCTAGGCCTAAAATATGCTAGAACAATAGTTTACAACCTAAGGCATGTTAAGGCCTAAACATGGCATTACAAGGTAGGTATGCTAAGCATGCATGGTGTACCAAAACCAACATACAACAATGCTATTTCATGGAAAAATAAGCATAAATAACAGCCAAGGCATGGTCAACATGAGGCTTAGTTAGGTGCTCATTAAAGAGGCAAAAATGGCTCTTTTTAAGGACAATAAGGAGAGGGGGTGGCCCTCTCCTTCTTGGGACTTCAAGACACCATCCTTACCACTGAAATCCCTCAAGATTTCAGTGGTGAGGAGACCCAAACACCAAAGTCCCGGAGCTCACTCAAAATAGCACAAAATGGAGCCTCTCAAGGCTTAGGAGGGGTCAAACACCCCCAAACCACAAAACACTCTAAACAAACTATTTAGAGGGCCTAAAAACAGAACTTTTTTTATATTATAAACTAAGCTCAAAAATAGTTCTAAGATAGGCAAAAAAAGTATGCAAGAATGAGGTAAAAAGGGGTAAGATTGTTACCCTTGAAGAACCTCTTCACAAATGGTGGACCAGCCCCTTCCTTGAGCTCAAAACAGCTCCAAAGCTTCAAGAATAGACCTCTGGTCCTTCAAAAACTAAGAAAAGGTGTAACACTATGTGTTTGTGTGCAATAGTAAGCCTAAAAACACACAAGGACACACAAGAGGTAGATATAGAGATAGGAAATATGTATAACCCTAACCCTAATCCAGAGCTTCTCTCACAACTTCTCTAGCCAAAATCTCCAACCCTAAAGCCAAGAGAGAAGGGTTCCTCTTATAGAGAAGCCAATCTTGTAAAGCTTACCAAGGAAGCTAACAAGAAGGCCATCCCTCCATACACGTGTATGGAGGGAAACAAAATGCAAGCCAGCTGTTTTAAAATATCTGTAAAAGAAGATGAACAGTAGTCGGCTAGCCAAAATTGCCATTTTGACAAAATTAACTGCCGACCGGCAACAAATAATGCCGACCGGCAATATACATTGCCGATGGCAACAAAACACCATCCGGTGGCCTCTAGCCACGGCCGGTGATGTGTGGGGATGCCTCACAAGGCATTCCCTGCCCCTCCAAGGCAACAAACAAGTGTTTGGTGCAAAAGCAGACACTAAACAGTCGGGTTCGGAGATCCTGAGGCAAGGCGCGTAGCCGAGACCTCCGAGAACTCCAAACGAACACAAACATGGATGATCACCGGGTGTTCAAACGGTGACGTCCAAGTCTTGAGGACGGTCAAAAATGGGGTGTCTACATGGAGCTCAAGAACTTAATCTGGAAAACCCAGATTTTTGATGTCCGCTTGAGCAGGGGAAGTGCCGCTCGAGTGGGAAAATCGTGCTCCCAGCACTTTTGCAGAGTTGGATGTTCACTCGAGCGGGATGTTTCACGCTCGAGCAGGGAGCTTTATAGACAGGCATTCCGCTCGAGCGCCCTAACTCATGCTCAAGCATAATTTTGAGGTAACCAGTACTTTTACAGGCCTCTTGGGTCCGCTCGAGCGGGATGTTTCACGCTCGAGCGGGGACCCTGTTTTCTGAAATTTTGTTCATGCGTTCTGTGTTTCATTTTCCGTTCTCTTTCACTTGTAATCACTCTTAGGCATATGTTAAGCATTGTAAATGAGTTAATGAGATAAGAATAAAGCCTAAAGAGGGATATGTGAATTAAGGAACGGATTGAATTCTTAGTGACCCTTTTGTGTTCATGAAATTTGTAGGGTCAAGCTCTGGGGCAAATCCACAAGCCGATCACTGTGAGTAATATCTTAACAAGATATTTGAAATATACTGTTGTCCAATTGTTTACTTATATGTAAGTTTTATAAGTTCATTAATTTGAATGGTGGACAACGATTGATACGAATGATTGGGCCGAAGGCCGATTGACATGAATGATTGGGCCGAAGGCCGATGGATACGGATGATAGATATAAATAATTGGGCCAAAGGCCGATTGATACGAATGATTGGGCCGAAGGCCGATTGACATGAATGATTGGGCCGAAGGCCGATGGATGCGAATGATAGATATAGATAATTGGGCCGAAGGCCGATGGATACGGATGATAGATATAAATAATTGGGCCAAAGGCCGATTGATATGAATGATTGGGCCGAAGGCCGATTGACATGAATGATTGGGCCGAAGGCCGATGGATACGAATGATAGATATAGATGATTGGGCCAAAGGCCGATGGATATAAATGATTGGGCCGAAGGCCGTTTGCTGTAACTGTTTCAACGATTACTTATATATCTTCCTCATTTGATATTATTCACTGGGCATTCGCTCACGCTCATTCATGTACATGTAGGTGAGCCAAGGGACGTCCAGAACCAGCCCCGGTGAACTTGTGAGAAACAGTTTAAGTTTTGAGGAGTCAGCCCAAACGTCTCACGCACGAGACTGTCTTCGCCTTTGACCTTTGCTTATAGTTTTGTTATGTTGGCGAATACGTTGGACTCTTTTTGTATATAAGACTTGGGTTTGACTGACTTAAATCTGTATGATCTTGTACGTATAGTGTTTTATGTTAGTACATACTTTGATGTGAGTTATTAACATATAATGTTTGGAATGTTATGGTGTGCATTTAAGCACGACTCTATGGACAAAGTTTTTGAATTGCTTCCGTTTGGCCCCTTTACCTCTGATGAGTTTTGATTTATTTGGTTTGAGGCCATAGGTAATCACACGATTACTGGCCGGTTATGGTCTTAACCCATAGGGGCGGGTTCGGGTCATGACACATAGTCTTCGAGAATTCATCTATACATTCTCCGCCAAAGATCACTACACCTGTATTAGAGATTGTGCATGGCGAAGAGGATGTTTTCATTTTGGTGTTTACCTTGGCTGAGGCCTGGGTAGTCCAGAATATCCTAGCTGTTGATGAGGGCTTCTATGTCAGTGCCCAATCTGTGTACTTCATGAACAAATTGCAGCATATGCCTAGAATGGGATTAGGCAGAAGTGGCTGGAAAGGCGTCATTGCATTGGCCGATGTGCCACATAACCCTCATGCCTTTGGTCTTGGCTATATGCCTACCAAAGAGGACTGGGTGAGGAAAGGGAAAGAAATGGATGGAAGAGCCAGAGCAAAGCAAAGCGGGAAGCACAACGAGCTTGTGCACCGACCAATTCAGGGAACCCTGAATGGCTATTTGTAGACTTGACTTTCTTCGCGTGCCCCCCTTTCGGAGAGGTGCAAATTGGTCTCCTACAGTTTGGACTTCTATCACGGTTCTGAATCTAATCTCACAAAGTGTAATGTGAGACTGATAAACACCAAAGAAGTCCAATCCGGCAAGTCATTTTGGAAAATCATATTTTAAATCAGAAAAATGCCAAAACTGGACTGCTTTGCCAGATTACAGAGTCGCCACCTACATATTTTATTTTTGGAAAATTTAGGAAACCCTGACTCGTTCCAAAGGCCACGTGTCCGTCATCACCAAAGTTGCCTCGGCTCGGGAACTTGGGTACGAGAGGGAAAGGTCCTGAAATGAGCACCCCCACTCGCCTGATCAAAGGATCGGCCTCTATTAAGCATGATATGTTGTTTTATAAACACATGTGTTCTTATCCGGTTATTAATCTAACTTTATTATGTGATGCGCACAGTATACAAGTATAGACTCAATCATGAGAATTGGGACGAAACAATTCATGTTTGTTTTCAAAAATGGTTTGAAGGTGCCACTCTCAAGTGGGCTAAAACGCGGATTTGCCACCCTCAAGTGGGCTTAAAACATGATTTTACCACTTCACGAAGTGGGCTTAAAACTCACAATCATCGAGTTGTTCCAATTCAGGAAATCAATCCTCCACCCACTTTCATTCATGCAGTTAAGCATTTAAGCAAATAGCCTCATGGCAAGCATGCTATCATGGCAACACTCACACTCATGCAAGGATGCTAAAGCGTAAAGACTTGCAATGTACTCCGAGCCAAAACAGAAAACTAGTTAGAAACAATGCATGATCCTAACTATGTTAACAATGCCTAATGCAACACATGCGATATGCAATTAAATAAGCTTGGCTATCTAAGATGGCATATGAATGCAACATTTGATAACATATTTTGAAACACGTATTCAAAGAAGTATTGAAATACGATGGAGTTTGAATGATGCGCCTAGCCCGGTGCATGAAAGACAAATGAATGATGCAAACATGCAAGCATAATGTATGCTAATCAAAATGTGCCCTAAAACTAAC
Organism: Camellia japonica; assembly: GCA_030407325.1. Classification (NCBI taxonomy): domain Eukaryota; kingdom Viridiplantae; phylum Streptophyta; class Magnoliopsida; order Ericales; family Theaceae; genus Camellia; species Camellia japonica. Next base: position 71,187,375 of record JAPPVO010000017.1, on the reverse strand, counting down.
CATCGAAAGCGGTTAAGTAAAAGGGAGAAAGAAGTGGGGTTGGAAGACATGTACACACACACGTACGCTTATTACAACATTGCGCCCCCGCGAAGGAGGGTCCGAATAAATAAGCTAAGCTACACTAAGCTAAGCTAATTATTACAAACTAACTAATTAGCTATTCTAAGCTAACTAATTATTACAACACAATTGAACTTGAATAACTAGCTATTCTAAGCTAATTAAGTACATTATTCAAATCAAATAATTAGCTACAACTAACTAATTAAAGCAAATAAAGCGGCCTCTTGGGCGAGAGAGATATGCATGCTCGGTTGCCTTCCTCCCGAAAATCCATTACTTTGCCACCAATTGCCTCTGTTTGCATTCGCTGCGACTTCTGAACATTGAACCAACATTTGGACTACTTCTGCCTTAAAACATGATCATTTTGCACCAAAGCTGGACTGGTGGCCGGTCGGCCACAAAAAGTGGTAGCCGGCCACCTTAACTTGCTTCTCCAAATTTCTGGTTTTGCTGCAACAGAGAACAACAGAGGCACAACAATGTATTTGCAGGGAAATGTGTGTGCTGCCACCCTTTTCATCATTCCTCAAGCTCAAAGGAGGGCGCACTTGGCTCTCAAGTCACCAATCAAGCATCTCAACGCATGATGGCCAAAGAACCAAGCTTGTACAAGCTTAGTGAATGCACAACAAACAAGACTCTAAGACCACTACTTTATCAAGGATGATCAAAGGCAATGGAGACAAAGGGGATTGGCTCATTTTCATCACTTTGAGTATGAAATGGACCAATCCACCATGTGTTCAATATAACGTCCGATTGAACACAATGCAATGCAACACGACAATGCTTATCTTAGCATGTTTTACTTGGTTGATTCTTGTTTACACATTTTACATTATCGATTAATCCTTTAATTGGTTAAGTTCAATGTGAAAGTCCTCTAATAGGAAAGATGGCTTAAGCCACAAGTGCCTTGAGCATGAAAGAGGTCTCATGCTGTTGACTGTAGAAACCCTCAAGAGAGGATTAAAGCCATTAGGCATGAGAGCCTCAAATTCACACTCAAGCCAACAAGGGGCTCAAGACCACTTTCAAAGCCAATTGAAAGGTGAAGAAGGGAGGGAGGTGGCAGACTTTTCAGTGCTGAAGTGGCATGAAAAACAATACAACAACCTACAAACAACACATGCACAACATGTTAAAGGCCAAAAGCATTGAAACTAGTGAAGGACACAACACTAGAGGCATGCAATATCTAACTCAAAGGGCCAAACCAACTCTGGATAGACCTCAAACATGTCAAAACAGAGGCTAAAACATGCTGAGATGGTAGCATGAAAAGCAAGAAAATCATGCTCATGTATTGGCTCATATACAAGGCATAAGGCACAACTCTCAAAAGCTATGAAATAGTGAAATATGTGAGAGTGTGGCTACACTATATGCACTGAAATCACATGCTAAATGATGCCATGGCATGCAAATAACTCAAGCAAAGCATGCTAGAGGCCCTAAAACTCAAAGCTAGTAAAGGCCATTTACACTATAGCTATACAAAGCAAAGTTCATATGACCAAGACCACCCAAAACAGAGCTAAAGCATGCTAAATTAGTAGCAAAAAATGTGCTAGAGTTGAGTTAACACAAGCTAGAATGATAGGCTAGCTCATTAGGCATGCTAGGCTAGTGAGCAAAATTACACTACAAGTGTAAGAAGCAAATAATAGGTGCTCCAACCAGCCAAAAATAGAGTTAAAACATGTTAAATTAGAGCCTAAAACATGCTTGAATTAAGCCAACACAAGCTACAAAAATATGCTACTTTGTAATGCTAACTAGGCATGGCATAGAGAGACAAGGGGGGGAGGCTAACCCCTCCATTTTTGGACTTCAAAACACACTTTTTACCACTGAAATAACTCTGAATTTCAGTGGTTTAAAAGCCCAAAAAGTTAGACTTTTACATGCTAAGAGATGATGCAAAGGCACATACAAATAGGCAACAAAAAGAGGGAGACAACCCCTTAGCACAACTTGGCTTTAAACCAACATTTTTAGGACTGAAAAACAGAGTTTTTTACAGTTGAAAACCAGCCCAAAAACAGTTTGAAAAGATGGCAAACCAAGTGTTCAAAGCAAGCTTAAAGAAGGTAAGTATTATACCTTTGAAGCAAAGAGCACTCTAGGCACAAATGATGCACCAAATCATGCTAAAACCACCTTTTGGAGCTCAAACAAAGTCCCAAGGAATCTCAACCCAAAGACAAGCAATTTTAGTTAAGGATGTCTTGGCAAACTAGTTGTATATCTCTACTTCTATGCACCAAAAGGGCAAGAGAGAGAGAAATCTAGAGAGAGGGAGGATTTTGCTCACAAATTTTCTAGAGAGAGAGGATTTTTTAGAGAGAGAGGCTCCCAAAATTGATAACCTTTTCAAATGAGAGATATAGCCTCCATATATAGCAAAATACAAGCCTCAGCTCGAAATATCTGAATTGGGACAGCTGGAGGTTGTGTAGAACAGCTAGAGGGAAAAGATCTGCAAAATATCTGAGTTTGAGACATTAGTGGCCGGTCAGCTACTTCAAGTGGCCGGCTGGCCACTTTTCTGGCAGGCCGGCCACTCCTGGTGGCCGACTGGCCACCCCTGCGGTCGACAGCAAAATTCTGCTCTCCAGGTCCAATTTCAAATGGGCATATCTCCTTCATCTGGACTCATTTTCAGGTCATTCTTGTGTCTAAATTGAAGCCCTGGAAGTAAGATTTCCAATGGTAGTAGCCTCACATCAAAATTCAAAGTGTACAAAAAGTTATGCTCATTTTTAGTGAAGACTGCTTAGTTTCGACTCAACTGGATTCATGCCGAACTTCTCCCAAACTAGTTTTCTTCTCTCCCTCCTCTTTTTTTCAACTTCAAATCCCTAAATAAGGTTTTTTGAAAGATTTTTCAAGGATTTCACCTCTCTTTCATTCATTTCCACTTTGTCCTTGCTTGGTTTACCGAGAAACGCAACATTTAACAAAATGCGAGTGTTGGAACATCGTAGAAGCATTTTCAAAAATGTTTTGAAAAAGAGGGTTTTAAGGTCTAAAATCTTTTGGTCCAAAAGTGGGTTGTGAGGTTTAGATTTGACACTCTCCTTACCGAAGAAATCGAACCTTTGCACTGCACAACTTTCATCACCAAGTAAGCAATCAGTGGTGCCCAAGTCTTAAGGGCGGTCAAAAATGAGATGTCTACAGTTGCCCCTCTTTGACAAAGCTCGGAGTCATGAAATGACGTGAGTGAATGTCAAAACCCAGAGACGACCCATTTTTGACAAGGCCGAAGACTTAGACAAACAAACAAAATACAGATAAATAAATGGTTGTGCCCTCAGGCTGCCTACGTATCCCATTGCAAGGAATCAAATCAACGTAGTTCAGGGGCATGATGCAAAATGATATGCAATGTAACAAAACAATACAGACGATATGCAATGCAACGACACAATGCATATGATATACAATGTAATTGAATTATCAAACCATATGTAGTGCAAAACAACACAAATATCATAAAGGGATGGAGATGCAACATCAAACTACGTTTAACACAGAAAAGGTGCCGGAACCCTCAAACCACGATTCTCTTAGTGGAATAGGCATGTGCACATGCAAAATTGTGTGTTTCGCAGAAAGAATACAGAGTACAAGTAATTGGGCAGGATGATATAAGTGAGGAGTGATCTGCTGAGGAAAGATCATGATCTTAAATGCTAAATGCAACAAAACAAAGTACGATGCAATGAATGCCATGGATGAAGTGAATAAGGTGCGCGGCCAAACCACATCTTACCTAGAAAAGGTATGGACACAAAACAGACCACATCTAACACAAAAAAGGTGCTGAAATCCTCGGACCACAATTCTCTTAGTGGAATAAGCGCGTACACATTATCACAGAACCATGCTTCAACAAGGAAATGTATGAGCACATGCCAAACTAAGCTTAACATGGAAAGGATACAGGTGATAAAACGGTATGATGTAATGGACGTAATAGCTAGCGCAGTAGATGTAAAAAGGGGGTGACATACTCCAACCACGCTGGAATCGTGAGAGGAGGAAGAATAAATCCCAAACACACCGAAATCGTGTGAGGAAAGGAACACTCAAACGACGCTAAAATCGTGAGAAGAGGTTTGAAAACAACCAATCAGGAGCGCGCTCGACGCATCCTGAGATAAATTCCAAACACGCCGAAATCGTGTGAGGAATGAGACACTCTAACCACGCTAAAATCATGAGAAGAGGTCAAAAAACAACCAATCAGGAGTGCGCACAACGTATCCTGAGATAAATTCCAAACATGCCGAAATCGTGTGAGGAATGAGACACTCTATCCACGCTGAAATCGTGAGAAGAGGTCGAAAAACAACCAATCAGAAGCGCGCTCGACACACCCTGAGATAAATTCCAAACATGCCGAAATCGTGTGAGGAATGAGACACTCTAACCACGCTGAATTCGTGAGAAGAGGTCGGAAAACAACCGATCAGGAGCGCGATCGACGCATCCTGAGAAAGCCCCGGGGGACAACAATCCTAAACGCTGCTCAGCGTAAAAGGATAAATGATACAAGATAGCACAAGATGCAAATAAATGCAATAAGTGCGATGATATGATACATGTTATAAGCAATGCAGTGCATGATGCTTAGAGAAATGCAATAAACAAACAAAGCAGCGCTTTATAAAACACCTCATGGGGTGAGTGGCGATGAATCGCTCTACTCCGACGGGGATCTCCCATTGTGTTCTTCAAACTCTTACCTTTAACTCACAGTTCAAAGGTCCTGAAATGTTGACAAGGGTTCTTCACGTAGAACACTTTAGATGCCACTTTTCTTCATGATCATATTCACAACTTTCCCTATTCTCCAACGGGGTGACAGACTAGGTTGGTTTAGTATCTAGAATTGAGGTGCATACACGCTACCTCAACCTATGGGGCTTCCATACAGATTTCAAGCCAGGGATACACCCCTGGGTATCTAAACTAGACTTTAGTCTTGGAAATTCCAAACCTTTGTGTTCTAGGCATCGCTATTCGAACTCTAGGTTCCACCATCACTGTTGGTCTCCTAGGAACTCATTGCAAACACAGCCAAGATGCCCCTGGCACGGAATAATACTTAGGGAGAACATTTTTGATCGCCATTCTGACTTGAAGTAGGCTTGAGCTTGAGCTTGAGGTAGAGGCACACTTATACTTCGGAGCATTGACAAAGCCTGAGGAGGTACATTCGGAATGCAATTTCGGAATTTGCTGAAGTTGAAACACACTCAGATGCTCAAAATTCTCCTTCTTTTCTTTTGCTTTGCAGTCTGGAACCTATATAGCTTCAGATAGGTCCTTGTTCTATTGTTCTCATGTGACTTGGGTTGAACCTTGCAGTTTTATGAAAGAACAAATCCTGTTTTGCACATATGCGGAGAACGGCACAACACTCTGAGCACAAAATGATTCATTTTTTTGAAATTGAGAAATGAGTTCTCAACTGGGTATTGAGCCTACGACTGACCACAGCACACCACGACTCAACAAAGGAAAACAAAGGTAAACAACCTAAACACATCTATTGACACTCAAAACAACTCAAAACAAGAATCGAGAAAAATAAAAACACACACACAATACTCAGGTGTGTTACAAAGGCGAGAGACCCTTCGGTTCATGAGGAGCCTGTTTCTCTGGGTATTGTTTCCCACCCTTTCTCATTTGTGATTCTCATATCACTATGGAACTAAATCTCTATTTTTTTGAAAAAGCCCTTTTCTCACTTTTTCCTCTCAACGCACATCTTTCTATTCTTCAATCTCTCTTATTTTTTTATCCCTCCCCTGGGTGTTTGATGGATAAACAGGAAGTTGTGGGCTCTTGCCCCTAGTATTCTACTAGATTCTCTTTCTTTCGTTCACAACCAGTGAACTTTCCCACAGAGGGGTTGTGGCGCGACTGGATGCGCAGCACTGCAACTGATATCGGTTGACGATGCCCTTGGCCAGTTTGAATGTGACCAGACCTGTCCAGATGAGGGAGTGGAATACCCTGCCCCATTCTAGTTTGTGCCTCGTACATGGCTTGATACCTCGCTGCTTGGAGGATGTGAGAGCTTTCAGCCCTTTACTGTTAGCTTCAGCTGTGCCCTTTCTGGCGAATAAAGTGCCCTTTCTAGCAAGTATGTTAACAACGAGAAAAAGACAGAAAACCTGACTCAACTGTGCCCCTAGTTCATCATTTTGACCATTTTTTGTTTTTGGCTTTCTACTAAAACAATTTTGACCAATATGAGAGTTAGATTAACACACTTGTTCGATTTTCTGATTTGAAATCATGCAAGTCAGGTTGTGAGCACTAAAAATTTTCCTTTTTTGGGTCCAAGAAATGGTGCAGTTTTGGAAAAATAGAATAATTTTTGAGATAATTAGTCAACCGCATTAAAAATTCTCAAAACTGTTTTTGCAAGTGGCCATTGTTCAACGAACACGAAATCTACTCTCGAGATGCACAACCTCGGATTGGAATTTGATTTGTCTTGCAGCTGAATCTTCTAATGGAATAGGACAACCAAATTTGAACAAAGATGAGCACGAAGATGAGCCACTTTGCACATGGATAAGATAGCCGAGTTGAACAAGGATAAACCAATCAACATGGATGAGATCAATAGGTTGAAAATGGTTGGGGCCGGACTTCAGGATGAAGTTGCCTACGTATCCCAAAGATGGGAATCAGGCCGTATGTAGTTCCGGGTTGAGGTTCACTCGGGTGTTGACACTCTCCTTTTATGCTCTAACTTTTGCCAAGGCCGCCCTTCCGGGTTTTCAACCTTGCGAGCTTTGTTTTTCTTTTCTTTTCATTTCTTTTTCTTCTTTTCTTTTCTTTTCATTTTTTCATTTTCTTTTCATTTTCTTCTTTTCTTTTTCTTTTCATTTTTTTTTCTTTTCCTTCTTTTTCTCCGCTCTAACTTTTGCTTGGGCCACCCTTCTGGGTTTTCGGCCCAGTGAGCCTCTCAAGGATAGAAAAGTGTAACTTTGTCCATGTTGACAGTTTTGAGATCTCGAAGCCACCTGAATCCAAGAGAATGGCTGCTGTTCGTTGATGATGTTGGAACCCATCCAATCGAGTCTGAATTTGCCCCTAGTGTTGCGGATAGGAACTCGTTTGTCCTTCAACAATAATTTCTTCTTCCAGCTGCTGGAATTTGGCTTTCTTGCCAGTCTTCATTGGTTTGCGGAATGACCCATCTTTTGAATCTTTGATCACATCTGACATTTTTGCCTCTAGTCCAAGGGCTGATTCAAACCCATATTTGCAAGCTTCTTTTGACGATATCTGATCTTCTTGATCTGGCTTTCTTGCCCCTAGTGTAAGGGTTACTTCTGATTCGGCCATACAAGCCTCATGTTGTGATTGTTTGTTTGAACATCTTGAGACAAGGTTCAAAGTTTGAAAGCAAAAGGGGACGAGTCTCGAGGCTAAAAATGATCCTATGCTGCACAATCTCAAGAGCGATTACACACAGGTCTTTGCAGGACCACTCAAAACATTTTTTGAAATCTTTTAAGCAAGCGACTAGTCATTCAGGTCGAAGACAATGTAGAACCAATCTGGATCAAGCCAGGATCCTTCTCAGTACTGACATTAACAAACATGATCTCATTCATTAAGGGCTTAACATGCCTCTTTTTCTCTTAGTTGATCAAATTTTTGCAAATCCCGAGGAATTCCTTCCTCTTTGCTTTCACCACAGTGTTCGAAAAGTTTTGAAAAACTTAGGCTAATGTAATGATTTCAAGGCACAAAAAAGTAGGTGAAAAACACTGCCATTTTGATTCAAATCTTCTGGCACAACTGGCTTCAGGAAGAAACAGACTCAAAAGAAAGAGTGTAAAACACAAACACAAAACAAGCAAGTGATGCCCGAGGTAACATCCCCGAAATCACCCGACTCCGACACCACAGGATTGACTCGATACAACAAGACAGACTCACTACAACACAACAAAACTGACCCAAAACAACACGACAAGACTAACCCAATACCCAAGTCAGAAAGTAAAATTAACAGCATTTGCAAGTTGCTCAAAATAGTGCGTGCCATCCACCATATCTGGAGTAAAAATGAGCACCATCAGTAGGTGGTGTAGACACCCCATTTTTGACCGTCCTCAAGACTTGGACGTCATCGTTTGAACACTCGATGATCATCCATGCTCGTGTTCGTTTTGAGTTCTCGGAGGTCTTGGCTACGCGCCTTGCCTTAGGATCTCTCAACTTGTCTATTTTGTGCTTGGTTATGGGACCAAGAACTTGTGTTTTTGCTTCTGAGGGAAGAGGGTGGCATGTTTGCCATCCCCTGAACCCATCGGCCAAGGCTTGAAGCCGTCGGCCTTGTTTTCTTGCAATCGGCCAAAAGTTTGGCCGATCGGCACTACTTTTGGTCGATCGGCACTTATGTTGGTCGATCGGCCATGTTTTCTGGCCGAACCCTGTTCATCTGCTTTATGCAGATATTTTATGCCAGCTGTCACAGCTGGCATGCACAATTCACCCCCTCCATGCATGTGTATGGAGGGATTTGCCCCTTGACTTAGCATCTCCTAGAAGCTTTGAATTTGGATTTCTATAAGAGGGGAGGCCCTCCTCCCTTCTTAAGGGTTCCAAAAATCTGAGATAGAAGATATATATCTATCTATCTCTATAGCTTCCTCTCTCTATATATTTGTGTGTGTATTTGTGCTTAAAAGGGTGTTTTGTTCACACTATTGCACACAAACACCTAGCAATACACCATCCTTTGGTTGCTGAGATCCTAGAGAGTTAGTTTTAGAGTTCTTGGAGTGGTTTAAGCTTGGAAAAGTTGCTGGAGCCTTGTTCTTGAGAGTGTTCTTCAAGGGTGAGCATTCTTGCTTTTAATACCCCTTTCTTGCTTAAGCTTTTAGACCTTCTTGCTTATTGTTTTAAGCTTAACTCTAAACTACAATAAGTTCTTATTTTTTATGCTTTAGATCTTTGTTTAAGATCACTTTTTGGTTTGGGGTTGTTTCCCCCTCTTAGGCCTTGTTAGGCCTTGTTTTAGGCCATCCCTTTTGGTCCTTGTTCTTGGCTTTGCATGACTTTTCTACCATTGAAATCCAGAGGATTTTTAGTGGTGGGAAGGTGGTTTTGGAGTCCTAAATAGGAGAGGGTCATCCCCTCTCCTTATTGTCTTGAATGCTAGTATAAATGGCTTATATTGGTAGCATGTTTGCTTGGCTTGTTTTAGCTTCATTTCATCATGTATTAGGCTTTGTTTTGCCATGATATAACACTGTTTTGACTTGGTTTGGACATACCATGTATGCTTCATGTACTTGCCTTGCAATCCTTTCATTTGCCTTAACATGCATCATGCTTTAAGCCATGTTTCTAGCATGATTTTGGCTCGACTCCATGAAGCTTTTAGCCTTGTTGTAACATGCTTAAGCTCTGATTTGAGTTGTTTTGACCATATATGCCATGCTTTGTATAGCCATAAGGCATTCTAGCTTGTTAGCCTTAAGTGTCCAAGTCACTAGCATGCTTTACTTGGACCATTTCAATGATTTAGCATCATTTTTTATACTATTTCAGTCCATGTTTCATGCTCAAACACTTGCACTTGTCACTCCTTTAATGCTTTAAAGAGTTGATGTTTTATGCCTCATGAATGGGTCATTGTGTGTGCCATCATGTTTAGGTCTTTGGGATGCCATCTAAGTGGGTTTTTAGTCTTGTTTTAGCATGCCATAACTTTGTTTTTCATTGCTTAAGTCATGCCATGTTTGGTTTTGATAGGTGTAGTGTAACACCTCTTTTGTAGCCTTACATGCTTCATGCTTTTGGCCCTTTGTTCTAGCTTATTTTGGCTTTGGTCCTTGCATGTTTTAGGCTCATTTTGGCATGATCTAGGACTGTTTTGGATTATACTTGTCATTTGCTTCAGATTTTGCATAGCCTTGGTTTGAGTCCCTTCGCTAGTTTCAAGCTTTAAGCCTTTTTGCATGACTTGCTTGCTTTGTTTGGTTGGTTTGGCACCTTTCCTAACATGATTTCAGAGCTTACAATGTGTGTCACATGTCCATATTTGTCCCCTTTTAAGTGTTCTTGAAAGTTGCTCTCCTATGCTTAGGTGATAGGCCAATTGGTATGCATGTTTGTATGTACCTTTGTCTTCATTTCCATAGCATTTCGGCCACTGATTTGGGCATGTTTAAGAGCTGTCCACTTTAGTTTAAGTCCATCCTTTCGCATGTTGTTGCATGTTTACCTCACATGTTGTCGTATGCTTGTTGCATACTTGGTACGTTATATGTTGTTGCATATTAGTTCCCTTGCATGTTGTGGCATGCTAGTCCTATTATATTATGCTTACATGCTTATTGCATGCTTGCTAATTGACATGTTGTTCCATGCTCATCCGTCTTGCATACTTGGTAGATTACATGTTGTTGCATGTTTGTTAACAACAATACCAATAACAAACATGCAACAACATGTAATCTAACAAGTATGCAAGGTGGATGAGCATGCAACAACATGTCAATTAGCAAGCATGCAACAAGCATGTAAGCATAATATAATAGGACTAGCATGCCACAACATGCAAGGGAACTAATATGCAACAACATATAATGTACCAAGTATGCAACAAGCATGCGACAACATGCGAGGTAAACATGCAACAACATGCGAAAGGATGGACTTAAACTAAAGTGGACAGCTCTTAAACATGCCCAAATCAGTGGCCGAAATGCTATGGAAATGAAGACAAAGGTATATACAAACATGCATGCCAATTGGCCTATCACCTAAGCATAGGAGAGCAACTTTCAAGAACACTTAAAAGGGGACAAATATGGACATGTGACACACATTGTAAGCTCTGAAATCATGTTAGGAAAGGTTCCAAACCAACCAAACAAAGCAAGCAAGTTATGCAAAAAGGCTTAAAGCTTGAAACTAGACAAGGGACTCAAACCAAGGCTATGCAAAATCTAAAGCAAATGACAAGTATAATCCAAAACAGCTTGTGGGAGCCGAATAAATAGAGGAACGAAATCTGGTATACCTGAGGAGCCGGGAACTGAATGGCTCCATTCTGCTCAATTGGGACGCCGAATACGTTCTTGAGGCCGAATAGACTTGAGAAGGCATATCAGGACAAATGAAAGAATAATAAATAAAAAGTAGACTCTGGCCCCGAGGCCCAGAGAATGGATATAAATACAAGAGCTTCAGATTTGTAAAGGTATGTAAGAATCACTTCTAAAAACTTAGTAAACAAGCTTTCTTGAGTAGAAGAACTGACTTGTCCGTCGGAGTGCTAATTCCGGCACCCCCGACCGGAGTATTTGTATCTTTGCAGGTGACTAGCTGAGGATCATTGGCGTCTTCCAGGATCTGAAGAGTATTTCCAAACCACTTCCCCACAATTGGCGCCGTCTGTGGGAATACTCAAATATATCCATGAAAGATGCAACTGAAGATCCTCCGATAGCCACCGACGAGCCCGCACAGAGAGACGACTTCACTCCGGCAAATACGCTCGGAAAGGAAACCGTCGCGCAGCGCCGTGCCTCGAACTCTAACTCACCAACGACTTCAACGAAGGAGACGATGCAAGCGACCATAGAACAAGCCAGACAGACCCAACAGAGTTTGGACAACATCATCGCTGAGAACGAACGCCTTCGCCGTGATCTGGCCTTAGAAAAAGCAAAGTCCAAACGGGCAGGGCTCAAGGTTCCTGAGCGATTCCCCAGGGCAGGTCCTCAACGACCTCAAGGCCAACAGCACAATGCCGACGGTCGCCGCGCCTTAACCGATTACCTTGAGGAGGTGACCGAGGACGCACGTCGCCCAAGAGACGTCCCGCTTGACACCGTACATATGATATACAGCCTGCCGATAGCCCCGACTGTACATGCAATCCAGTCACTTCCAAACCCCCAGCATCAGCTCACACCAACAAAGCGACCCCGGCTCCGAGAAGCGCCAAGCATCACCTTCGACGACTCTGATTTGAGCGGCGTAACACTCCCTCACGTAGATCCTCTGGTTGTTGCGCTACGCGTAAACAGGTTCACCGTCGAACGCGTCCTTATCGACCAGGGAAGCACTTCAGAGGTTATGTACTATAAAACCTTCATCAAACTCGGGTTCAACGATTCGAATCTGACTCCAGCTCCTTATCCACTATTTGGCTTCAACGCCAACCCGGAGTACCCATTGGGAAAGATCAGTCTGCCCGTTCGAGCTGGCTCCAGAACGGTGGATGTGGAATTCTTGGTCGTCAGGCTTCCGTCGCCGTACAATCTCATCATGGGGCGATCATGGTTGCATACCCTGCAGGCCGTCCCAAGCACCTACCACCAGCTGCTACGTTTCCCAACGGAACACGGCGTTGAGCAGATCCGTGGCTCTCAACAGTCAGCGCAAGCATGTTACCTTCTCGCCGCCAAGACGCCGAAGGAACTGCAAGTAAACTCCATTGAAGTACCCAGTCGAGAGATCCTGGATGACGTCGGGCGTCAACCAAACGAAAAGGCCACGGAAGGTTTAGACCGGGTTGACATTGATGGAAGCCCGGAAAAGTTTTTTATGATCGGCGCCTCTCTGAGCCAGGTCGACAGACAGCAGCTGATCACTTTCTTACTCGGCAACCTCGACGTCTTTGCGTGGACTCCATACGAGATGCCGGGAATAGACCCGTCAGTCTCACAGCACCATCTAAATGTCGACCCCCGGTGCAAGCCGATCATTCAGAAAGGCCGGCGATCCTCCGCAGAACACACCGCCGCCGTTGTAGAAGAAGTTGACAAATTGCTTGACGCCGGGGCAATTAGAGAAGTCACCTACCCCACGTGGCTCTCCAACACAGTGGTGGTGAAAAAGAAAAATGGAACTTGGCGAGTGTGCGTCGATTTCACGGATCTGAACAAAGCTTGCCCAAAGACTGCTTCCCCTTACCGAGAATTGACCAACTCGTCGATGCGACGGCACGCCACCGGCGCATGAGTTTCCTCGATGCCTACAGGGGCTACCATCAGATCGCCATGAATCCGGATGATCAGGACAAAACTGCATTCCTCACTCCAAGAGGAACCTACTGCTACAGGGTTATGCCTTTTGGACTGAAGAATGCAGGGGCAACTTACCAAAGACTGGTCACCACGATGTTCAAAGAACAGCTCGGACACACTATGGAAGTATACATCGACGACATGGTGGTCAAATCCAAAGAAGAACAAAACCATATAGCCGATCTGGAAAAGACATTCAACACCCTACGCAAATACAGAATGAAGCTAAACGCTTCCAAATGCGCATTCGGGATCGGCTCCGGCAAATTCCTGGGTTATATCGTCAACCACCGAGGAATCGAAGCCAACCCGAGGCAAGTCACAGCAATTTTGGAACTGAGTTCCCCCCGTTCAGTGAAAGAAGTCCAAAAGTTGATGGGAATGGCTGCTGCACTCAACAGGTTCATCAGCCGATCTACAGACCGCTGCAGACAATTCTTTCAGACACTACGACAGGGCAGAGCTTTCGAATGGTCCGCCGAATGCGAAGCAGCTTTTAACGGGCTCAAGACCTACCTCCGGACAGTACCTCTTCTAACAACACCCGCCACCGGTGACCCCCTCATTCTATATCTGGCAGTCTCCGACAGGGCCGTCAGCGCCGTATTACTAAAAGAGGAGGAAGGGCAGCAACAACCAGTGTATTATGTGAGCAAGGCAATGGTGGACGCCGAAACACGCTACCTACCGCTGGAAAAACTCGTCCTAGCCTTGGTCATGGCAGCAAGAAAACTGATGCATTACTTCCAAGGACACAGCATTAGGGTGCTAACAGACTATCCCCTTCGATCAGTACTACGGAATGCAGAAGCATCAGGGCGTGTTTCGAAGTGGGCTCTCGAACTCGGCCAATACGACATTCAGTTTTTACCCAAAACTGCAATCAAGGGGCAGGTGCTTGCCGACTTTGTTGCCGAATTCACAGGAGGGCTTGCCGACCTCAAGCCTGATGACGTCCAGCCAAAGGCCGAAGTTCGGTCAAAGCCAGATTGGAGAATTTATGTTGGGGACATTTGGCAATTATACTGTGATGGATCGTCTAACCAACGGGGCAGCGGCGCCGGCGTCGTAATTATGTCTCCAGACGGCGCAGTAATTGAGCAGGCCGTCAAGCTCGGCTTCGAAGCATCAAATAACGAAGCCGAATATGAAGCCCTTTTAGCCGGACTGCGGAACGCACATCTGCTCGGCGCGCGGCGGCTGTTGGTGTTTTGTGACTCAAAATTGGTAATCAACCAGCTGAAGGGGGAGTACGCGGCAAGAGACGAGCGTATGGCGGCCTATATGAAAACGGCTAACTCCTTGCTGACGAAATTCGACCATCATGAACTAAACCAAATAACACGCGATCAAAATACACACGCGGATGCCCTGGCTTGCTTAGCCTCCGCCATCAACTCCGAGCTCAAGCGTACCATCGAAGTAGGTTTCGTCCCGGAACCAAGTATCGGCCCTCCGGAGGAAACCCACATCAACATTATAGAATCCGCTCCAAGTTGGAAGGACCCCATTGCTGCATTCCTTTCTTCTGAGCAACTCCCAGAGGACAAAAAAGAAGCACACAAACTGCGAAACAAGGCCCTGCGGTACTACTTAGATCCACAAGGAGGGCTTTACAAAAAGTCCCTCTCTGGTCCATACTTGGAATGCGTGCACCCGGACAGAGTAGAGGAGCTGCTCACTGAGATACACGAGGGCAGCTGTGGTGCCCATTCGGGGGGACGCTCCCTGGCCCATCGGGCGATAACACAGGGATATTATTGGCCGACGATGAGAGCCGACGCAGAAAATTATGTCAAGAAATGCGAACAATGCCAAAAGTTCTCCCCACTAACCCATCAGCCGGCAGAAGCTTTGAATTCTATCACAAGCCCCTGGCCGTTTGCTCAGTGGGGACTTGATATCGTAGGACCATTGCCGAGGGCCCCAGGGAACAAGCGATTTCTAATCGTAGCAACAGATTACTTCACAAAGTGGGTCGAAGCGGAGGCTCTAACCCATATACGAGATTCCGACATTAAGCGCTTTGTGTGGAGGAACATCATTACACGATTCGGCATTCCAAGAGCATTGATCTCGGATAATGGTACCCAGTTCGATTGTGGCGTATACCGAGAATTGTGCAGCAAATATGGTATTGAGCCTTACTTCTCTACGCCAGCCTACCCCCAAAGTAACGGTCAAGCGGAAGCTTCAAACAAATCCATCTTGGACGGCATCAAAAGAGACTGGAAAATGCCAAAGGCAGATGGGTTGAAGAGTTGCCGAGTGTACTGTGGGCCCATCGTACAACGCCAAGACGATCTACCGGAGAAACGCCGTTTGCCTTATGCTTCGGAACCCAGGCAATCTTACCCCCAGAGATCGGCTTACCAACTTTGAGATCGCAAGCCTTTGACACAGGCCGAAATGACATGATGCTCGCCCTGGACCTGGTTCTGATTGAAGAACGAAGAGACCGCGCCTTAGCATCCATGGCACGCTATCAGCAGCAGCTCGCTAAGTCATACAATCGGCGAGTTCAGTTGCGCCGCTACAATCCAGGAGAACTGGTCCTAAAGAAGGTACTACCAGCCGACCGGAGGCCGGCCGATGGAAAGCTTGGTCCGAACTGGGACGGCCCCTATCAGATAGATTCCGTTGCAGGCGCAGGGGCATATCGGCTCTCAGACATGTCAGGTAGAAGCCTGCCACGGCCGTGGAATTCAACACATCTACGTAAATTTTATCAATGACCCGACCTGTGGGCTTGATACTTGTACACATGTCGTTGTAATGCAAGGTTTCGTGTTTTTACATGTTTGAGCTCAACATCTAGGGCCAAAACAAGTCTCGGATTCGGAGCGCCCTTCGTGGATGTCACGATTGGCCAAAATAAGTCTCCGGATTCGGAGCCCCCTTTGGTGCACGACACCTTAGGGCCGAATAAGTCTTCGGATTCAGAGCGCCCTTCGTGGATGTCACGATTGGCCAGAATAAGTCTCCAGATTCGGAGCCCCCTTGGTGCACGACACCTTAGGGCCGAATAAGTCTCCGGATTCGGAGCGCCCTTCATGGATGTCACGATTGGCCCAAACAAGTCTCCGGATTCGGAGCCTCCTTTGGTGCACGACACCTTAGGGCCGAATAAGTCTCCGGATTCGGAGCCCCCTTTGGTGCACGACACGTTAGGGCCGAATAAGTCTCCGGATTCGGAGCGCCCTTCGTGGATGTCACGATTGGCCCAAACAAGTCTCCGGATTCGGAGCCCCCTTTGGTGCACGACACCTTAGGGCCGAATAAGTCTCCGGATTCGGAGCCCCCTTTGGTGCACAACACCTTAGGGCCGAATAAGTCTCCGGATTCGGAGCCCCCTTTGGTGCACACCTTAGGGCCGAATAAGTCTCCGGATTCGGAGCGCCCTTCGTGGATGTCACGATTGGCCCAAACAAGTCTCCGGATTCGGAGCCCCCTTTGGTGCACGACACCTTAGGGCCGAATAAGTCTCCGGATTCAGAGCCCCCTTTGGTGCACACCTTAGGGCCGAATAAGTCTCCGGATTCGGAGCGCCCTTCGTGGATGTCACGATTAGCCAAAATAAGTCTCCGGATTCGGAGCCCCCTTTGGTGCACACCTTAGGGCCGAATAAGTCTCCAGATTCGGAGCGCCCTTCGTGGATGTCACGATTGGCCGAAACAAGTCTCCGGATTCGGAGCCCCCTTTGGTGCACGACACCTTAGGGCCGAATAAGTCTCCGGATTCGGAGCCCCCTTTGGTGCACACCTTAGGGCCGAATAAGTCTCCGGATTCGGAGCGCCCTTCGTGGATGTCACGATTGGCCCAAACAAGTCTCCGGATTCGGAGCCCCCTTTGGTGCACGACACCTTAGGGCCGAATAAGTCTCCGGATTCGGAGCCCCCTTTGGTGCACACCTTAGGGCCGAATAAGTCTCCTGATTCGGAGCGCCCTTCGTGGATGTCACGATTGGCCCAAACAAGTTTCCGGATTCGGAGCCCCCTTTGGTGCACGACACCTTAGGGCCGAATAAGTCTCCGGATTCAGAGCCCCCTTTGGTGCACACCTTAGGGCCGAATAAGTCTCCGGATTCGGAGCGCCCTTCGTGGATGTCACGATTAGCCAAAATAAGTCTCCGGATTCGGAGCCCCCTTTGGTGCACACCTTAGGGCCGAATAAATCTCCGGATTCGGAGCGCCCTTCGTGGATGTCACGATTGGCCCAAACAAGTCTCCGGATTCGGAGCCCGCTTTGGTGCACGACACCTTAGGGCCGAATAAGTCTCTGGATTCGGAGCCCCCTTTGGTGCACACCTTAGGGCCGAATAAGTCTCCGGATTCGGAGCGCCCTTCGTGGATGTCACGATTGGCCCAAACAAGTCTCCGGATTCGGAGCCCCCTTTGGTGCACGACACCTTAGGGCCGAATAAGTCTCCGGATTCGGAGCCCCCTTTGGTGCACACCTTAGGGCCGAATAAGTCTCCGGATTCGGAGCGCCCTTCGTGGATGTCACGATTGGCCAAAATAAGTCTCCGGATTCGGAGCCCCCTTTGGTGCACACCTTAGGGCCGAATAAGTCTCCAGATTCGGAGCGCCGTTTGGGGCATGACGCCTTAGGGCCGAACAAGTCTCCGGATTCGGAGCGCCCTTCGTGGATGTCACGATTGGCCACAATAAGTCTCCGGATTCGGAGCCCCCTTTGGTGCACACCTTAGGGCCGAATAAGTCTCCGGATTCGGAGCGCCGTTTGGGGCGTGACGCCTTAGGGCCGAATAAGTCTCCGGATTCGGAGCGCCCTTCGTGGATGTCACGATTGGCCACAATTAAGTCTCCGGATTCGGAGCCCCCTTTGGTGCACACCTTAGGGCCGAATAAGTCTCCGGATTCGGAGCGCCCTTCGTGGATGTCACGATTGGCCAAAACAAGTCTCCGGATACGGAGCCCCTTTGGTGTATGACGCTTTTGGGCCGACTAATGCATTTCTGAACGTTTATACCATGCAGTGCAAAATATTCTAATCAAAATCTAAATATTCCAATAAAATGAATCGACACGTTTGAACTAGAAATATTTTACAATCAAAATATTTTATGATCAAAGATGGACATTGAAAATGAAAGCCTATTTATTCATAGTGAAGCCTGTTGTTGCATTACTCTGGTTAATCGGCCTCCTCATCGTCGCTCTTCTCCATTTCAAATTTGGAATAGGGAAAGTAATGTCGATGGTATAGGGGTGAAGCCGAATCTATGCCTAGGGACCCAAGAACTTCCACGGTTTGAAGGGCCTTGATCCAGCCATGCTTAAAGCCGTGATTTTCGCATCGACAAACTTCCTCAGCAAGGTTTGTCTTGGTTTTATCAACCCCGGCCTTGAAACCGTCCGTATTTCTCGTAACCCGGGGCCTCTTGGGACGTATTTCCGCCCACTTTAAGTTGACCGGCCGTCGCCGGCTCAGCCATTCAAACCTTCTTAAGCTCCCGAAGCTCACTCTCGGCCACCTTCTCAAAGAATGCCTCGGCCAGCCCACGAGTATGAACCGTTCGGCTCTTCACGCTCGCGCCCTGGCCAAGGCAAGGGCAGATTTATTAATCTAGTCGGCAACCTTCTCTAAGAATGCCTCGGCCAGCCCACGAGTATGAACCATTCGGCTCTTCACGCTCGCGCCCTGGCCAAAGTAAGGGCAGATTTATTAATCTAGTCCGCCCTGTTTTACTCGGCCACCTTCTCAAAGAATGCCTCGGCCAGCCCACGAGTATGAACCGTTCGGCTCTTCACGCTCGCGCCCTGGCCAAGGCAAGGGCAGATTTATTAATCTAGTCGGCCCCGTTTTACTCGGCCACCTTCTCAAAGAATGCCTCGGCCAGCCCACGAGTATGAACCCTTCGGCTCTTCACGCTCGCGCCCTGGCCAAGGCAAGGGCAGATTTATTAATCTAGTCGGCCTCGTTTTACTCGGCCACCTTTTCAAAGATGCCTCGGCCAGCCCACGAATATGAACCATTCGGCTCTTCACGCTCGCGCCCTGGCTAAGGCAAGGACAGATTATAGATCTATTAAGAAATATCACCATAAAATTACGGAAACATCAGCACATTGAGTAGAATTCATAACATTTTATAACTACAAAAAAGTATCGACGTCCATTTCTGTATCATAACTTTTATAATATCAACCCCATGAAAAATGTCCGATAAACAAATACAAAATAACAAAAACAAACGGAAAAAGTACTTTCTCGAAATCATAACAATTGTGTATCGTAAAGATCAACCCTCGGAATCAGTCTCCAACGGATCGATGTCCACTTGCTCATACGGTATTGGCATATTCAGCGAAACTCCAGCTGCAGCAAGGGCCTTGTGCCAACCATGTTTGAAGCCCCGATTCTCAAACCGAGAGACCTGGTCCACATACTCGGCGAGTCCAGCCTCTTTCCCGGCTTCGAAACCTTTTGAATCGGCAATCTCCTTCGCCGCCTTCATTTCAGCCAACTCAGCCTCCAGGCTGGCAACTGCCTTTTGGGACAAGCCAAGTGCAGCTTCCATATCGTCGGCCTTCTTCTCGGCCTCCGCTCTCAACTTATCCGCATGACGAGCTTTCTCTACCTCGTCCTCTGCCCGAGAAGCTTCCTGGTTCGCTCTTAAAAATTCGTCCTCGGCCCTTTTCCTCTGGCCCTCAACTTGCTTTCGTAAATGACTAATCTGCTTGACGGCGTCGAGATGACGGCGGCCTACATCGGCTATCCTACCAACGGTCTGCAAAAGAAAAATTCAAAAAACGTAACGCGAACAATGTTTGGATGAAGTGAAGGAAAAGTCAGAATACGCACCAAAAGGGCCGACTGCGCGGCTAACATTGTCGCATTCAAATCCGGTTCCAACTGGAAAGCCTCCATATCACACGGCAACGACAAAGACGTTGCCACGCCGAACGCGACCTCTGGGTCTTTAAGCGCCGAGGCATCCGAAGGAACCGGCATGTTTCTTACCATCGGTCGAATCACAAAGGGCACAACCTCACTCGATCCCCCCATTCGAGGACGTTTGCCGCCGTGATCTTCTAAACCGACCTCACGATCCCTAGCGCGTTTCTCCGCCTCTCCCTCAACATCCTGGACGGCTTTCCCAACCAACGCGGATTCGGCATTCTTATTTGTTGCCGCCTCCTCAACAATTCCCAAGGATTTTGATTCGGTAACTGGGAGGGAATGTTGAGATTCACTGGTGGGCGGTTCGGTCGAAAGGCCCTCCGCTCTTCGCCGTGCAGCTAACCTCTCCGCATTCGCCTTCTTAGCAAGCTTTGTCAGGCTTAACCCAGCCATGTTAGTGGATCCCGAGATGGGGAGATTGTCTGTACGTTGAGGAACGTCATCAACAGAGAGGTTCCCCCGCCCCGAAGTAGAGGGAGGATCGGCAGAATCCAATACCTTCTCAGATTCGGCCTCGGACTAATCTGATTTGGCAGTATCGGATACTTCAGTATTCTCCAAATCGGACCCTTCAAAACCTACTTGTCTCAAGTTTTTGAAGTCGGAAAAAATACGAGCGACGAGAAAATCTTCCCCCTTCGGAATCGGTATGTTTTCTGCAGCCGAAAAGGTTGTATATGTAGGCTCGTAGCAAAGCAGAACGTGAGCCGCTCTTCCCTGCTTATGAAGACTGCGACGGCCGAAATAACTAAGAGCAATCCTAATGTCCGAAAGAACGGCGTCGTCAGTTGAAGCTCGGACTTTTTTCAAATCGTTCCCTGCAAAAGACAAGCCATAAGACTCAAGAAAACAGGGTATGGCAAATATGAGCACACAATACAAGCAAGAGAGCATTCGGCGACCTGGTTCGCCCCTACGTCTAGGAATAGGATCGACACGATCCTCCCCTTCGCCGAACTCCCAGTTGCCGCGGACAACGACCATGACATCATCAACTCGTTTCCCAGAGCTGGAAAGCATAGTGATTAACTGATGATCTGTATCCTTAGCTCTGAGGAAGTAACGCCCGTGCCGACCAGAGGACTTGGCCAAAGCATAACAGTGCCGAATGGCAGGAATGCCAAGATTAATTCCAAGGCAACGGTTCAGCGCTACGACCCCCATTATAATTCTAAAGAAATTCACATTGGGTTGGGAAGGGATCAAATCCCAATGGCGAAGAACAGCCCTCAGAAACGGGTGAAGGGGAAAGCGGACTCCACCCTCTGCGATTGACAAAAGGGGAAAGACAATCGTGGTTTTGTCCTCCCTCTCCATGTCAAGAGTGCCGTCCGCCACAAACGACAGGTGGACATCGTCAGGAATAGAGAAATGGCGTCTAAAGCCAACAATTCGGTCTGACGAAAGGAGGTCTTTCAAATGTTTCGCCATAACCTACTGTCTATAAGAACATGCGACGGAATAAACAAACTAGGAAAAGCTTCAGAGCAGGGGAGAGGAAAACTTACAAAAATGAAGAGAGTATCACAGACGGAAGAATTGCAAGAACGATTCGAAGAGCAACCCAGCAACCAGCGTCATAGAACACGGATTCGAAAGGACATCAGATTTTAAATCATAATAAATAGGCGTGTACGAAGGGTCGGGAAGTTGAGACGACGATTAAAGGGGGAGTAATTAAACGTCCGCGTGATAAGTCTAACCCCCAAACTTCGGTTCAGAGTATTTGAAAATCGGAACCAAGCATTTCACCCAACTGTCATTGACAGAACGCTTGGGGGGCAATTGTGGGAGCCGAATAAATAGAGGAATGAAATCTGGTATACCCGAGGAGCCGGGAACTGAACGGCTCCATTCTGCTCAACTGGGACGCCGAATACGTTCTTAAGGCCGAATAGACTTGAGAAGGCATATCCGGACAAATGAAAGAATAATAAATAAAAAGTAGACTCTGGCCCCGAGGCCCAGAGAATGGATATAAATACAAGAGCTTCAGATTTGTAAAGGTATGTAAGAATCACTTCTAAAAACTTAGTGAACAAGCTTTCTTGAGTAGAAGAACTGACTTGTCCGTCGGAGTGCTAATTCCGACACCCCCGACCGGAGTATTTGTATCTTTGCAGGTGACTAGCTGAGGATCATTGGCGTCTTCCAGGATCTGAAGAGTATTTCCAAACCACTTCCCCACACAACTCTAGATCATGCCAAAATGAGCCTAAAACATGCAAGGACCAAAGCCAAAATAAGCTAGAACAAAGGGCCAAAAGCAAGAAGCATGTAAGGCTACAAAAGAGGTGTTACACTAAACCTATCAAAACCAAACATGGCATGACTTAAGCAATGAAAAACAGATTTATGGCATGGTAAAGCAAGACCAAAAACCCACTTAGATGGCATCCCAAAGACCTAAACATGATGGCACACACAATGACCCATTCATGAGGCATAAAACATCAACTCTTTAAAGCATTAAAGGAGTGACAAGTGCAAGTGTTTGAGCATGAAACATGGACTGAAATAGTATAACAAATGATGCCAAATCTTTGAAATGGTCCAAGTAAAGCATGCTAGTGACTTGGACACTTAAGGCTAACAAGCTAGAATGCCTTATGGCTATACAAAGCATGGCATATATGGCCAAAACAACTCAAATCAGAGCTTAAGCATGTTACAACAAGGCTAAAAGCTTCATGGAGTCGAGCCAAAATCATGCTAGAAACATGGCTTAAAGCATGATGCATGTTAAGGCAAATGAAAGGATTGCAAGGCAAGTACATGAAGCATACATGGTATGTCCAAACCAAGTCAAAACAGTGTTATATCATGGCAAAACAAAGCCTAATACATGCTGAAATGAAGCTAAAACAAGCCAAGCAAACATGCTACCAATATAAGCCATTTATACTAGCATTCAAGACAATAAGGAGATGGGATGACCCTCTCCTATTTAGGACTCCAAAACCACCTTCCCACCACTAAAAATCCACTGGATTTCAGTGGTAGAAAGGTCATGCAAAGCCAGGAACAAGGGCCAAAAGGGATGGCCTAAAACATGGCCTAACAAGGCCTAAGAGGGGGGAAACAACCCCAAACCAAAAAGTGATCTTAAACAAAGATCTAAAGCATAAAAAATAAGAACTTATTTTAGTTTAGAGTTAAGCTTAAAACAATAAGCGAGAAGGTCTAAAAGCTTAAGCAAGAAAGGGGTATTAAAAGCAAGAATGCTCACCCTTGAAGAACACTCTCAAGAACAAGGCTCCAGCAACTTTTCCAAGCTTAAACCACTCCAAGAACTCTGAAACTAACTCTCTGGGATCTCAGCAACCAAAGGATGGCGTATTGCTAGGTGTTTGTGTGCAATAGTGTGAATAAAACACCCTTTTGAGCACAAATACACACACAAATATATAGAGAGAGAAAGCTATAGAGATAGATAGATATATATCTTCTATCTCAAATTTTTGGAACCCTTGAGAAGGGAGGAGGGCCTTCCCTCTTATAGAAATCCAAATTCAAAGCTTCTAGGAGAAGCTAAGTCAAGGGGCAAATCCCTCCATACACGTGTATGGAGGGGGTGAATTGTGCATGCCAGCTGTGACAGCTGGCATGAAATATCTGCATAAAGTAGATGAACAGGGTTTGGCCAGAAAACATGGCCGATCGACCAAGATAAGTGTTGATCGACCAACATAATTGCCGATCGACCAAAAGTAGTGCCGATCGGCGAAAACTTTTGTCCGATTGCAAGAAAACAAGGCCGACGGCTTCAAGCCTTGGCCGATGGGTTCAGGGGATGGCAAACAAGCCACCCTCTTCCCTCAAAAGCAAAAACACAAGTTCTTAGTCCACAACCAAGCACAAAACAGACAAGTTGAGAGATCCTAAGGCAATGCGCGTAGCCGAGACCTCCGAGAACTCAAAACGACCACGAGCATGGATGATCATCGAGTGTTCAAATGATGACGTCCAAGTCTTGAGGACGGTCAAAAATGGGGTGTCTACAGGTGGTTCATCTCCCGATCACATGGTTACATTATCCTCCAAGTTCACTGATCCAGTGCAGATAGACTTTGCAGGACCTGGTGCGACAATGACCTCCTTGTCAATTAGATCTTGTATTTCATGGCGAAGACGAAAACACATGTCAGTGCCATGGTTGGCTTGTTGATGGAAGGCACAGCACTTGGCAGCATCATGCTTAGCCGGAAGGGGATTCGGGAGAGGCCGAGGCTCAAGGGGTTTGAGATGGCCTTGTCTTATAAGGATTTGGAGAGCTTTGGACAAAGTCATGTGGAGGGGATTGAAGACCCTCTAGCCTCGGGGTGGGTACTTTGTAGGTTGCGGGGTAGTTCTAGATGTGCCAGCAAAGGGATTGGCGGGTGCTGGCTGGGTTTGTTGATCTCTTCCGAGTGTAGGGTTGGAGTTAAGAGGGGTGCTTCTGGTACGACAACCCTTTTCCCGACTTGCCTCTTGATTCAGACTGCTCTAATTCTGAGCGACAAAAGTGTCATCCACAGTTTTTGCAACAACCGCGAGCACTTGCTGTTTGTTCAGCCCTTTGGCTTTCAAGGCCTCAACAACCCATAGAAGGTATTTATGGGGACCAATGCCTGCCCCTACCTTGTTCTTGCCATTTGCCTCCACTTTGCCAAGAGATTGGCCTTCTTCCAATGCAACCTGTCCCAAGACTGAGGGGCCTTTTGGTGTGAAATTTCTGGCATGTGATGTGGTCGATGACGGAGCCAATATTCCAAAGGCTAGATCTACCACAGTTCTCTGAAGATCTTCAATCATTTTCATCAGTTCAGAAGTAGTGGGTTCACGGGTTTGAGATGATTGGGGTTCAAATGCATCCATCATGCATAAGTCCATGCTTTCTGGGATAAACACTTCAGGCTTAGGTAAATGGGCTGGGGTGATGTATATGCTGGGGTTGTAGGTGGAGGGGAGTGTATGGATTAGATTGAGATGTAAAGGTGACGGGTCAATACTAGCCTGAGGTCCTTTAGGTAGAGCTATGGTCTCTTCGTCAATAGGATCCTAAATCTTATGACGGAGGCGGATGCAACGGTTCGTATCATGTCCGTGGTGTTGATGATAGGCACAGTATTTAGCCGGGTCATATCTTGGTGGAAGAGGATTTGGAAGGGGTTGAGGTTCTAGGAGCTCTAGGTACCCTTCTTCTCACAGCATTTTCAAAGCTTGAGAGAGACTTATGTAAAGGGGATGGAAATTTCAGGCTTGGGGCTGAGTTGAAGTAGTCGGTTTTTGGCCATTGAGGGAAGTGGTGATAGTGTCTACTTCTGAGCATTTCGCAGCCATGCTACCATAAGTAGTAGCATTGGAACTGCGAACAACGTTCTTCTTCAAAGGTTCATTATTTTCCACAAAGATCCCTTGTCTGATGGCATCCTCGATTTGAACCCCCATTTCATGAAGGTCTGGAAAGGTAAACAGAGGTAGAATGATCATCCTCTGCAACAACTTGCCATGCAGATTCTGAACAATCATCCTGATTTGATCTTTGTCGGAAGGCCTTGTAGTCACCATCAAGGCCTTTTCTCTCCATCTTGTCACGAACTCTGAGAAACCCTTATTTGGCTCTTGGCAAGTGACTTCGAGATCACGAGTTGTGACCTTGATCTGTGTATTGTATGAGTATTGAGCAATAAAGGCCTCAGCCAGCTCTTCCCAGTTCTGTTTCACAGAGTCCTTCAATTTAGCATACCAGATTACGGCTATCCCAGACATGAAGAGAGACAACTTCTGGGCTAGGGTCATACCCATTGGCCTTAGGATCTCAGAAAACAGGCGGAGATGCACCATTGGGTCTCCAGAGCCATCGAAGCGGTCGATATGAGGGATTTTAAACTGCTCCGGTAAGGTAACTGCAGATTCAGTATACCTGTCCTCTAAATCCGGGATGGAGTTCACTCGTGCTCGTTTGAATAACTTCTCCAGTTTATTGACCTTAAGTGCAGTTGGGTCAACCTCAAATTTAAACGGAGCTTCGGCATGATAGACAGAAGCTTTAGAGGCTTGCTCTGGGATTGGCTCTACTGGATTGCCTTGAGTCTCTTGGACATTAGTAGTATGGGCAGTGGCTCCGGGTGTCGGGTTACTCGTGGGAAGTGTATGAGATGCAGAAACCGCAGCCGGTTGTGCCTGTTGTTGTTGTAGCTGGGCTATCACTTCGGCCTGATGAGCCATGACTTCAGCCTGATGGACTGCGTCCTGTTGCAGTGCCTCGATTGTCTGTTGCAGGTGCTGTATCTGTTCTTCCACACTGGTTAGGGGATACTGAGCCATGGGAATGGGTGATTGATCTCGTGCTGAGCTGAATGCAGACAACTGTTCCCAGACCAGACTAAACCTGGGTGAACTGAGGGGTGACTGCTGTACAAACTGCACTGGTGAATTCTGCCTGAACCTCCTTCGTCTTGTAACCGGTGGGGGTGAGGTAAACACAGGTTGCTTCTGAACCAATTCCGACCTAACAAAATCTATCAATAAAAGTCCAGAGTACCCGGGGGATATTAGAGCCTTCTGAAGCTATGGTTCCAGGACTACCTTGCAAAAGAGAAAACAAACAGCATCTCAGCCTGATTTCACTAGAACAGATATGAGCATAGCTGAATGACTGTACTCTTTACTGAATTCTGCCCCAAAATTTCTTGCCTAAAAAGTGATATCCTCAAACTGATACCCAGACTTTCAACTGATACATACATTCCTGTAGAGACACACCCTAACAGCACATATCAAGCAAGTGAGAGCCAAAACACCCCTATGGTGGGGTAAGTTTTCCCTGTCCTAGTTTCGTCAGGAACTAGGGGTTCACTACGCACGCGTGCGGTTTCAAACAATCCTGCATTCGGGTGAGCAACCTGTCCTGGTTTGGAATGGTCTCTATGGCTTCCGATATGCAACTAGGTCAATTGGTCAAAAAGGGTGCCTCGGTGGTGATCCCAATCCAAGGTTTGTGTTTCCATCGTGGCAGAGCCCGCAACCGGTCAGCCTTATGGCATGTTTTTCCAAGCAAGCCTCCAACAAACCGTTCAGGAATAGCAGATCGAAAACACTGTGACTTAGGCGCACCAATGCAAATGCAATGCAAAGAAACATGTAAGTGTAAATAAAACAACATATCATGAGTTCGAGTCAAGTTCTCTAAATCCCCAGCAGAGTCGCCAGAAACTGTAGACTCAACTTTCTTCGCGCGCCCCCCTATCGGAGAGGCGCGAATTGGTCTCCTATAGTTTAGACTTCTGTCTCGGTTCTGAATCTAATCTCACAAAGTGCAATGTGAGACTGATAAACACCAAAGAAGTCTAATCCGGCAAGTCATTTTGGAAAATCAGATTTTAAATAAGAAAAATGCCAAAACTGGACTGCTTTGCCAGATTACAGAGTCGCCATCTAAATATTTTATTTTTGGAAAATTTAGGAAACCCTGACTCGTGCTAAAGGCCACGTGTCTGTCATCACCAAAGTTGCCTTGGCTCGGGAACTTGGGTGCAAGAGGGCAAGGTCCTGAAATGAGCACCCCTGATCGCCTGATCGAAGGATCGACCTCTACTAAGCATGATATGTTGTTTTATAAACACATGTGTTCTTATCCAGTTATTAATCTAACTTTACTATGTGATGCGCACAACATACAAGTATAGACTCAATCACGAGAATTGGAACGAAACAATTCATGTTTGTTTTCGAAAATGGTTTGAAGGTGCCACTCTCAAGTGGGCTAAAACGCGGATTTGCCACCCTCAAGTGGGCTTAAAGCATGATTTTGCCACTTCGCAAAGTGGGCTTAAAACTCACAATCATCAAGTTGTTCCAATTCAGGCAGTCAAGCCTCTACCCACATGCATTCATGCAGTTAAGCATTTAAGCAAATAGCCTCATGGCAAGCATGCTATCATGGAAACACTCACACTTATGCAAGGATGCTAAAGCGTAAAGACTTACAGTGTACTCCAAGCCAAAACAGAAAACTAGTTAGAAACAATGCATGATCCTAACTATGTTAACAATGCCTAATGCAACACATGCGATATGCAATTAAATAGGCTCGGCTATCTAAGATGGCATATGAATGCAACATTTGATAACATGCTTTGAAACACGTATTCAAAGAAGTATTGAAATACGATGGAGTTTAAATGATGCGCCGAGCCTGGTGCATGCAAGACAAATGAATGATGCAAACATGCAAGCATAAGGTATGCTAATCAAAACGTGCCCTAAAACTAACCATCGAAACCGGTTAAGTAAAAGGGAGAAAGAAGTGGGGTTGGAAGACATGCACACACACACACGCACGTTTATTACAACACTGCGCCCCCGCGAAGGAGGGTCCGAATAAATAAGGTAAGCTACACTAAGCTAAGCTAATTATTACAAACCAACTAATTAGCTATTCTAAGCTAACTAATTATTACAACACAATTGAACTTGAATAACTAGCTATTCTAAGCTAATTAAGTACATTATTCAAATCAAATAATTAGATACAACCAACTAATTAAAGGAAGTAAAGCGGCCTCGCGGGCGAGAGAGATATGCATGCTCGGTTGC
Organism: Camellia japonica; assembly: GCA_030407325.1. Lineage (NCBI taxonomy): Eukaryota > Viridiplantae > Streptophyta > Magnoliopsida > Ericales > Theaceae > Camellia > Camellia japonica. Next base: position 71,158,709 of record JAPPVO010000017.1, on the reverse strand, counting down.
CTTCCTCCCGAAAATCCATTACTTTGCCACCAGTTGCCTCTATTTTCATTTGCTACGACTTCTGAACATTGAACCAACATTCAGACTGCTTCTGCCTTAAAATAGGATCATTTTGCACCAAAGCTGGACTGGTGGCCGGTCGGCTACAAAAAGTGGCTGCCGGCTGTAGACGTCCCCGAACGTCCCGGGAGGATGAATCCCGTTCTGTTTGTCTGTGGGCTTACTACAATTCAGGACTCAAATTGTCATGGTTCTTAATCTGAACCAAAGAGTCCAAATCCGGCAAATCGTTTTTGAGAAAACAGATTTTTGAAAGAAATGCCAAATATGGACTGCTTTGCTAGATACAGAGTCGCCACCTATATATTTTTTAATGGGGGAATTTAGGAAACCCTGACTCGTTGCCAAAGGCCACGTGTCCGTCATCACCAAAGTTGCCTTGGCTCGGGAGCTTGGGTACGATTGGGGAAGGTTAGCTATGAGCACCCCCTCTCGCCCGATCCGAAGATCGGCCTCTACTAACCATGATATCTTATTTTGAAAACGTTATGTATTCTTATTCCAGTTAATTAGCTAGAATTACTATGTGATGCGCACAACACAAAAGTATAGACTAGATCGCCTAACTTGGATTGAATCATTGCATATCCGTTTGTTTTGAAAACGCTTTGGAATTTGCTACTCGTAAGTAGGCTAAAATACGGATTTCAATGAGTTGTTCCAACTCAAATAGTCCAACCTTCATCCACAGGCATTCAAGCAGTTTATATCATGTAAGCATCTAGCCGCATGGTAAGCATGCTGTCATGTTAACATCCACACTCATGCGAGATGCTAAAGCATAAAATACTTACAATGTACTCCGAGAAAAAACAAAGAACTTGCTAGCAATCATGCATGATCCGAGTCCATGTTAAGTGGCTAATGCATCGCATACAGAATGTCACTAGAATAGGTTCGGCAAATCTAAGGATGACATGTGAAAATGCACAGATAACATGTATTCAAGTTAGATTTGAAATACTTATTGTAGACACCCCATTTTTGACCGTCCTCAAGACTTGGACGTCACCGTTTGAACACTCAGTGATTATCCATGTTTGTGTTCGTTTGGAGTTCCCGGAGGTCTCGGCTACGTGCCTTGCCTCAGGATCTCCGGACTCGACTGTTTTGTGTCTGGTTTTGCACCAAACACTTGTATTTTGCCTTGGAGGGGCAGGGAATGCCTTGTGAGGCATCCCCACACAACACCGGCACTAGCTAGAGGCCACCGGCTGGTTTTTGTTGCCACCGGCAATGTTTATTGCCGGTCGGCACTCTTTGTTGCCGGTCGGCACTCAATTTTGTCAAAATGACATTTTTGGCTAGCCGACTACTGTTCATCTGCTTTTTCAGATATTTTAGGACAGCTGTCTGGCATTGGCTCCCCCTCCATACACGTGTATGGAGGGATGCCCCTCTTGGTTGCTTAACTTGTAAGCATTACAAGTTTGGCTCCTCTATAAGAGGAACCCTTCCCCCTTGGCTTTAGGGTGGGCCTTCTAGTGAGAAAACAACTCAGAGCAAGCTCTGGTTTTAGGGTTTGAGTTCCATTCATATCCTATCTCTATATCTCCCTTGTGTGTGTTCTAGGTGCTTTGTGTCTTACTATTGCACACAAACACCTAGTCTTTCACTTTTTCTTGGTTTCTTCAAGGACCAGAGCTCGTTCTTGAGGTCTTTGGTTGGATTTGAGCTCAAAGAAGCAACAATATCAACATTTGTGAAGAAGGTCAACAAGGGTAAGAAATTAGTCCTTTTTACCCCATTTTTGCATCCTATTTCTACCTATCTTAGAGCTGTTTTTGTGCTTAGTGTTTAATACAAAAAAGTTCTATTTTTTAGCCATCTTGATTGTTTATTAAGAGTGTTTTGTGCTTTGGGGAAGTTTGACCACCCTTAGGCCTTGAAAGGCCCCTATTTTGTGCTATTTTGTGCAAGTTTCGAGACTTTGGTGTTTGGGCCTCTTCACCACTGAAATCTTGAGGGATTTCAGTGGTGGAGATGGTGCCTTGAAGTCTCCAAAAGGGGAGGGCCACCCCCTCTCCTTGTTGTCCTTGAAAGGGACCATTTTTGGTCTCTTAAGGAAGTCTTTGTTCAAGTGTGTGTTGAGCATGCCATGGCTGTATTTTATGCTTATATTTCCATGTTATAACTTTGTATTAAGTTGGTTTTGGCACTCCATGCATGTTTAGTATAGTTGCCATGTAATGCCTCCTTGATCCCTTAACATGCCTTAGGTTGTGTGCCTTTGTTTTAGCATGTTTTAGGCTTAGATTTGTGAAGTTCTTATGCTTATTTTGCCATGCTTTAGGTCTGTCCATAGTTGTTTGGATCGATTTTGGCATGCTTAGTATAGCTCCTTTGCATTTGTGGCTTGTTGGGCTTGTATGCCTCAAGTATGTGAATGTGTAGCATGTGTTGCTTGCATCATTTTGGTGGTTTGGAACCATCCAACATGTAATTTCAGTCCCTTTGGCATGCTCATATGCTTGCCTTAGTTGCCTCTTTGTTGCTTTGAGAGCATGTGTTGTGTGCCCTATGTTTTGACCATTGTGCATGCCTTTGAATTTAAGCCACTTAGATGCCATCTAAGTAATCCTTTGGCCTTGTTTTAACATGCTAAAAATCCGTTTTTAGTTGTTTAATGCATGCCATGTTTGTTATGCTAAATGTGCTTCAAGGCTTCATGACTTGCCTCAAGTACTTGGACCATGCTTGCATGCTTATGCTTGTCTCATTTGGGTTGGTTTGGCACCACATTTTGACATGATTTTAAAGCTTTTCATTGCATGCTAATTGTCCATGATATCCTCTTTCAAGTGTGTTTGAGAGTTGCTTGTTTAATGCTTAGGTTTGTGCCTTAACATGTGCATGCATGTGTGTGTGCTTAGCCTTCATTTTTGGGCACTTTGGCCACTGATTTTAGGCCAAATTAGAGTTGCCTAAATCATGTTTGAGTCCATCTTTTCATTGGTTTGCCTTGCCTCATGACTCGCAAGTTTGCTTGCATAGGTTGCATGCCTAGTGTGCATTGTTTGTTCATATGCTCATGTTGCATCCCTAGCTAACATGATTAGGTTGTAATGCATCTTGCATGCATGCCTTGTCCCTTGATTTGGTGATGGGGATTGGACTCTTTGATTGTTTGACTTGCATTTCATTTGACATGAAAGTGCATACATTGGTTCTTTGGACCATCATGCATGAAAATGCACGATTGATGGTCCGAGAACCAAGGACCATGTCCCTTTGAGTCTCAAACGTGATAAGGGGCTTGGTTGGTGCATAAATGGCTTGGATTGTATTGCCATGCAAGTTTTGCCCTCTGCTGCTATGAGTTGCAGGTTCTGCAGGAACTTATTGCCGGCCGGCAGTATTTCGTGCCGACCGGCAGTCAATAGACAGCCGATGGATTCATTTTGTGCCGGTGACCACAAATTCACTGTCGGTGATCATTCTACTTGGCCGGTGATGATTCCCAGTATTCAGAGAGGCATCCTTGGGACTTTGGCAATTTTCAGAAGAGCAAAGCGGGGAAAACAGAGGCAGGCTAGGCATGGCAGTGCAATTCCGAGTGGAATCCGAGCGCACATGCATCTGGCCCTCTTCCCGAGGTGGTTTACTGTTTTTCTTAGATTAATTAATTTGTTAATTTAATTAATTTGTAATATTTAATTAGCTTGCGTAGTTAGTTAATTTGTATTATTATTTGGTCCCTCCGAGCGAGGGCAAACTTGTAATAAGCGTGTGTGAGTGGTGTGTATGTCTTCCAACCCCCACTTCTCCCTTCCCTTTTATTTACCTGCTTATAATGGTAGATTAGGGCACGTTTATTTTAGCATACCTTATGCAATGCATGCGTGCATTCATACATCTCTTTTACATGCACCGGGCTCGGTACATCATACAAACCGCATGGTATCTTCAAATCTAACTTGAATACATGCATCGAATGATCGCATTTCACATGCCATTTTAGGGTTAGCCGAGCCTACTCTAGATTGCATCTTCGCGTGTGATGCATTAGTCACTTAACATGAACTAGGGCATGCATGTTTGCTAACTAGTTTATTGTTTTGGCACGGAGTACGATGTAAGTATTTACGCTTTAGCATATCGCATGCGTGTGAATGTTAACATGACAGCATGATTACCATGTGGCTAAATGCTTATATGAGATAAACTGTTTGAATGCCTGTGGGTGGAGGTTGGATTGCTTGAGTTGGAAAAACTCGTTGAAATCCGTGTTTTAGCCTACTTGCGAGTAGCAAATTACGAAGCGCTTTCAAAACAAATGGATATGCAATGCTTATTTCCAAATTAGGCAATCTAGTCTATATTTGTTTGTTGTGCGCATAACATAGTAAATTCTAAGCTAATAATTGGAATAAGAACACATAACGTTTTCAAAATCGGATATCACGGTTAGTAGAGGCCGGTCTTCGGACCGGGCGAAAGGGGGTGCTCATAGCTGACCTTCCCCGATCGTACCCAAGCTCCCGAGCCAAGACATTTGGTGATGACGGACACGTGGCCTTCGGCACCGAGTCAGGGTTTCCTAAATTTCCCATTTTAAAAATATTTAGGTGGCGACTCTGTATCTGGCAAAGCAGTCCATGTTTGGCACTTCTTTTCAAAATCTGTTTTTCTCAAAACGATTTGCCAGAGTTGGACTCTTTGGTTCAGATTAAGAACCGTGACAATTTGAGTCCGAACTGTAGTGCCCCCAATATGAACGAACGGGACCTAACCCTCCATGGGCGTTCGGGGACGTCTACAGTTTCTGGCGACTCCGCTGGGGATTTAGAGAGCTTGACTCAAACTTGTGATATTCCGTTTTGACTACACTTATGTGTTTCTTTGCATTGCATGTGCATTGGTGCGCCTAGGACACCGTGTTGGCCATGTGCTATTCCTGAGCGGTTTGCTGGAGGCTTTTCTTGTCAAGGCATGACCATAAGGCTGACCGGTTGCGGGCTCTGCCAGTATGGGAACACAAACCCCGGTTTTACCGGGGCACCCTTTTTGACCATTCGACCTAGTGCATATTCGGATCCATAGTGACCATTCCAAACTAGGACAGGTTGCTCACCCGATATAGGTTGTTTGAAACTGCTGTGTGCATAGTGAAACCCTAGCTCCTGACAAAATAGGACACGGAAACCCTACCCCAACGTAGGGGTGTTTTGGCTCTCTTTTACCTACTATGTGCTTTTAAAGTATATCTCTGCAGGGAACGCATATATCAGTTTGCAAGTTTGAACATCAGGCCCAAGGGCGCTAGTATCAGTGTTGTTGAGAATCAGTTATATCCACGGGTATCAGTTCAGTTCTGAACAGTGATTCTGGGGAACAGTGATCAGTAGTAGAGTGCAGTTGTTCGGCTACACCCGTGTTTGATCTGTTTGGGGCTGAAATATTGCTTGTTTTTCCGTTTCAGTTCAGAGATTCAGAGAATTGATCCAGAACAATTAGTGTCTTCTCCTTGCTGAGGCAGGACTAAGCATGACGCAGAATTCAGAAGAGATCGCGGTCATGACGGCCGCGTTGGATCAAGGAATCACCTTACACGGTGAAACTACTGCTGATATGCCGCATCCGCCCAGATCGCCGGCCGCGCACCCAGTTTGGGCCCCTCAGCTATATCAGGCTCGCGAGCCTACTACATTTGAACTAATGGGAATGATAGGTGATCTTCAAAGATCCGTGGCGGATCTCGCCTATGGAATGTCAGCTTCACCGCCAGCCACACCGTATGTCGGGAGCTTTGTACCCCAGGAGCCCCCGCTGTTGGGCCGAATTGTTATTGAACTTAGTCAACCAGAGATGGCCTCCAGTTACAACAATGACATGTCAACACCAACTCAAATCCTAGATCAGGCTGAGGCCCGAGACAAAGGTAAAATGAAGACAGATGCCGACCCTATCGAACAACTGCTGTGGGCAGTCGAGGCTATGAAAGCCGGGGGGATGAACAAGCAACAGATATCTGCAGTCATGACAAAAGCTGTAGAGGACGCTTTCCCCACTCCGCCTGAGGGCAATTCCAGTCAATCAGAAAACCGGGACAGGCCCCGTCATGCCAAAGCAGTTCTTCCCCCTCCTAACCTTGCATTCGAAAAGGATCAGAAATCCAAGGCCGCCCCCGCCGATCTGTTCGCTAGTGCATCTAGCAAGAGTGCTCAGGCTCTAAAATACCTGCCCCGAGGGCGCAGGGTCTTCCATGCTCTCTACATGCCATTGTCCAAGGCACTTCAAATCCTTGCCGAGAGGGGACACCTTAAACCCCTGGAGCCTCGGCCCCTCCCGAAGAATCTCCCTGCTACTCATGACCCTGCTCAGTACTGTGCGTACCACCAGCAGAGGCCATGCTACCGACAATTGTTTTCGCCTCCGGCATGAGGTGCAAGATTTGATTGACAACGAGGTTATCCTCCCCCCCACCTCAGCAAAGTCCGTCACCACCCAGTTGTTGGATGTTGAGGACACAACACTGCGAGTATGTAGTCAGAAGGTGAACCGCCTGTGGGCAGTGCCTGGCGCATTTTTGGATGTGGCGTTTGGCACGCATTTTTGGGCATCTGTTAATGTTAATGTTAATTTTGTAAATTCTGACTTGGGTGTCGAGTCAGTCTTTTGTTTTGTCTTGAGTCTGTCTCTCTGTATTGAGTCAGTCTTTTTGCTTACAGGGTCTGTCTTGTTGTAATGAGTCAGTCCCTCTTGTATAGAATACCAGGTGATTCCGGGGTTGTCGCCTCGAACGCCGTTTTGAAATTATCCTTTTGTTTTTGCTTTTTGAGTCTGTTGCTGCCGAGGAGCCAGCTATACCAACAAACTTGAATGAAACAGCCGTGGCTATCACGTTCCGTACTTGTTGCTATTTGAGTCGGCCGTGCCAGAGGATGTGAATAGAACGACAGTACATACCACCCACTCTCTTGTGCCTTGAACATCGTTATAATGACCTAAGCTTTTCATAAAAACCCTTTTTGAACACTGCGGTGATAAAAACGAAGAGGAAGGAATTCCTCGGGTTTTGCAAAACTTTGATCAAATGGAGAGAAAGAGAGGCATGCTAAGCTGTTAATGAATGAATTTATGCTTGTCGGCGTGAGTACTGAGAAGGATCCTGGTTTGATCCAGACTGGTTCCACACTATCTTCTGCGCGAACGATTTGTCGCTTTCTTAAAAACTTTCAAAAACGAAATGTTTCGCGCAGTCTTGCGAAGACCTGTGTGGAATCGCTCTTGAGATTGTGCTGCCCAGGATCGCTCTCATCCTCAAGATTCAATTTATCTGTTGCAAACTGGAATCCGTTCAAAACATTCAACAGTGCCATGAAACGCCTGTGTGGCCCATTTTGAGGCAGCCCTCGAGCAAGAGGCATCAAAGTCAGATCAAGGAGATCAGATCCCACCCGGCAAGGCTCGTAAAGCAACCGTGATGGACTTTTCTGCAAATCAACACGGCAGTCATTCTCCTGGACGCAGAAAGGCTTCAATCTCAAAACCATTTGGCATGGGCTTGCTACACTTTTATCCTTTGAGAGGCTCGCTGGACCGAAAACCCGGAAGGGCGGCCCAGGCAAAAGTTAGAGCAAAGAAAAAAAGAAAAGAAAAAAAGAAATAAAAAAGAAGCAAAAGAAAAAGAAAAGAACAAAAAAATATTAAAAGAAAGAAAAGAAATGAAAATGCAAAAGAAAAAAAGAAAAAAAGAAAAAGAAAAGGAAAAACATAGCTCGCAAGGTCGAAAACCCGCATTGGGCGCCTTGGCAAAAGTTAGAGCCTAAACAGTGAAGGTTAAAATACCCGAGTGTACCTTAACCGGAACTACGTAAGGCTTGATTCCCATGTTTGGGATACGTAGGCAACTTCATCTTGAAGTCCAGCCCCCAACGCTTCCATAGCGTCTCAGTCCATGTCATGGTTTTGATCACTTTTGCCTCCTCTGAATCCAACGTCTCGATTGCAGCAACCGGGAACTACGTGATTAACTTCCTCTTGAAGTCCAAACCACCAACACCTTCCAGGTGACTGTGTCCATATATTGATTCAAACCGTCTTCGTCTCCTCCGCGTCCGAGGGTCCGATCGTCATCAACGAGGACTGACTTACAATGTGCCGCGGCATCATCCAAACAAGGGGCAACTTTCCGTTGCTATACAGTGCCATAAGTTGCCCTCAGTTACCATCCAAACCAGGGGCAACTTTCCATTGCCTTATCCCCCTTTAAGCTAGGGGCAATTTTCTATTGCCTCCGATCCAAGGTTGCATATCTCGAGGGTAAGTTCCGCGCTCGTTGAGCGTTGACTGTTTGCAAAAAATAGTTTTTGAAAATTTTCACTAAGGTTGACTTATTTTCCCGAAAACTATTTCATTTTTCAAAATTGGACCATGTTTGGACCCAAAAGGAGAATTTTCAGTGCTCACAGCCTGATTCGCATGATTTTCAAATCAAAAATCGAATAAGTGTGTTAATCTGACTCTCATTCTTGATCAAAGCTGTTTTAGAAAACAAAAAAATGGTCAAAGTGACGAACTAGGGGCACAGTTGAGTCAGGTCTTCTGTCTTTCCCCCGTCAACATACTCACCGGAAAGGCGCTCCATTCGTCAGAAGAAATAGCTGTGAGCTAACAGTGTTGGGCGTGAACCTGTGACTTTCTATTCATCCATTAATCACCCTGGGGAGGGATGAAAAATGAGAGAATAAAGAATAGAGAGGAGTAAGTTGAGAGAAAAGTAAGGAAAGGATTTTGTGAGAAAAACCGAGCCTGAGGGCCGAGTGATGTGAGTATCACAAATCAGAAAGGGTGGGAAATAATACCCGGAGGAATTGGCTCCTCGAGATTTGAGGTCTCTTTGTAAACATGTCTGTGTGTCGTGTCTTTTGATTTGCCGGTCTTGATTCCGGCCTTGAGTCTTTTCCGAGTGTGTTTCGTTGTGTTTGGGTCGCGTACCTTTCGTTTCTTTGTCTGAGTCTGTCTCGCTGTGTTCTGTGGTAGGCTCGATACCCTGGTTGAAAACCCTTCTTTATTTCAAAAAATCATTTGTGCTCTGAATGCTGTGCCATTCTCTAAATTCGTGCGAAGCAGGAGAAAGAAAGGGAAAATTTGGGACATCCTAGTGTGTTTCAACTGCAACCATGTCTAGTTTTGTGATCCGTCTTGTCAGATTGGGTTATTTGTTCAGGGTTTGCTGTGTGCAGAATGAACCAAGTGCTGTGTTATGGGCTGTATGCAGATCAATCCCCAGTAGAGTATGGGCTGTATTATGCAGTTTGAGTAGTGCTTTGTATGAGTTGTTTGCTGTTAGTTGGTTGGTTATCCGATTATCATAGTGCAAGTGCTCAATTTTCAGACAACAGATCAATATCATTTACATTTGGGGTGTAATATGATGCAATGCAGTGCAGGGTATGAAATGTGCGAATATATAACACTCTTTTTCGGACAAAAAGTTTGTTTCATTTCATATAATCTTTTCAAGTACATAAGTTTTGGGAACAAAAATCTGCCTGCGGCAGTACAAAGTACCCTAACTACAAAAAAAAAAAAAAAAGGGGAAAAAACAGTAGAATCTGTATCAAATGTCCAAAATGGCTCTGGGGCCGTCAATCTGTCCTGGTCCTTTTCCTGGACGAGGGTCCAGGTGCGTCATTAACAGGGGCACCACTAGGGGCATCACCGTCTGAGCTCGAGTCCGAGCCATCATCGGTCTCCTCCGCCTCTGTCTCTGCCTCAGACTCGTCATCCGGAACCGGAGCCCGCGAGCTGCTCCCGACATGAGTGCGCCCCCCTCTGGTGCGGGGATATGCTCTGCCATCCCGAGTAGAAATGGGAGGTCCAGCCGGAGCGCCACCCAACGGAGGGATCTGGAAAGGAGGCTGAAAAAGCATGAAAGGCAAACGCATCAGAATACTGTGAGCAGTAAATCAGTATAGAATACAGTGTATGAATACAGTGTGTGAATGCCGTGAGCAGTAAATCAGTGCAGAATGCAGTGTATGAGTACAGTGTATGTATGCTGTGAACAGTGAATCAGTGCAGAATGCAATATATGAGTACAGTGTATCAGATGCCGTGAGCAGTTTTATCAGATGTTGTGTTGCGCATCAGATTATGTAAAGCAGTTTGTGTATGGTTTGAGGCCGTGGTCAGAAAGAACATACCGGAATGCTGTAAAGGGCTAGGAGGTCGAAAGTCCGCTGGAGCATCCCCATCATGGAGGCATTCATCTCCATTGACTGCCGGGTGTATCCAGAAGACGCCTGCAAAAGTGTCAGATGCATCAGTATTCTGTGGAATATCAAATAAACTGGAATGAAATAACAGTGCAAGATGAAGAATGAAGTAATACATACCAGAGGCAAGTCGGGGACACCGACAAACTCGTGATCAGCCGGCGGAGGGGCAAAGGGGATCTGATAGGTCGCCCCACCCTGCCCTCTGAAAGTCAATGCAGCGGGCAGAGCAGGCCAACCGGTCTCTCGTCCCTCTCGCCAGACTCCGCCCCTGCCGCGGACTCGAGCTCTCCTCGGCGCTCCTACTCCTGCTCCGGCCGCTGGCGCCACCGGTCTCTCTCTCTCCACTCGGCGGCCGCCACTCAGAGGTCGCATGATAAAGGTCCGGACGTACTCTGAGTAATCGCCCTCGCCTCTGAAGTGGTCTGCCTCCCAGCCAATGGTGTAGTCCGCCATCTGCTTGGCAGTGAACCTCTCCGTATCCCACATGTGCTCAGGAGGATGCACCGGGACTATCTGCTCAGGTAGGCCTAGGGTCTGACGCAAGAAACGCTCGCCCAGGTACCAAGCCCGACAGACCGGGCCCTCGAGCAGAATCTGGTAACGTGAGGTCTCATCGGCACCGGCAAACCGATCCCGAATCGTCGCTGGCAGTGGAGCCCACGGCCGCCAGGTGATAGTAACCCCCGAGCAACTGTCAGCTGCCGCGGGAGGCTGAGCTCATATATCCGTAAAGAGTGGCCAGAGCGGCGCCACCCCAATCATAATGTAATATGTCCCTGACGTCCACCAGTGCGCTGAGAAGGCAGAGAGGCACTGTGTTCACCCGGTCGGCGAAGATGGTCGTCCCGAACAAGAACATGAGGAAGCCGCGTGCATATCTCTCCACGGCCTCCGGTGTCATCAGGGCTGCATCGATGAGGAGGGGCTGGACCCTAAACTGCACCTCGAACCAGGAGTACCGGACGAAGCCGGGACGCGCGAGAGGCGGAGCCGCGCCAAGCAAGTAGACCTGAGCCGCGGTCCACTCATCCATATCAATGTCAAAGGGGATCGGATAACCCCCTACCCCGATGCCGGTGAGCATCGAGAAATCGTAAGGGGTCATCGTCATGTCCCCGGTCGCAGACAAGTGAAATGAATCGGTGGTGTCCCACCACCTCTCTACCAAAGCGGCAAGGAGAGGTCTGCATGTCGTGAGCTGGGAGAGTCCCCTGCAGAATGCGCCAAAGCCAGCCTGGTCCACGATATGGCGAACCGCGTCAGGAAGCTCGGCGTACCACACGCGAGCGACAGTGTTCCCATACCCGCGGATGGTATGGGAATCTCCCTGTTTTCAAACAAATTATTGCGAAGCAATATAAAATGTACAGTTTTGAGGAAACAGTAAATCAGTACAAATTTGGCATGCGTGCATATTTTCAGATTCAAACAGATACCGGGTGCCGGTGTGCTTACAGTGAACTACGTGATGTGTCAATGTGTTTGAGTGGTTCAGTGCAAATTTAGCATGCGTGCAAGTTTATCAGATTCAAACAGATACCGGGTGTCGGTGTGCTTTTAGTGAACTACAACGTGTGATGCGTCAGTGTGTTTGTGTGGCTCGGTGCAAATGTGGCATGCGTGCAAGTTTTTCAGATTCCAACAGGTATCGGGCAATGGTGTTCGCAATGAAAAACGGTGTGTGCCATGGTTTGAGCGGTTCAAGGCTAGTGCAGTGTGTGCGCGTGTGAGTCTTAAACAGATAATCAGTTGCAAACGCGTTTGTAATCAATTACAATTTACTGTGCTTCAGTGTATTGGAACTAAGCAGTTAAAGACTGCAATCAGTTATGGCAGTTAAACATTCTACATTGCAGAAAGTAAAGCAGAGAAAGAAAGTTACCTCAGAAGCGCCGGAGAATATGTGGGAGGCAGGCTCGTGTAGCAGCAGCTCGGGGTCCAACGCCATGTCGAAACTCCTGAACTGGCGCAGTCCGTCGGGTGGTAGAACATGAATCGCCGGCCGGTAGGTCGCCGGGTCAAACGGGTGCTCGCTCAACGGGAGGAGCTCGACCTCGGGATCCATCTCGTGATCCGAGGGAGTCCCACTGCGCGGAATGTCGTCGGCCATATCGAGAATGATGAGAAAATGGTCGAGGAATGGAAATCGGGTCGGAATACGAAGAGTCAACTGAAAAGTCAACCCCCGGAAGGGTGAAAAATGGCCGGAAAGGTCGGGATGTGAAAAGGCACGGAAATGAAGAGGAAATCGAGGGGAACAAGTCCCGAAAAGGCAGAAATAGTAAAAGGAGCGTCGAAACGAAGTTTCAATCGGTCCAAAATGTTCTAAACGCGATGAACTTCGCGAATCGAACGATGAAAAAGGCGCGAGAACGCAAAGAAATGAGGAAGTGAGGAGAGAAAAAGGCTCTAGAGAGAGAGAGAGATGGTTTTCGGCGGAGGAGGAATAAGAAAATAGGGTTTAGAAACCCTATTTTAAAACACCCGAAGCGAAAAGTCGAATCTGTCCCGACTCAGCAACTTTTTGCCGGTCGGCAACATTTTGTGCCGGCCGGCATAATATTGTGCCGATGTAATTCTTTTGTAGCCGGTGGACAGCCGGTGGCCTCCTAGCCCGGCCGGTGGTGTTCCCACAGCCTTGCTTAGGCAATATGAGTAGTTTTTGGTCTTCACAGCTTGAGAAAGTGCAAGAAAGTGTATCTCCGACGCTCAACCGGCCTCCGTTTTGACCTCGGACTGCGTCTTCTGTACATGGCACTCAAATTCATGCAATGTTGTATCCTTTTGTATCCTTTTGCCTTTTACAAGATTCAAAAGTTACCCCTCGTGCGTCGCATGCATTCATCATGTTGTTTGGTGCGTTATGTCGCGCCGTCATGTACACCCCTCATGCATTGTCATGCATTTTATTACAAGCGTTGTCATGCATTGTCATGCACCTCAATACATACGTCGCCTCGCACATCATTCGTGTTGTCGTTGCCTTGCACATCATTCGTGTTGTCGTGCATCTCCTTGTTTTGCATTATCACGCATTTCAAAAAGAAAAAGCGCGCGGTGTCGCGCACTCGAGTTCATTTGCATTGTTTTGCATTTCGTATGGCATGCGTGTGACACTTGCATTATTTTACGTCTCCGTGAGGCACGCGTACCTCACTTGCATCATTTTGCGTTTCGTATGGCATGTGTGTCACACTTGCATCATTTTACATCTCCGTGAGGCACGCGTACCTCACTTGCATCATTTTACATCTCCATGCCCCACTCCGGTCTGGCGAGACCTTAAACACGCACGGTCTAGGAGACCTTAAATCCTCGGAAGGTGCAAGACCTTCGGTGCATTGGTGCACGGCTCACTTGCATTGTCATGCATTTGTTACGAGCATTGTCGTGCATTTCAAAAGATGAGCGTTGTCACGCACTTTAGTTCATTCGCTTTGTCATGCATCTTTCGATCTACATTTCAGTTCAAACCTTGGGGTATGCGTGCCTCAAACCCTTAAGGCATGCGTGTCTCATTTGCATTTTGTTTTCCCTTCCTTGAGGCATGCGTGTCTCACTTGCATTTCATTTTCCATTCCTTTGAGGCACGCGTGTCTCATGTGCATTGTCTTGCACCTTTGAGGCATGCGTGTCTCATTTACATATCATTTTCCATTCCTTCATGGTATGCGTGTCTCACTTGCATTATACATCGCATTGTTTTGTTCGTTCGGGTCTGGCGAGACCTTAAACACGCACGGTCTAGGAGACCTTAAATCCTTGGGAGGTGCAAGACCTTCATTCGCGTTGTCTCAAAGCACCGCGTTGTTTTGCGCATCTCATTGCATTGGACATGCATTCCATCACGCGATCTTGCGTATTGCACTGTCTTGTGCACCGCATCTCAATTCATGCATTGCCCTCCGGGTCTGGTGAGACCTTAAACACGCACGGTCTAGGAGACCTTAAATCCTTGGGAGGTGCAAGACCTTCGGTGCATTAAGGTGCACACCTCATTGCATTTGGCATGCATCTCAAAAGCCGCGCGTTGGCGTGCATTTCAAAAACATCATGCATCATCTGCATACAAAAAGAAAACATGCATTGTCATGCATTGCATCCCGGTCTAGGAGACCTTAAATCCTCTGAAGGTGCAATTCCTTTGGTGTTTGTCGTGCCTGAACGACTTCCGGTGGTCTGGTAAAGCCACCAGCCTGTGTTTGCGGTGAGTTCCTAGGAGACCAATGGGGACGGTGAAAACTAGAGTTTGAACGGCTCATGCCTAGAACGCAAAGGTTCGGGATTTCCGAGACTAAAGTCTGGTTTAAATACCCAGAGGGTGTACCCTCGGCTTGAAATCTGTATGGAAGCCCTATAGGTTGAGGCGGCGTGTCTACGCCTCAGTTCTGGATACTGAACCAACCTAGTATATCGCCCTGTTGGGAGAATAGGGAAAACTGCAATCGCAGCCATTGCATCATACTGCATATGTCATGCATCATTATAATATCGCAAACATCATGCATCATTGTAAATATTGCATTGCCATGCATCATTATAAATATTGCATATGTCATGCATTTCAAAAAACAAAAAAAAAACCATGCATATGTCATGCATTTCGTTGTAATATAGTGCATATGTCATGCATTTTCTGTAAACATCCATCTATATTGCATTATAGTTTGCATGCACCCACTGCATTATCCACTCGCATTGTCGTGCATTCTTCACTTGCGTTGACGCGCATGTTTCGCTTCCACCCGCATTGTCGTGCATTCTTCACTTGCGTCGATACGCATGTTTCGCCTTCACTTATCCATTGTAAATATCCATTCCATTGCATACTGTATATATTGCATTTTAGTTGCATGCATCCACTGCATCATCCCCTATTTATGGCTTGAGCCTTTCCTTGTTGAGCTTGGTCTGCTATGTGTCCATACTTTTCACGTCAAAACACAGTTCTGCACGCGTATAGTTCTGTGATTAGATGCGGCTTGTATGCGTGCATCCCCTTCCTAAGCGAGATACGGTTTGGCTACATGCCATATCCATTGTATATATTACATTGTAGTGTAAGTTTTGCATCCGGCTTTAGGATCATTGTTCTTTCCTCAGCGGGTCGTTACCCCACTTATGTCATTCCACCCAATTACTTGTTCTTGTGTCCGTCTACATCACTCATAGTTCAGACATCGTTCTATGGTAGACGGACTTGTTACTTCCATCAATCTATTTGACATATGTGTAGTTTCGAACCGCTCATGATTGAATCATGATTCAATTGCCCTGCATTTAGTTTGCATAGTTTCAATTGCATTGCATATCATTTGCATTGTTTATGTACATAGTTTTGTATATATTGCATATCATTTTGCACTTCATCATTGCATTGTCATGCATGTTGCTAACAATGTTGCACCTGTTAAGTTTTCTTTCTTTTCAGGCACGATATTATATATACGGCTCATTTGAGGCCGGTGCAACCGGACGAGCCGCACAAGTATTGTATCCTCCGCGTGAGACGTATAGAGAATTGCGTAATTCTCTTACATCCTTTCTGCATTGTAGTGTAGTCTGATGTATGCTAGCTTATAACTGTCGCACGCGTGCTTCATTACAGCTTTCTTTGCATGATCATAAGTTATGCTCGGCTTCTTGCATTGTCTTGCATTTTGCCTCTGTCATCGAGCACATACCTCGTTTGTCTTGCATGCTTGTCCAAGTCTTCGGCCTTGTCAAAAATGGGTCGTCTCTGGGCTTTGACATTCACTCTCGTCATTGTTATGACTTTCGAGTTCTGTCAAAGAGGGGCAACTGTAGACACCCCATTTTTGACCGTCCTCAAGACTTGGACGTCACCGTTTGAACACTCGGTGATTATCCATGTTTGTGTTCGTTTGGAGTTCCCGGAGGTCTCGGCTACGCGCTTTGCCTCAGGATCTCCGGACTCGACTGTTTTGTGTCTGGTTTTGCACCAAACACTTGTATTTTGCCTTGGAGGGGTAGGGAATGCCTTGTGGGGCATCCCCACACACCACCGGCACTAGCTAGAGGCCACCGGCTGGTTTTTGTTGCCACCGGCAATGTTTATTGCCGGTCGGCACTCTTTGTTGCCGGTCGGCACTCAATTTTGTCAAAATGACATTTTTGGCTAGCCGACTATTGTTCATCTGCTTTTTCAGATATTTTAGGACAGCTGTCTGGCATTGGCTCCCCCTCCGTACACGTGTATGGAGGGATGCCCCTCTTGGTTGCTTAACTTGTAAGCATTACAAGTTTGGCTCCTCTATAAGAGGAGCCCTTCCCCCTTGGCTTTAGGGTGGCTTTTTAGTGAGAAAACAACTCAGAGCAAGCTCTGGTTTTAGGGTTTGAGTTCCATTCATATCCTATCTCTATATCTCCCTTGTGTGTGTTCTAGGTGCTTTGTGTCTTACTATTGCACACAAACACCTAGTCTTTCACTTTTTCTTGGTTTCTTCAAGGACCAGAGCTTGTTCTTGAGGTCTTTGGTTGGATTTGAGCTCAAAGAAGCAACAATATCAACATTTGTGAAGAAGGTCAACAAGGGTAAGAAACTAGTCCTTTTTACCCCATTTTTGTATCCTATTTCTACCTATCTTAGAGCTGTTTTTGTGCTTAGTGTTTAATACAGAAAAGTTCTGTTTTTAGCCCTCTTGATTGTTTATTAAGAGTGTTTTGTGCTTTGGGGAAGTTTGACCACCCTTAGGCCTTGAAAGGCCCCTATTTTGTGCTATTTTGTGCAAGTTTCGAGACTTTGGTGTTTGGGCCTCTTCACCACTGAAATCTTGAGGGATTTCAGTGGTGGAGATGGTGCCTTGAAGTCTCCAAAAGGGGAGGGCCACCCCCTCTCCTTGTTGTCCTTGAAAGGGACCATTTTTGGTCTCTTAAGGAAGTCTTTGTTCAAGTGTGTGTTGAGCATGCCATGGCTGTATTTTATGCTTATATTGCCATGTTATAACTTTGTATTAAGTTGGTTTTGGCACTCCATGCATGTTTAGTATAGTTGCCATGTAATGCCTCCTTGATCCCTTAACATGCCTTAGGTTGTGTGCCTTTGTTTTAGCATGTTTTAGGCTTAGATTTGTGAAGTTCTTATGCTTATTTTGCCATGCTTTAGGTCTGTCCATAGTTGTTTGGATCGATTTTGGCATGCTTAGTATAGCTCCTTTGCATTTGTGGCTTGTCGGGCTTGTATGCCTCAAGTATGTGAATGTGTAGCATGTGTTGCTTGCATCATTTTGGTGGTTTGGAACCATCCAACATGTAATTTCAGTCCCTTTGGCATGCTCATATGCTTGCCTTAGTTGCCTCTTTGTTGCTTTGAGAGCATGTGTTGTGTGCCCTATGTTTTGACCATTGTGCATGCCTTTGAATTTGAGCCACTTAGATGCCATCTAAGTAGTCCTTTGGCCTTGTTTTAACATGCTAAAAATCTGTTTTTAGTTGTTTAATGCATGCCATGTTTGTTATGCTAAATGTGCTTCAAGGCTTCATGACTTGCCTCAAGTACTTGGACCATGCTTGCATGCTTATGCTTGTCTCATTTGGGTTGGTTTGGCACCACATTTTGACATGATTTTAAAGCTTTTCATTGCATGCTAATTGTCCATGATATCCTCTTTCAAGTGTGTTTGAGAGTTGCTTGTTTAATGCTTAGGTTTGTGCCTTAACATGTGCATGCATGTGTGTGTGCTTAGCCTTCATTTTTGGGCACTTTGGCCACTGATTTTAGGCCAAATTAGAGTTGCCTAAATCATGTTTGAGTCTATCTTTTCATTGGTTTGCCTTGCCTCATGACTCGCAAGTTTGCTTGCATAGGTTGCATGCCTAGTGTGCATTGTTTGTTCACATGCTCATGTTGCATCCCTAGCTAACATGATTAGGTTGTAATGCATCTTGCATGCATGCCTTGTCCCTTGATTTGGTGATGGGGATTGGACTCTTTGATTGTTTGACTTGCATTTCATTTGACATGAAAGTGCATACATTGGTTCTTTGGACCATCATGCATGAAAATGCACGATTGATGGTCCGAGAACCAAGGACCATGTCCCTTTGAGTCTCAAACGTGATAAGGGGCTTGGTTGGTGCATAAATGGCTTGAATTGTATTGCCATGCAAGTTTTGCCCTCTGCTGCTATGAGTTGCAGGTTCTGCAGGAACTTATTGCCGGCCGGCAGTATTTAGTGCCGACCGGCAGTCAATAGACAGCCGATGGATTCATTTTGTGCCGGTGACCACAAATTCACTGCCGGTGATCATTCTACTTGGCCGGTGATGATTCCCAGTATTCAGAGAGGCATCCTTGGGACTTTGGCAATTTTCAGAAGAGCAAAGTAGGGAAAACAGAGGCAGGCTAGGCATGGCAGTGCAATTCCGAGCGGAATCCGAGCGCGCATGCATCTGGCCCTCTTCCCGAGGCGGTTTACTGTTTTTCTTAGATTAATTAATTTGTTAATTTAATTAATTTGTAATATTTAATTAGCTTGCGTAGTTAGTTAATTTGTATTATTATTTGGTCCCTCCGAGCGAGGGCAAACCTATAATAAGCGTGTGTGAGTGGTGTGTATGTCTTCCAACCCCCACTTCTCCCTTCCCTTTTATTTACCTGCTTATAATGGTAGATTAGGGCACGTTTATTTTAGCATACCTTATGCAATGCATGCGTGCATTCATACATCTGTTTTACATGCACCGGGCTCGGTACATCATACAAACCGCATGGTATCTTCAAATCTAACTTGAATACGTGCATCGAATGATCGCATTTCACATGCCATTTTAGGGTTAGCCGAGCCTACTCTAGATTGCATCTTCGCGTGTGATGCATTAGTCACTTAACATGAACTAGGGCATGCATGTTTGCTAACTAGTTTATTGTTTTGGCACGGAGTACAATGTAAGTATTTACGCTTTAGCATATCACATGCGTGTGAATGTTAACATGACAGCATGATTACCATGTGGCTAAATGCTTATATGAGATAAACTGTTTGAATGCCTGTGGGTGGAGGTTGGATTGCTTGAGTTGGGAAAACTCGTTGAAATCCGTGTTTTAGCCTACTTGCGAGTAGCAAATTCCGAAACGCTTTCAAAACGAACGGATATGCAATGCTTATTTCCGAATTAGGCAATCTAGTCTATACTTGTTTGCTGTGCGCATAACATAGTAATTCTAAGCTAATAATTGGAATAAGAACACATAACGTTTTCAAAATCGGATATCACGGTTAGTAGAGGCCGGTCTTCGGACCGGGCGAAAGGGGGTGCTCATAGCTGACCTTCCCCAATCGTACCCAAGCTCCCGAGCCAAGACATTTGGTGATGACGGACACGTGGCCTTCGGCACTGAGTCAGGGTTTCCTAAATTTCCCATTTTAAAAATATTTAGGTGGCGACTCTGTATCTGGCAAAGCAGTCCATGTTTGACACTTCTTTTCAAAATCTGTTTTTCTCAAAACGATTTGCCAGAGTTGGACTCTTTGGTTCAGATTAAGAACCGTGACAATTTGAGTCCGAACTGTAGTGCCCCCAATATGAACGGAACGGGACCTAACCCTCCCGGGGCGTTCGGGGACGTCTACACTTATGCAGTTAGCATGATGCGCCGAGCCCGGTGCATGCAATACTGATGAATGATGCACGCATGCATAGCATAAGGTATGCTAAAGTAAACATGTCCTAATACTCACCATCAAGGCAGGTAAGTAAAAGGGAGAAAGAAGTGGGGGTTGGAAGACATGCACACACACACCCACACTTATTACAAATTTGCCCTCGCTCGGAGGGACTGAAAGAATAATACAATTAATTAACCTACAAGCTAATTAATTATTACAGACCGATCAGCCTCGGGAAGAGGGTCCAATGCATGCGCGCTCGGTTCCGCTCGGAAGTCACTGCCATGCACAAGATGCCTCTGCTCTGACTGTCCTACCCCTCTGAAGACTGCACAAGCCCCAGGATATGCTCTCTGCACACTATGGAAAACCACCGGCTAGGAGGAATGGCCATCGGCCATGGAGAATGGTC
This sequence comes from Camellia japonica, assembly GCA_030407325.1. NCBI lineage: Eukaryota > Viridiplantae > Streptophyta > Magnoliopsida > Ericales > Theaceae > Camellia > Camellia japonica. The sequence goes on along the minus strand of JAPPVO010000017.1, from coordinate 71,138,382 downwards.
ACCGACCACAAATTGAGTTGTCGGCCACTTATGGGTGGCCGGTCGGCACTGAAGATGGCCGGCCGGCCAAATCTTCCTGCAGAATCTGTTTTGACAGCAACAGAGGGCAAAACAAAGCATGGCAATGCATTTCAAGCAATGTATGCACCAACCACACCCCTTATCATGTGTATGACTCAAAGGAGGATGGGCCTCAATTCTCGGACCACCAATCGCGCATTTCCATGCATGATGGTCCAAAGAATCAAGTGTGCATTTTAATTTCAAATGCAATGCAAACCAAATAAGCAAACAAAGGGGCTTTCAACCTCTATTATGGCTTGATCAAGAGGTGAAAGATGCATGCAAATGCAATGCAACCTAAGTATGTTAACTAGGCATGCAACATGAGCGTATGGGAAGCATGCAAGGCATATAACAAGCATGCAAGTTAAATGAGCATACAAGGTACAATGCCAACACACAAACATGCAAAACATATGGCATGTTAAGCAACCAAAACAAGGAGGAGAATGCATGCCAAATGCAACACCATTTTAACATGCAACAACATGCCAAGGGATGGACTTAAACTAAATTAGGCAGCCCTTAAACAAGCCTAAAACAGTGGCCAACATGCTCAATAATGGAGGCTAAAACACATACCAATAGACATGCATGCAAGGTCCAAGACTTGGGCATAAAAGAGAGACTTTTAAGCACACTTGAAAGGATGCAAACATGGATGCAAGGCATACATGGAAAGCTTTGAAATCATGTTAGTGATGGTGCCAAACCAAGCAAGCAAGACAAGCCAAACATGCAACCAATGGTCCAAAGCCTAAGGCAAGCCAAAGAGGTATTGAATTACCCTTAACAAAACCAAACATGGCACGAATTGAATGACCAAAATCAGAGGTTTAGTATGTTAAAACAAAGCTAAAAACACAGTGACATGGCATCCTAGGGAGCCTAAACATGATGGCATCCATGAAGGCCTAAACATGGAGCATGAGATGACAACCTTATAAAGCATTAAAGGGACATCAAATGCAAGCATACAAGCACATCATGAGGTCTGAAATAACATGCCAAGTGGTTCCAAACCACTGAAACAAAGCAAGGATGGCATGCTAGAGGGGCCAATGCTTAAGGCATATAAGAGGGATTACATGGTGGCTATACAAAGCAAAGCATGGATGACCCAAACAACCAAAAACAGTCCTCAAGCACACTAAATCATGCACAAAAGCTTCACAAAGCTGAGCCAAAATCATGCTAAAACAAAGGTTAAAGCTTAAAGCATGTTAAAGCCTAAACATGGCATTACAAGGCATGTATGCTAAGCAAGCATGGTGTACCAAAACCAACTCAAAACAGTGCTAAATCATGACATAATAAGCACAAAAAATAGCTAAGGCATGGTCAACATACACTTAAATTAGATGCTCCCTCAAGAGGCAAAAATGGCCCTTTTCAAGGACAATAAGGAGAGGGGGTGGCCCTCTCCTGCACAGGACCTCAAGGCACCATCCTCACCTCTGAAATCCCTCAAGATTTCAGTGGTGAGGAGGCCCAAACACAATGGTCCCGGAGCTCAACCAAAATGGCACAAAACAAGGGCCAAACAAGCCTTAAGAGGGGTCAAACAACCCTAAAGCTTAAAACACCATTAAACAACTATTTAGAGTAGGCAAAAACAAGACTTTTATGTGTTATATGCTAAGCTCAAAAACAGATGCAAGATAGTCAAAAAAGCGTTGCAAAAATGGGGTATTTAAAGGTAAAGTCCTTACCCTTGTTGACCCTCTTCAAAAATGGTAGACCATCTGGTTCTTTGAGCTCAAAACCACCCAAGAAGTCCAAGAATAGCCCTCTAGTGCCTCAGCTCCAAGAGAAGGTGCGATGGTGGGTGTTTTTGCACAAAAGTGAGGCAAAACACACACAAAACACAAAAGATAGGAAGGTATAGATATAGGATAGATACAAATCCTAACCCTAAAACCAGAGCCCCTCTGAAAATGTTGTCTAACTCTAAAAGAGGGTGAGGCGGCCTCCTCTTATAGAGCTTCAATCTTGTAAGCTTACAAGACAAGCTAGCTAAGAGGGAAATCCCTCAATACACGTGTATGGAGGGGAGCCAAGTGCATGCCAGCTGCATGAAAATATCTGCAAAAGCAGATGCACAGTAGTCGGCCGGCCAAAAATGCAATTGACCAAAGAAAGATAGCCGGCCGGCCATCTATAGTGCCGGCCGGCTAAACATTTGACCGGTGGCAACAAGACACAGCCGGTGGCCTCAAGCCATGGCCGGTGGAGTGTGGGGATGCCCCATAAGCCATTCCCTGCCCCTCGAAGGCAAAGCACAAGTGTTTGGTGCAAAACCAAACACAAAACAGTCGAGTCGAGAGATCCTGAGGCAAGGCGAGTATCCGAGACCTCCGGGAACTCAAGACGAACACAAACATGGATGATCACCGAGTGTTCAAGCAGTGACGTCCAAGTCTTGAGGACGGTCAAAAATGGGGTGTCTACACCGGCCACCTCAACTGGCCGGCCAGCTAGTGAAAGTGGTCGATCGGCTACCCCAAGTGGCTGGTCGGCCACCTGCTTCCCCAAATTTCTGGTTTTGCTGCAACAGAGAACAACAGAGGCACAACAATGTATTTGCAGGGAAATGTGTGTATTGCCACCCTTCTCATCATTCCTCAAGCTCAAAGGAGAGCGGCACTTGGCTCTCAAGCCACCAATCAAGCATCTCAACGCATGATGGCCAAAGAACCAAGCTTGTACAAGCTTAGTGAATGCACAACAAACAAGACTCTAAGACCATTACCTTATCAAGGATGATCAAAGGCAATGGAGACAAAGGGGATTGGCTCATTTTTATCACTTTAAGTATGAAATGGACCAATCCACCTTGTGTTCAATATAACGTCCGATTGAACAAAATGCAATGCAACACAACAATGCTTATCTTAGCATGTTTTACTTGGTTGATTCTTGTTTACACATTTTACATTACCGATTAATCCTTTAATTGGTTAAGTTCAATGTGAAAGTCCTATAATAGGAAAGATGGCTTAAGCCACAAGTGCCTTGAGCATGAAAGAGGTCTCATGCTGTTGACTGTAGAAACCCTCAAGAGAGAATTAAAGCCATTAGGCATGAGAGCCTCAAATTCACACTCAAGCCAACAAGGGGCTCAAGACCACTTTCAAAGCAAATTGAAAAGTGAAGAAGGGAGGGAGGTGGCAGACTTTCAGTGCTGAAGTGGCATGAAAAACAATACGACAACCTGCAAACAACACATGCACAACATGTTAAAGGCCAAAAGCATTGAAACTAGTAAGGACACAACACTAGAGGCATGTAATATCTAACTCAGAGGGCCAAACCAACTCTGGATAGACCTCAAACACGCCAAAACAGAGGCTAAGACATGCTGAGATGGTAGCATGAAAAGCAAGAAAATCATGCTCATGTATTGGCTCATAAACAAGGCATAAGGCACAACTCTAAAAAGCTATGAAAAAGTGGAATATGTGAGAGTTTGGCTACACTATATGCACTGAAATCACATGCTAAATGATGCCATGGCATGCAAACAACTCAAGCAAAGCATGCTAGAGGCCCTAAAACTCAAAGCTAGTAAAGGCCATTTACACTATAGCTATACAAAGCAAAGTTCATATGACCAAGACCACCCAAAATAGAGCTAAAGCATGCTAAATCAGTAGCAAAAATGTGCTGGAGTTGAGTTAACACAAGCTAGAATGATAGGCTAGCTCATTAGGCATGCTAGGCTAGTGAGCAAAATTACACTACAAGTGTAAGAAGCAAACAAGAGGTGCTCCAACCAGCCAAAAATAGAGTTAAAACATGTTAAATTAGAGCCTAAAACATACTTGAATTAAGCCAACACAAGCTACAAAAATATGCTACTTTGTAATGCTAACTAGGCATGGCATAGAGAGACAAGGGAGGGAGGCTAACCCCTCCATTTTTGGACTTCAAAACACACTTTTTACCACTAAAATAACTCTAAATTTTAGTGGTTTAAAGGCCCAAAAAGTTAGACTTTTACATGCTAAGTGATGATGCAAAGGCACATACAAATAGGCAACAAAAAGAGGGAGACAACCCCTTAGCACAACATGGCTTTAAACCAACATTTTTAGGATTGAAAAATAGAGTTTTTTACAGTTGAAAACCAGCCCAAAAACAGTTTGAAAAGATGGCAGAACAAGTGTTCAAAGCAAGCTTAAAGAAGGTAAGTATTATACCTTTGAAGCGAAGAGCACTCTAGGTACAAATGATGCACCAAATCAAGCTAAAACTACCTTTTGGAGCTCAAACAAAGTCCCAAGGAATCTCAGCCCAAAGACAAGCAATTTTGGTTAAGGATGTCTTGGCAAACTAGTTGTATATCTTTACTTCTATGCACCAAAAGGGCAAGAGAGAGAGAAATCTAGAGAGAGGGAGGATTTTGCTCACAAATTTTCTAGAGAGAGAGGATTTTTTAGAGAGAGCGGCCCCCAAAATTGCTAACCTCTTCAAATGAGAGATATAGCCTCCATATATAGCAAAATATAAGCCTCAGCTCGAAATATCTGAATTGGGATAGCTGAAGGTTGTGTAGAACAGCTGGAGGGAAAAGATCGACAAAATATCTTAGTTTGGGACATTAGTGGCCGGCCGGCCACTTTTCTGGCCGGCCAGCCACTCCTGGTGGCCGACCGGCTACCCCTGTGGCCGACAACAAAATTCTGCTCTCCAGGTCCAACTTCAAATGGGCATATCTCCTTCACCTGGACTCCTTTTCAGGTCATTCTTGTGTCTAAATTGAAGCCCCGGAAGTAAAATTTCCAATGGTGGTAGCCTCACATCAAAATGCAAAGTGTGAAAAAAATTTATGCTCATTTTAGTGAAGACTGCTCAGTTTCAGCTCAACCGGATTCATGCCGAACTTCTCCCTAACTAGTTTTCTTGTCTCCTCTCCTCTTTTCTTCAACTTGAAACCCCTAAATAAGGTGTTTTGAAAGATTTTTCAAAGATTTCACCTCTCTTTCATTCATTTCCATTTTGTCATTGCTTGATTTACCGAAAAGTGCAACATTTAACAAAATGCGAGCGTTGGAACATCGTAGAAGCATTTTCAAAAATGTTTTGAAAGAGAGGGTTTTAAGGTCTAAAATCTTTTGGTCCAAAAGTGGGGTGTGAGGTTTAGATTTGACGCTCTCCTTGCCGAAGAAATCGAACCTTTGCACTGCACAACTTTCATCACCAAGCATGCAATTAGTAGCGCCCAAGTCTTAAGGGCGGTCAAAAATGGGGTGTCTACACTATTTTGTTTGGGAGGGGGAAGACTTCCCATTCTGTGGTTTCCCTGAACCTTGGTTCAACTCTAAGAAGCAGCGGGTTCCCGGCTTTGAAATTTTCTTCGACTTGCAGTTGCAAGAGAGTGACGCAGAGGAATAGACTGAACTAACTGCTGAGGCTACCAAGGGCACAGGAAGTGATTCCAACAGCAGTGAACTTGAGGTAGGAGCAGCAATAGCATGTCTCCTTTCGGATCCTCAGATCAACTCGGAGAGCTTCGAGGATGACCTAACCATTTCCATGATCGGAGACCAATCAGGTGTGGACCCTTTCGGTGGTATCTTGGATGCATCTGACGCACCGTCCCTTATTTGATAGCTGGAGGAGGGCTTCCTGTCCAGTAGCTCTGAGTCAGGTAGTGAACCAGAATCTGATTCCACAGAGTCTGTGGAGTCGGGGTTAGATTTCGATTCGTCTAAGTCTAAGTCCGGTATTACTGGGGTTGATAACCCGGATACCGAGGTTTTGTCCAGGTCATCATTTTCCCTTTCATTTGAGTCAGTTGTAACTGAGGAACTGGATGAGTTGGACTTTGTGAACGAGAATGCTATCACAGGTTTTGAGTACTTCTCTGTGCCACTTGTATATTGCATTGATCATGACTTTCAAAATTTTAGTGAAAACGACGAGGAAGGCATCCCTCTGGTTTTGAAACATTTGATTGATCGAGAGGAGGAGAGGTTTGTAAAACCCCTTGTTGATGAAATCATTCCAATTAATATGGGTACTGAGAAGGATCTGTGTCTGGTCCAGATCGAGTCCACGTTGTCTTCGGAGGAACGCGAGCGCTTAGTCGCTTTATTAAAAGATTTCAACGATGTTTTCATTTGGTCCTACGAAGACATGCCTGAAATCGATCTTGAGATTGTATAGCATTGGATCCCTCTTGACCCCGAGACCCGACCCATCAAGCAGAAGCTTCGGAGAATACGCTCGGATTGGGCTTTGAAGATTAGGGAAGAGGTCACCAAGCAGATAGACGCAGGGTTTATGCTAGTATCTGAGTATCCGACTTGGTTGGCCAACGTTGTTCCGGTGCCAAATAAAGATGGCAGAATTTGGGTGTGTGTGGATTTCAGGGATCTGAACAAAACTAGTCCGAAGGACGACTTTCCTCTACCGCACATCGACGAGTTGGTGGACTTCACCGCAGGCCATGTGTTGCTCTCCTTCATGGATGGATTTTCTGGGTATAATTAGATTCTAATGGCACCCAAGGACAAAGAGAAGACTACCTTCACCACGCCATGGGGAACCTATTGCTACAGGGTGATGCCGTTTGGATTGAAGGATGCTGGGGCTACCTATCAACGGGCTGCAACCATAATTCTACATGATATGATCCACAAAGAGGTTGAGGTGTATGTGGACGACATGATTGTCAAGTCCAAGGAAAGAGAGGGCCACTACACCGCCTTGAAGAAATTCTTCCAACGGATCAGCGAATATCGGTTGAGGCTAAATCCACAGAAGTGCACTTTTGGCGTAACAGCAGGGAAAATGCTAGGTTTCTTGATCACACAGAGGGACATCGAGGTAGATCCTTCCAAGATCAAGATCATCCTAGAAATGCCACCACCAAGGACTGAAAAGGAGGTGCGAGGCTTTTTGGGTAAAGTGCAATTCATAAGACGGTTTATTTCAAAATTAACCTTGACTTGTGAACCACTATTTGGTCTCCTGAAGAAAGGAAAGAAATTCCAATGGGATGACCGATGTCAGTTTTCTTTTGAGCAGATCAAGTAGTACCTTTAGAATCCGCTTGTGTTATCGCCGCCAGAGCTGGAAAAGCCGTTGATTTTGTATCTTTCAGTAATGGACACAACGATGGGATGCATGCTTGCTCAGGAATCTGAAGATAGAGTGGAGAAGGCCATCTATTACCTGAGTAATAAGATGCTGGATTATGAGACCCGTTACACCTCGCTAGAGAAGGCTTGCCTAGCCTTGGTATGGGCTACCAGAAAGTTGAGGAACTACTTGTTAGCTCACTCCGTAATTCTGGTTTCGAGATTCGATCCTATCAAATATCTCTTTGAGAAACCAGCACTTATGGGTAGGCTAGCCCGTTGGTTGCTTCTTCTCTCCGAATTTGATTTGAAATATGTTACTCGCAAGTCTGTCAAAGGGAGAGTAGTGCCAAAGTTCCTAGCAGATCACACAGTGGAAGGGGATGAAATAGTAGAATACCTGTTCCCAGATGAAGCTATTCTGCAAGTCGAGGAAGAGATTTGGATAATGTATTTTGATGGAGCGTCTAGCCAGTACGGTTATGGGATAGGGGTGTTGCTGATAGTGACTGACAATTTCCATATACCTTTAGCTTTCAAACTCTGGTTCAAAGTATCTAACAACGAAGCATAATACGAGGCGTGTATCGCTGGTTTGGAAGCCGCGCTGGAACTAGGGGCAAAAAGGTTGGACAATATTGGAGACTCGAACCTGGTTGTGTCTTAAGCAAAAGGAGACTGGAAGGTCAAAGAAGAAAATATGAAGATCTATCACCAGACCTCGGACGTTCTGATTCCTAGGTTTGAGAAGCTAACCTTCACTCATCTACTAAGAGAGAATAACAGGTTCGCTGACGCTTTATTAACTATATCTTCCATGATAGACATCCTATTTGGAGTCCGGATGCGTCTGATCATTATTGAACAGAGATATACGTCGGCCTACGAGTTGATCGCCACAATAAATGAAGTACAAGATCAAAACCCCTAGTATTATGATAGCTGGAACTTCTTGGAAAAACAGGTTTATCCACTAGGGGCAAATGCCAAAGATAAGAGGGCGATACGGCGGATGGCCGTTCAATTTATCATCTGCGGGGGTAAGTTGTAGAAGAGGGGTCATTTGGGAATGCACAAGCTGTGTGTTGATGTAGAAGAGTCGAAGCGCCTAGTGGAGGCCATCCATGGAAGAGAGTGTGGAGCACACATGAGCGGGGTAATGCTAGCCCGGAAGATTCTTAGGCAAGGTTACTACTGGTCTACTATGGAGGAGGATTGTATTGGTTTTGCTCGGCGATGCCATAAATGCCAAATTCATGCAAATCGCATGAATATCCTGCCGTTGAAGCTATAAAACATGACTTCACCATGGCCTTTCTCAGTCTGGGGAATTGATGTCATTGGGGCAGTTACGCCGAAAGGGTCAAATGGGCATGAGTGCATTTGGTGGCAATTGATTATTTCATGAAGTGGGTGGAAGCTTAGTCTTATGCAGTGTTGAAAGCAGCGCATGTGGCTAAGTTCATCCGCAACAACATTATTTGCCGTTATGGAGTCCCAAACGAGATCATTTCAGACAATGGCTCCTATTTCAAGAAAGAAGTGATTGACTTGTTAGAGAAATACAACGTGGCTTTTCATAAGTCATCTACATATCGGCCGCAAGCCAACGGAGCTATTGAGGCCACCAACAAGAACATCAAGCACATTTTGCAGAAAATGGTAGAGACCAATAAGGACTCGCCAGACAAATAGCCATTTGCTCTCTGGGGCTACAGAACTTCAATTCGGACATCTACTGGGGCAACTCCGTACTCTCTTGTTTATGGGATGGAAGCTGTTATGCCGATTGAAATAGAAGTTCTGTCGCTGCGGGTTGTGGCTAAGTGCCAGATAGCAGAAGCGGATTGGCAGCTGAGTAGGTTCGAAGAACTAATGTTGTTCGATGAGAGGAGGCTAAAAGAATTATACCATGTTCAGGGTTATCCACGTAGGATTGCCAGGGCTTTTAACAAGAAAGTTAAGTCTCGGAATCTTAAGGAAGGGGATTTGGTATTGAAAGACAACTGAGCTCCCATCCATGACCCTAGGGGCAAGTTCAGACCTAATTGGACTGGTCCTTATATTATCAAAACTATCTGGTCGGGTGGAGCTGTTATTTTGGACCTGGATGGCCTAGAATTTTCCCAACCAATCAACATGGACAAGTGTAGACACCCCATTTTTGACCGTCCTCAAGACTTAGATGTCCTTGTAGGTACATCCTGTGACAAGTGTGATTGCTCGTTGAGCACTCGAATTTCGCGGCAGAATGCGCTAGGTTTGCTCTTTCCAAACCATATTTCCATTATGTATCATTTTTGGACCATGACTTGGTCCTTCCATATTGTTGATTGTGGTACACTGTCGGCCATGATTAGGCTTTGTCGGCCATGCATCTTGGCCTGCCGGCCATCAATGAGGCACTGTCGGCCGGCCACCAGTGTATTCAGAAGATATTTTTGTAGATATTTTGACAGCTATTTGCACAGATGAGCCCATCTTCTTGCACGTGGATGGCTGGATTGCTTTGAAGGCTTCTTGTATATCCTATATGTAGAACTCATCTATATGCATGCAAAGGGTTACAAAGTTTTGGCTAAGATATTTCTCTCTCTCTCTCTCTCACTCTAGAATCCTCTCTCTCAACATTTTGTGCTTGAAAGTGAGCTTTCTTCACACCTTTGTACTAGCACCCTTAGCCAAACAACTTGACCTTAGTGTTGAAGATCTTGGAGGCCGTACTTGAGCTCCCTAGAGTGGTTTTGGCTTGGTTTTGGCTAAAAAGTTTGCTTGTTTTGCTGCTGTGCTTCAAGGGTGAGTATTTGCCTCCTTAAAGCTTTATTCTAGTTCATAGCTTAGCCATCTTTGTATGCTACTTTGAAGCTGGTTTTAACCTCAAAAAAGTTCTATTTTTCAAGGTCTTAAAGTGTTGGTTTAGGCCTTGTGTGGTTAGGGGGTAGTTCCCTCTCTTTGCTCTTTGGCTTGAAAAGCCTTTTGAGTCACCTTTCTAAGCTTTTGTAATAATCTTTGCTTGGCCATTTAACCACTGAAACTCAGAGAAATTTCAGTGGTAGAAAGTTGGTTTTGAGGCTCAAAATAGGAGGGGGTGATCCCCTCTCCTTGTGTCTTGTTTGCTTGTGTTGATGGCCTCATAGTTGAGCATGCTTTTCTACCATCTCATGGCTTGACCTCAACATGTTTTTGGCCTTATTTTAACATGTTATAACTCTGTTTTTGGCTGTTTGAAGCACCTCTTGTTTGCTTCTTACACTTGTAGTGTAATCATGCTTGTTAGCATAACATGCTTCATGATTTGACATATCATCCTAGCTTGTGTTGGCTCTACCTCAGCATGTATTTGCCATTATTTTAGCATGCTATAGCTCTATTTTGAGTGGTCTTGGCCATATGAGACTTGTTGTGCATGGCTGTAGTGTAAATGGCCTTGACTAGCTTTGAGTTTCAAGGTCCCTAACATGCTTTGTTTGAGTTGTTTGCATGCCATAGCACCATTTCACACATGATTTCAGTGCTTATAGTGTAGTCACACTCTCACATGTTCCACTCTTCTTGTGCTTTTGAGAGTTGTGCTATATGCCTTGTTTGTGAGCCAATACTTGAGCATGATTTTATTGCCTCATGGACTTCTATCTCAGCATGTTTTGGCCTTTATTTTGGCATGTTTGAGGTCTGTCTAGGGCTGGTTTGGCCATTTGAGCTTGATGTTGCATGGTTCTAGTACAAAGCTCTTCACTAGTTTCAATGCTGAAGTCTCCTAACATGTTGTACATGAGTTGTTTGCATGTTAGAGTCTTGTTTTTCATGCCATATCAGCACTGAAATATCTGTCACCTTCCTCATTTCTTCACTTTCGATTTGTTTTGAGGATTGGTTAGTCTTAAGGTAGTGTTTAATGTTTGGGATTGAGGCTTATGCTTAAATGGCTTCAACCCTTTTTGGAGGGTTCCTCCTAGTCAAAGGCATGGTTTCTCCCATGCTTTAAACCATTATTTTGATTGACCTTCCCCTCATTAGAGGACTTTCACATTTAGACAAATCAATTAAGGGATGGTTCGGTAACTTAAAATGTGTAAACAAGAATCGAGCCAAGTAAAACATGCCAAGATAAGCATGTTATGTGTGCATTGCATTCTGTTCAATCGGACGTTATATTGAACACAAGGTGGATTGGTCCATTTCATACTTAAAGTGATGAAAATGAACCAATCCTCTTTGTCTCCATTGCCTTTGATCCTCCTTGATAAGGTAGTGGTCTTAGTGTCTTGTTTGTTGTGCATTCATTGAATTTGTGCAAGTTGGATCCTTGGCCATCATGCATTGAAATGCTTGGTTGGTGGCTTTAGATCCAATTGTGCCACTCCCTTGATGTTTTGAGATGATAAGGAGTGGCATAGTACAAACATGTCCTTGGAAGAACCCCCATTTTTCTCTATTTTGTGTTCTGTTGCAGTTTGGTGTCACAGCACACCAGTGGCCGGCAATTCTTCCTTGTTGGCCGGCACCCTTTCATTGTTGGCCGGTAGAGGCACACTCTTGGCCGGCAGATGGCCGGCAGCCACCATCCATAGCCGGCAGGCCATTGGTGCACTCCCTAACATTGTTTTGGTAAGTTTCAGGAGAAAGTTCTTGGAGACACCCTGCAAACAGAGCCTCCAAAGAGCAAACCAGAGAGCTTTTCAGGACAGAAACCGAGGCATGCATGTTCAACTTCTTCAAACAGAGCTGAGTATAAGTTTAGAGCTTCACTTGTTAGTTAGCTTGACTTTGTAATTTAATTAATTTGTTAATTAGTTGAAGTGTTGTAATAATTAGTAATTAGTTTACTAGTTGTTCGTTTCGTTTGTAATAATTAGTCTAATTAGTTTAATTAGATTAGTTTGACTAGTTAGCTTAGCTTAGCTTAGCTTAGCTTATTTATTTGGACCCTCATTCGCGAGGGCACAATGTTGTAATAAGGGTGCATGTGTGAGGGTGCGTGTCCTCCAACCCCACTTCTTTCTCCCTTTTACTTAGCTGCTTTCGATAGTGCTTGCATGTTTGCATTCATTCATTCATTTGTCTTGCATGCACCAGGCTCGGCGCATCATTCAAACTGCATCGTATTTCAATACTTACTTGAATACATGTATCAAATTGATGCATTCATATGCCATCTTAGATAGACGAGCCTATTTAGTTGCATTTTTGCATGTGTTGCATTAGGCATCTTGTATAGCTAGGATCATGCATGATTTCTAACTTGCTTTTGTTTTGGCTCGGAGTACACTGTAAGCCTTTACGCTTTAGCATATTGCATGAGATGTGTATGTTGCCATGTTAGCATGCTTGCCATGAGGCTATTTGCTTAAGTGATAAACTACGTGAATGCCTGTGGATGAAGGCTTTGTTACTTGAATTGGAACAATTCGATGAATGTGAGTTCTAAGCCCACTTTGCGAAGTGGCAAAATCATGTTTTAAGTCCACCCAAGGGTGGCAAATCCGCGCTTTAGCCCGCTTGCGAGTGGCATTTTCAAACCATTTTCGAAAACAAACATGAGTTGTTTTGTTCCAATTCTCGTGATTGAGTCTATACTTGTATGCTGTGCGCATCACATAGTAAAGTTAGATTAATAACTGGAATAAGAATACATGAGGTTTATAAAACAACATATCGTGCTTAATAGAGGCCGATCCTTTGATCGGGCGAGCGGGGGTGCTAATTTCAGGACCTTCCCCCTTGTACCCAAGTTCTCGAGCTGAAGCAACTTTGGTGATGACGGACACGTGGCCTTTGGCACAAGTTAGGGTTTCCTAAATTTTCCAAAAATAAAATATTTAGGTGGCGACTCTGTAATCTGGCAAAGTAGCCCAATTTTGGCATTATTTGATCTAAAATCAATTTTCGAAAATGATTTTCCAGATTGGACTCTTTGGTGTTTATCAATCTCACATTGCACTTTGTGAGATTAGATTCAGAACCGTGACAGGAGTCCGAACTGTAGGAGACCAATTCGCGCCTTTCCGAAAGAGGGCGCGCGAAGAAAGTTGAGTCTACAGTTTCTGGCGACTCTGCTGGGGATTTAGAGAACTTGACTCAAACTTATGATATGTTGTTTTATCTACACTTATGTGTTTCTTTGCATTGCATTTACATTGGTGCACCTAAGTCACAGTATTTGCCATCTGCTATTCTTGAACGGTTTGCCGGAGGCTTGCTTGGAAAAGTGTGCCATGAGGCTGACCGGCTGTAGGCTCTGCCACAATGGGAACACAAACATCGGATCTGGACTACCGCTGTACCGTTTGATCCTCCTTTCACTTGTCGGTGTTAGGAGCGAGAGGTATATTAGGTGGTCTTGTTGAGGCACCCTTTTTGACCATTCGACCTAGGTGTATATCAGAAGCCATAGAGACTGTTTCAAACTAGGACAGGTTGCTCACCCGAATGCAGGATTGTTTGAAACCGTATGCGTGCATAGTGAACCCCTAGCTCTTAACGAAAATAGGATAGGGAAACCCTACCCCATTATAGGGGTGTTTTGGCTCTCACTTGTTTGATATGTGCTGTTAGGGTGTGTCTCTACAGGAATGTACGTATCAGTTGTAAGTTTGGGTATTAGTCTGAAGACATCAGTGTCTGAGGGTATCAGTATTGTGGCAGAAAATTTGGAGGCAGAAATCGGCGGTTGAGTGCAGATTGTCCAGCTTATGATTATCAACTGTGTGTTGTCTTTAGCTAAGCTGGGATGTTGTCCATTTTCTGATTGTTATTTCCTTTTTTTTTTTTTGCTTTGTTTTCCTTTTTGCAAGGTAGTATTTCATCATTGCTTCCGACGAGGCAGTTATTCCCCGAGCACTCTGGACTAGGGGAAGGAGGCTTTCCCGATCTGAGGATCTAATTGACGGACAACCAGTGTTTGCTTCATTACCCCCGGTTACAAGATGGTGGGCAGTCAGGCATAGAGCATCAGTACAGTAGTCTCCGATTCAGCGATCACTATCTACCTCACCTGTGCGCAGTTGGGTTCAGTTTCCTATTTCAAAAAGAGAACATTCATCGGAACCGATGGATCAGCACTTCTTAGTCAGTATGAGTATGGAAGACATGATGCGTCAGCTCCAGCAGACCATGGAGGCCATGCAGCGTGACGCTGCTCACCAAGTGGAGGTTACCGCTCGACAGACGAAGGTTGTAGCTCAGCAGGCGGAACTAATTGCTAGGCTTCAACAACAGCAACAACCACAACAAGCCGGATCGTCTACTTCGCATCCACCCCCACCCCCACCTAGGGTTCTGACACTCGGGGATACAGCTACCGTCCAGGAGAATATGGACGTTCCAACAGGGCCAGTCCCATCACCAGTCCTACCACAGATTTCGAAAGCCCTGGCCAATCCAACAGACATGCCGTTCGAATTTGAGTCCGATCCTACTACTTTAAAGTAAGCAAGCTTGAAAAGTTGTTTATACGAGCTCAGGGAGTTAACTCAATCCCGGACACAGAGGATGGCTACACGGAATCGGCGGTGACGTTGCCAAACAGATTCAAAATGCCCCACATAGACCGTTTCGACGGCTCGGGTGATCCTATGGTTCATTTGAGGCTGTTCTCGGATATTCTGCGCCCAATGGGCTTGACTAGACTCCAAAAACTGTCTCTCTTCGGTCGGACTGTGTCGGGTATTACGGCCATCTGGTATGCCAAGCTGGAGGATTCAGTGAAACAGAGTTGGGAGGAGATGGCCGAGGCCTTCATCGCCCAATATGCTTACAACACCCAAATCGAAGTCACGACTTGTGATTTCAAAGCAACCAGGCAAGAGCCGAATGAAGGCTTTTCTGACTTTGTCACTCGATGGAGGGCCAAGGCCTCCATGATGACAACTCGGCCACTCCAAAAAGATCAGATAAGAATGGTTGTGCGCAACCTACAACCCAAGCTGATGCAGAAAATGATTGTCTTACCCTTCTCCAACTTTGCAGACTTGCACGAGATTGGGGTACAGATTGAGGACGCTATGAAACAAGGTCTGATTGACTAGGAAATTGAGCAGCCCAGGAGGGCATTTGCACGCGGTTCGAATGCAGCTACAGGTAGTAGTGCAGCCGCAAGAACTTTTGATGTCGGCATCGTCACCACCACGCCAAAAACAGCTACACCCATCACCGGTGCATCCGGAACCAGCTCGCAACCAGCAAAAAATCCACCCCGAGGTCAGAGGACGTTCTCCCTACTCTATATGTCTTTATCAGGGGCCTTGAAGGTCTTGATTAGAAAAGGGCATCTGAAGCCCCTAAAACCACTTTCACTACCAAATAACCTCCCTCCAACACATAAGCTGGCCAAATATTGTGTCTTTCACCAGCAGCATGGTCATGACACCGACCTCTGCTTCAGACTGCGTCATGAGATCCAAGATCTCATTGATAACAAGGTGATCGCGCCTCCCGAGAAGCCAAATGTCACCACTAACCCTCTCCCACCACATAACAACCCCCCTCCTCCACCCAGGCAAGTGAACCTGATCCAAACCATGGCCATTCCATATGACCCTAGCATATACATCACTCTCTCCCACCTACCTAAGCCTGAGGTGTTCATCTCAGATAGCACAGATTTGTGCATGATGAGCACATCCCTACCACAACCTCAACCCGTGGTGGTGGCTATGGTAGAAGGCATGCCTGAGGGCACCGTGAGCATAACTGAGGAAGCATACAACCCGTGTGGTAATATTGTGTCAACAGATCAGGCCAAGCCAACGGTGGAGTTGCCAACTGGGGCAGAGGTACATGTTGTCTGAGAGGACGGACCAAGTCAGGGGTTGGATGATTTAGCAGAACTTGAGAAGGACATTGCAAATCTGCAGTTCTTTGATGAGCAGGATCCGGAGGATGTGAGCATCAAATGGTTTGACCTGAATGCAGCAATAGATGCTACAGGGTGGCTTAGTGATGAGCCGGATATTGATGAGGGGCCTCAGCCGAAACAGGGACAGTCAGAAATAGGAACATCTGCAGTGGCCGAAATAGCCGGGAATCTGGAGGAATCGTCGGAGAGCACCGGTACGGAGAATTTTGCTTGGGACATGGGCAGTTTGTGTACGGCAGACACAGAACAAGAGGCTGTACTGAGGCGGTTTGAGCAAGAGAGAATCAAGAATGATGACAGGGCTAGAAAAGCCAAGGGTCCTGCGGGGACAGAGTGTATTGAGAACACAGGAACAACTACAGCGGAACGGGACAGTTGTCTGTCGGTCGTTGAGGGGATATGGTGGAAAGATGACGATTTGCGTCTAGCCCACACTGATGAAGACTGGGGACAAAATCTCCCGGACGATACATGGTACACCGAAGAAGTGGACCATATGACCCGAAGTGGGCGGTACTTTAAACCCCCACACCTGGACCAGCCAGAGGCGTTCGAGAAAGACAAGGAAGCTGAAAAGCAGAAAGACAAACTGCTAGAGGAGGAAGCTGTACTAAAGTAGCTAAAGAAAATTTAAGCAGACATCTCCATCTAGGTACTGCTTATGGCCTCGAGGGTGCATAGACAAGCCGTCCTTTCAACCATGGACAAGGCTAAGCTTTCAATTGATACAACGCCCGAACAGTTGGTAGGGTTGGTTTTCCTGGGTGGAGCTTCACCGACTTTAACCTTCACAGACAAAGAATTACTGCCTGAGGACGCTGGACATAACAAGCCACTCTACATCTCTGTGGAGTGTAGGGAAAAGTGGATACCAGTTGTTCTAGTTGATACGGGATCTGCCATAAATGTGTGTCCATCCTGAACGACATATGTTATCGGGTTGAAGCCCGCAGATTTCGCACCAACAACCTAGGTGATACGGGCTTATGACAACACCAGCCGGGAGGTGATGAGGATAGTGCGGATCAAAACTCAGGTTGGCCTAGGCCAACAAGACATCAAATTTCATGTTCTGGATGTTCCAGCCATCTTCAACCTACTCCTTGGGCAGCTGTGGCTGCACCAAGTAAGAGCTGTCTCTTTCACCCTATATCAGATATTGAAATACCTCCACGGGAAGGGGGTGTCAATTGTTTTTGGGAATTCTTCAATACATCCGCTGCCAGAGGTTACTATGCCGATCTTGGAGATTGTACATGGCGATGAGGATATCTTCCTGTCTGGGTTCACCTTGGCTGAGGCTCGAGTAGTGCAAGATCTTCTAGCTGTTGATGGGGGGTTGTATGTTAGTGCGTAATCTGTTTACCTCATGAACAAGCTTTAACACATGCCTGGAATGGGATTTGGATGGAGTGGCCGGAAAGGCGTCGCTGCATTGGCCGAAGTGCCACATGACCCTTATACCTTTGGTTTAGGTTACTCGCATACCAAAGGGGATTAGGCAAGGAAAGGAAGGGAAAGGGTCGGAAGAGCCAAGGCTAAACAAGCCGAGAAGCACTACGAGCTAGCGCACCGACCTATCCAAGGGACCCTGAATAAACGCTTTGTCCGGGAGGGGAAGATTTCCCATTTTGCGGCTTTCCGGAGCCATGGCTGAATTCGGAGAGGCAGCGCTTGCCGGGTTTTGAGATCTTCTTTGACTTACAGTTGCCAGTGGATGAAGTTGCCGAAGAGCAGACCGACCCACTAGCTGTGGCTGAGCAATGCAAAGAGGATGAGTCCGAGGGCACAGATTTTGAGATGGGGGTAGCACTGGCTTGTCTCCTCTCAGATCCTCAGATCACACCGCAGTGCTTGAGGGAAGACTTTTCTATCTCCATGATTGGGGATCAGACGGCTGCGGGCCCTTTTTCTGGCATTTTGGATGCATCCATCGCACCCTCCCTCGTCTGGCAATATGAGGAAGGCTTTTTATCTAGCAGTTCTGGGTTAGGTAGTGAACTAGAATCTGATTCCACAGAGTCTGTGGAGTCGGAATCAGATTCCAGTTCTTCTGAGTCAGAGTCAGGTATTCCTGGGGGCGATAACCCGGATGCCGTTGTGTTGTCCAGGTCGTCATTTTCATTTTCTTTTGAGGCGGTTGTAACCGAAGAATTAGACGATCTGGAAGTTAATGAGAATGGTACTGCTGTGGCTTTTGAGTACTTTTCTGTGCCTTTAGTTTATTGCATTAATCAGGAGTTTCAAAATTTTGATGAAAACGATGGTTAAGAAATTCCTCCAGTTTTGAAACACTTGATTGACCGAGAGCAAGAGAGGTTTGTAAAACCTTTGGTTGATGAAATCACCTCAATTAATGTTGGTACTGAGAAGGATCCACAGCTGGTCCAAATCGGGTCCACGTTGTCTTCAGAGGAACGTGAACACTTAGTCGCTTTATTAAAAGATTTCAAAGATGTTTTCGCCTGGTCCTACGAAGACATGCCTAGGATCGATCCTAAGATTGTATAGCACCGGATCCCTCTTGACCCTGAGGCCCGACCCGTCAAGCAGAAGCTTCGAAGGATCCGCCTGGATTGGGCTCTTAAAATCAAGGAAGAGGTCATTAAGCAGATTAATGTAGGGTTCCCATTAGTATCTGAGTATCCTACTTGGTTGGCCAACATAGTTCTGGTGCCGAAGAATGATGGCAGAATTCGGGTATGTGTGGACTTCAGAGATTTGAACAAAGCCAGTCTGAAGGACGACTTTCCATTAGCGCACATCGACGAATTAGTGGACTTCACCGCTGGGCATGCGCTGCTCTCGTTTATGGATGGCTTTTTCGAGTACAACCAAATTTTGATGGCACCCGAAGACAGGGAGAAGACTACCTTCACCACCCTGTGGGGAACTTAATGCTATAGGGTGATGTCGTTCGGTTTGAAGAATGCTGGGGCTACATATCAACGAGCTGCGACCACGATCTTGCATGATATGATCCACAAAGAGGTTGAGGTGTATGTGGACGACATGATTGTCAAGTCTAAGGAAAGAGAGGGCCACTACACCGCCTTGAAGAAAATTTTCCAACAGATCAGAGAGTATCGGTTGCGATGAATCCTCAGAAATGTACTTTTGGTGTCACAGTAGGGAAAATGCTGGGGTGCTTGATCACACAAAGGGGCATCGAAGTAGACCCTTCCAAAATCAAGACCATCTTAGAAATGCCACCACCAAGGACTGAAAAGGAGGTGTGAGGCTTTTTAGGTAAGTGCAATTCAGAAGACGGCTTATTGCAAAATTAACCTTGACTTGTGAACCACTATTTGGTCTCCAGAAGAAAGGAAAGAAGTTCCAATGGGATGACCGATGCCAAGTTGCTTTCGAGCAGATCAAGCAGTATCTATAGAACCCACCCGTGTTGTCACCGTCGGAGCCGAGGAAACCGTTGATATTGTATCTATCAGTAACCGACACGACAATGGGATGCATGCTTGCACAGGAGTCTGAGGACAAAGTGGAGAAGGCTATCTATTACCTGAGCAAGAAGATACTGGAATATGAGACCCGTTACACTCCGCTTGAGAAGGCTTGTTTGGCCTTGGTATGGGCTACCAAGAAGTTGAGGCACTACCTGTTAGCTCACTCCGTAATACTGGTTTCGAGATTAGATCCCATCAAATATCTCTTTGAGAAACCAGCGCTTAAGGGTAGGCTAGCCTGTTGGTTGCTTCTTCTCTCCGAATTCGATTTGAAGTACATGACTCGCAAGTTTCTGAAAGGGAGAGCGGTAGCAGAGTTCCTAGCCGATCACCCAGTGGAGGGAGATGAAGCAGTAGAGTATCTGTTCCTAGATGAGGCCATTTTGTAGGTTGAAGAAGAAATTTGGACTACGTACTTTGATGGAGTGTCAAACCAGTACGGGTATGGGATAGGGGTGTTGCTGATAGCGCCCGACAATTCCTACATACCCTTAGCTTTCAAACTCCGTTTCAAGGTATCAAACAATGAAGCAGAGTATGAGGCATGTATCACTGGCTTGGAAGCCGCCCTGGAACTAGGAGCAAAACGGTTGGACGTCATCGGGGACTCGAACCTGATTGTATCTTAAGAAAAAGGAGACTGGAGGGTTAAAGAAGAAAGGATGAGAATCTATCACCAAACCCTGGGCGTCCTAATTCCCAGGTTTGAGAAGTTAACCTTCACCCATTTGTTGAGAGAGAGCAAGAGGTTCGCAGACGCTTTATCAACTCTATCTTTTATGATAGACATCCCTTTGGGAGTCCGAATGCGTCCAATTATTATTGAACAGAGATATGTGCCGGCTTATGAACTGATTGCCACCATAGATGAAGCACAAGATCAGAACCCCTGGTACTTTGATATCTAGAACTTCTTAGAAAAGGAAGCTTATCCGCCGGGGGCAAATGCCAAAGATAAGAGGGCAATACGACGAATGGCTGCTCAGTTTATCATCTGTGGGGGTAAATTGTACAAACGTGGCTATCTGGGAATGCATAAACTGTGTGTCGATGCTGAAGAATCAGGGCGCCTGATGGAGGCCATCCACAGAGAAGAGTGCGGAGCGCACATGAGCAGGGTGATGCTAGCTCAGAAAATTCTTAGACAGGGTTACTACTGGTCAACCATGGAGGAGGATTGTGTCGGTTTTGTTCGGCAATGCCAGAAATGCCAGATCCATGCAAATCACATGAACATTCCGCCGTCAAAGCTGTACAACATGACTTCACCATGGCCATTTTTAGTTTGGGGAATTGATGTTATTATGGCAGTTACTCCGAAGGGGTCGAACGGGCATGAGTACATTCTGGTGGTGATAGACTACTTTACAAAGTGGGTTGAGGCCCAATCCTATGCAGTGCTGAAGGCATCGCATGTTGCTAAGTTCATCACAAATAACATTATCTGCCGGTATGGAGTCCCGAATGAGATTATTTCGGATAATGGTTCCCACTTCAAGAAGGAAGTGATCGACTTTTTGGAGAAGTACAACGTGGCTTTTCATAAGTCATCCACATATAGGCCACAGACCAACGGAGAAGTTGAGGCCGCCAACAAGAACATCAAGCATATTCTGCAGAAGATGGTGGAAACCTACAGGGATTGGCCAGATAAACTGTCGTTTGCTCTTTGGGGTTACAGAACATCGATTCACACTTCTACTGGGGCAACTTCGTATTCTCTGGTTTATGGGATGGAGACTGTTCTGCCGATTGAAGTTGAAGTTCTATCGTTGCGGGTTATGGCTGAGTGCCAAATAGCTGAGGCAGACTGGCAGCAGAGCAGGTTGGAAGAACTCATGCTGTTCGACGAAAGAAGGCTGAAAGCACTGTACCACATCCAAGGTCATCAACGCAGAGTTGCCAGGGCTTTCAACAAGAAGGTTAAGTCCAGGAATCTAAAAGAAGGGGATTTGGTGCTCAAATACAACCGAGCTCCCATCCATGACCCTAGGGGCAAGTTTAGACCCAATTGGACTGGCCCTTACATCATCAAGTCTATTGGGTCAGGTGGAGCTATCGTTCTTATGGACTTAGATGGCCTCGAGTTCTCCCAACCTATCAACATGAACAAGTTGAAGAAATACTATCCCTGAGTGGTTCGCTATGCCAAAAACCCGAAAGGGCGACCTAGGCAAAAGTTAGAGCACAAAAAAATTTGAAATAAGAAAAACTGAGCTCGCAAGGTTCAAAACCCAGAAAGGGCGGCCTTGGCAAAAGTTAGAGCGCAAAAGGAGAGTGTTAATACATGAGTGAACCTGAACCGAACTACGTAAGGCTTGATTTTCATCTTTAGGATACGTAGGCAACTTCATTCCGAAGTCCAGCCATAAACACTTCCAAATCAACTGTGTCCATGTGTTTGCTTTGGTCATCTTTGTGTTTTTCTACATCGAAGAGTTCGGTTGTGAGCTACAGTGCATTGCTATTCAGACAAGGGGCAACTTTCCAGTTGTTGGATTCGGGGTTGTATATCTCAGTGATAGATCTCGGGTGTGTCCAGTTGTGATCCATATCGAAAATGGTTTTGAAAAGTTTTAATAAAAGTTAATTTTGTTCAAATTAATCTTTTTACAACTTAGACCATTTTTGGAGCAAATGGAAAATTTTCAGTACCCACAACCTTCAATTCTATTGATTTCAATACAAAGTTCTCCGACTCTCGATACAAATTGAAGCTGCTTTTTATTACATTCAAAAAGAAAACTTGAAAGTACAGATTAAAGCAATAAATTTGGGGCATAGTCAAGTCAGGTGTTCCTGCGCCCCCTCCCAGAGCTAGTGGAAGCCTCAGATACCAAAGTAGGCCCACTCTGTGCCTAATCTCCAAGCCAAGCTATGCATTCGCTAGAAAGGGAACAACTAAAAGTGGGAGCGGGGGCCAAAAGTTCTCTCGTCCTCCATGCTGTGGTATACTGAATCAGCTGTGGGCCTCGGATAAAAAATGCAGTAGGGTATTCTATCCCCTCTTCCGGGCAAGTCTGGTCATGGCCGAACTGACACCGGAACCGAAATAGTAATTAAAAGACGCAGTGCGTCAAGCCAACCAACTGAATGCCAGGCTGCCGGGACATGCTGTAGCTCATCTCCGGTAGATCAAACCAGGGGCAATTCCAAGCAATGTCAACTGCAGATCTACTGCACATCCAGTGGCACCACCATCCCTTGTTTGAGAAGTCAACTAGCCGAGGGTGGAAGAAATAGCCACGCGTTGAATATGCAGGGCAAGCGTCCACTACTTTCAATTTCTCCATCAGCCATACCTGGGGAGGGATGAAAAATAAGAGAGATTAAAGAATAGAGAGGCGTACCTAGAGAGAAAAGTGAGAAAAGGGTTTTGAGAGAAAAACAGGGCCTGAGGGCCGAGTGATGTGAGAAACATATGTGAGAAGGGTGGGAAACATTACCTGCATCAGTAGTCCTACCAACTTGGTTGTCCCCCGGCGGTGGAAGGCGTCCAAGCCCATCAAAGTTTCAGCAAGTGTCAACCCAATGCAGCTTTTGCCTTCTTTCAAGTCTTGGGCAACTTCAATCAAGCGAATGCTAGACCCTCCGAAGCCAAGGGCAAGTAGAAAATGGGCTAACATACACAAGCAGAGGGCATGTTGTCGAAAACTTTGCCAAAAGTGGTCACCATGGTTGTCGACGTCGGAAAACCGATGAATAAGATTGGGGATGTCCAATTCCCCGTTGTGAACCAAAGCTCGAGCATCATGCATAGAGAGCCTGCACATCCTTCCTAGAGCCTGGATGTGGCCAAAACGAGACTGGGGCAAAATCTCCTTGTCGCGCCAAGATTCCATCAAAGCTTGGAATTCTTCGATTGTGGGGCATACCTCTTGTCCCCCAAAGCTAAACACATGTGTACCTGGGTTCCAACACCTAGCTGCGGCATGGAGGAACAGAAAGCACAGCGGAGTATGGCTCAACGGGAATAGTGCGTTCAATCCAAAACCCCAGAAATTTAACTTTTCTGAGCCATCCAAAGTCGCAATCCAATTGGAGAGTTTTTCGGCGAAGAATGGTTCCATTTGGGGCAAAAATGGAGTTGAAATGCAGAAGCCACGAAGCTGGAACCTTTGTAGAAGATAAGGCAGTGAGTGGAGGCCAGGTGTCAACGTTTCGGAGGTTCTGTCATTGATGGCTAGCGCTTGCTCATTGATGGCCGGCAGTGGCTCATCAATGGCCGGCAAGGGCACATTGATGGCCGACAGAGCCAAGTGATAGCCGTCAAGCCATCTTCCATGGCCGACAGCCTCTCCCTCAGACCCATTGACCTCTTTTGTGAAGATTCAGTTGTTTGTTGCAGTGGAGTCTTGTTATTTGTACCTTGTGAGGTCTGGTTTTAGTCCTTTTGGACTTAAGTGTGTTTTGTTTAAGACGTACTAGTCTTCGTTTTGTTTATCGAGTTGTAATTGTCTTTGTTTGATTATCAAGTTGTAATCATCTTTGTTTTGTTTATCAAGTTGTTGCAATTTACTTATTGAGTTGTAAGCCTGTCAAGGCTTCATGTTGTTTATTGAGTTGTTTGTTCTTTTCAGTTGTTAGTCGGTTCACTACCTGATTAAGACAATGCAATTTGACTGTGCAGTTTTCAAAAGATCGATCTCATTTTCATGCTGAGCGATGTTATGCGATGCTTAGAATACAAAATGAAACACTTTTTAAACCAAAGCTGAGTTTTCATTTCCATCATGGTTTCTTTTTGCAAAAGAGTACAAGTTTTAAGAAATAAAACTGCCTAAGGCTATACAATGGGCTAATGCTACTAGCTAAAAAGAGAGAGAAAACAAAGCAAAAGCATCTGAATCGGTGCTGGCTAGCTCAAGCTCGAGAAGCCCTCTTCGCCCTTTTCCTCGGCAGAGTGGACTCTGGAGCACTGTCGCCATCAGCACCACTGTCTGAAGCTGGATCAGAGCCTGAACTAGAACCCTCCTCAGCCTCTCCAACCTCTCTACTGGCAGAACCTGAGCCAGCGTCGTCATCTCCACCCTCTGATGACTCGGACTGTGGACTCGCTGCCTCTGCTTCCTAACTCATCTCGTCATCATCATCGCCCAGAATGGGCTCTGAAGGGCCGCTCTGGCTGCGAATGCCTCTAGCTCTACCTCGGCTGTGTGTTTGAGCCTGTCTCCCTCTCCTCTCTGCTGCTAGAGGAGGAGCTGAAGGTCTTACTGTGGCTCCTGCTGGGGCATCTGGTGGAGCTGGAGTCTGGAAAGGGATCTGAAAAGGGCAGTTTGTTAAGATGTGTTAGCTACGGTGTGTATTAGATGCAAAAGACGATGTGCTATGAGCCATGTTTGAATACAGTGTATGTATGCCGTGTGCAGTATATGGGAACAGTGGTGTTTTGATGTGATGAATCAGATCAGAGAAGTATGAAATAGTTGAAATGAATATGTTGACAGAGAATGTCATGGCATGAAGTGCAAACTGAAAAAACTTACTAGAATCCTGTAGAGGCTGAGCAGGTTCATGCTCGTCTGAACCATCCCCATCAGAGAACCCGCTAGCTCGAGAGCCTGCCCGGTGTACTCTATGGATGCCTGTGAATGTGTTGAAATGATCAGTGGCCTATAAAGCATAATCGACATGAACGGAATGTGCAAAATGCGAAGTGGGGAACATACCGAGGTCGGGCCTCGAACTCCGACAAGCTCGTGACCAGCAGGTGCAGGCTTTATGGGAATCTGATAGGTCTCCCCAGGGCGTCCCCAGGAAGTCAATGTAGTAGGCAACTCTGGCCATCCCGCTCTCTGCCTCTCCCCAGAATCTCTCCTGCCACGAGATCTGGTCGCTCTGGCCCCTCTGCCTCCTCCTCTCGCAACTGGAGCTCTCGCTCCCTCACCTTCGCGAACGCCGGTCCGAGGCGGCCTCAGATGAGTCTGAATGAAGGTCGTGTAGTCGCCCTCTGCACGGAAGTAATCCGTCTCTAGCCCTACCATGAACTGGATCACCTGGTCGACAGAGAGTCTGTGCGTCTCCCTCATCGATACTGGAGGTGCCGCCGGTACAGACGAGGCAGGCAATCCTAGGGTTTGGCATGTGAAGCGCTCGCTCAAGAACCAAGCACGGCAAATTGGGCCCTCGAAGAGAATATGATAACGAGGACGACCCTAGCTGTCTCGTACGGGAATCTGAGCCCCGAGGGTATCACATCCCACGGCTGCCACATGATCTGAAATGGGAATGAACAGATTGATCAGTCGTTGTCAATTAAGGAATGTGTTGATCAAGTTGATTGAAAAGTGGGATGACTTTGTTTTAACATACCTCACGCGCCGTGACCATGTCAAAGTACTGACGGAAAAACATGAAGTTTTCCTGGGTCTTACAACGGAGCTGGCCGTCGTACACCCGAGAAAATAGGACTATAATCGGGGTCTCCTCTATGGGCTCTAGAGCAAGAGCTGGGAAGTATGCGTACACCCACAACTGCAAGGAAAATGTGATCAGTACAGTGTATGAGCAGGTGTAGAAAGTGCAGAACAGAAAGTACATGTTTTGAACAAGTGTAAAGCAAGAAATGCTAAGCAGGAAATGTAAAGGGAAAAGAGGGAACTGAGATGTGTACCTCCCAAGCCCGCCAGTAGCCGCCTATCCAGGTCTCGCTCATGTGAGAAGTTGAGCTCATGTATGCATACAGAGTGGTAAGGCCGGCTTTGCCCCAGTCGAAGAACCGAACTCGATGGAGTAAAACCAATGCGCTTAGAAAGTATAACCCTACAGTATTCCACATGTTTGAGAACAAGGTGCTACCAAAAGGAACACGAGGAAGCCCCTGGCATACAGCTCTGTCTCCTCAACTGTCTCGGGCTCAGCTCCTCTGTACTGCTCCTCGAACTAGCTATATCTGACCATGCCTACCCGGAGTGTCGGCGGGTGTTCCCCAAGCAGTGCGGTCTATGCAGCCTCCCACTCTCCCATGTCAGGATCGAGAAGGATCGGATCACCTCCCACGCCTAAGCCCGTGATCATGGTGAAGTCGTAGGGAGTCATCATCATCTCCCCTGTGGTGAATAAATGAAAGGAGTTGGTGGTATTGCACCACCTCTCCACAAGAGCCCCTAAGAAAGGGTGGCTCGCTATGATCCGTGTCAAGCTGGAGGAAAACAGACTGAAGCTAGTCTGGTCGATGATGTCACAGACCCTGGCTGGGAGCTCACCGTACGAATCTCAAGCTGTCGTGGTACCGTAGCCTCTGAAGGGGCGGGATCCGTCCTGTAGTAATGCATGAGATGCAATCAAATCAAATGCAGTGAAAAGTAC
Source organism: Camellia japonica (assembly GCA_030407325.1). Lineage (NCBI taxonomy): Eukaryota > Viridiplantae > Streptophyta > Magnoliopsida > Ericales > Theaceae > Camellia > Camellia japonica. Next base: position 71,111,602 of record JAPPVO010000017.1, on the reverse strand, counting down.
AGTGGAGAGTACAGTTGAATGTAGTGAAAAGTACAGTGGAAAGTGCAATTGAATGCAAAGCAATAATGTATGAGATACAGTCAGATCAAAACAGTGCAAGAAATGCAAACAGTTAAAGGTAAGACAATGGAAAGCAGTGTTTGTACCTCCAGGGCAACGGTCGACAAGTGAGATGCCGGCTCTCTCAATAGAAGGTCGTCTGGTGTGCCCTCAATGAAGTCAGTGAAGGCTTTGATGCCTCCCGCTGCAGGTACTATGTGAGTCTCCGGATGATACCCCACTGGGTCAAAGGGACGTATGCTCGATGGTAAAGGCTCTGGCTCGACCTCTGGCTCGGCCGCAAAGTTAGCCGCAATCTCTATCGGAGGAAGCGCGAGGAGGGCCCCGTCATGGGGAACATCATCAGCCATCTGAAATAGGTGCCAGAGAAGCAAAATGAGAAAAATGAAGAAAATGATGAAACTTTGCAAAAGTTAAACCCTAGGAGAGAAAAAGTCAAGGAAAATCAAAACCCGGGAAAAGTGTGTTGACCTTGGGAGAAGCACGAGGGAAATCAACCTAGAATGGAGGAAATGGCGAAAGAAGCGTCGAAATCAATTTCTGATCGGTTCAAAGTGAAGAGAACTAGAGGGTTTCCACGAATAAAGTTTGTTTAGGGTGTTGGAAAACGCGTGGAACGTGTGGATCTAGAGAGGAGGAGCACCTAGAGAGCAAGGGAGAGGGATTTTGTGCAAAAGGATGTGAGGAAATAAAGTGATTTTGCCTCTACTTAAAGACCCACGGTTGAAAAGACCAAAATGTCCAAAGCTGCCATCGGTGGCCGGCACTCTCTCATTGGTGGCTGGCACTGTTGCATTGGTGGCCGGCAGTGGCCACTGATGGCCGGCAGGGGACCGACAGCCTCCCCCCACGGCCGACATACTTCCATCAGATTTCTATACCTCTTTTCCTTTGATTTGTGTCCTTGGATTCTGAGAAGTGCAAGGTATGCTCAAAATTTGACTCAAAATGCCTCCGTGGAACGGCGATCATTGCTCGTCAACACACACAAGGTGTATCCTTTTTTTAACATGTTACAACTCTCCGAGAGGTAAATCGGGCGTTGCCTTTGAGCCGTTCCTGCATTGAATATGCATCATGCTTTTATCTTGCATGATGTGCATGAAACATACCTCAAACATCATGCTACGGTCCTTCATCTTACATGAAACATGCATTGTATTCCATTATACCTATCAAGTTTATTTCTCATACATGCACGATATTGTATGTATAGTTCATTCAAAGCTGGTGCAACCGAACGGTTTATTGTATGTACGGTTCATTTAGAGGAATTCCGGGTAACACCATTCCTCTCCCCCATCTCGTTGGTTAGAGACATTCGGGTACGCCCGATGTCTACAACAATATCTCGTTGGTTAGAGACATTCGGGTACGCCCGATGTCTACACTGATATTCTGTTGGCTAGAAACACCCGGGTACGCCCGGTGTTTACACTAACACCCTGTTGAAAGTATCTGGGTCATGTGCCCGACGCTCCCTTTCCCTCTCTCGCGTGTGATACACTGAAAGGTGCTCCCTTTCCCTCCCTTCCATGTGATACGCTGAGAGGTGTTCCCTTTCCCTCTCTCGCGTGTGATACCCTGAGAGGTGCTCCCTTTCCTTCTCTCGCGTGTGATACGTTGAGAGGTGTTCCCTTTCCCTCTCTCGCGTGTGATACGGTGAGAGGTGCTCCCTGTCCCTCTCTTGCGTGTGATATGATGAGAGGTGCTCCCTTTCCTTCTCTCGCGTGTGATACACTGAGAGGTGCTTCCCTTTCCCTCTCTCGCGTCTGATATGCTGAGAGGTGCTCCATTTCCCTCTCTCGCGTGTGATATGCTAAAGGGTCTCCCTTTCCCTCTCTCGTGTGTGATACACTGAGAGGTGCTTTCCTTTCTCTCTCTCGCGTGTGATATGCTGAGAGGTGCTTCCCTTTCCCTCTCTCGGGTGTGATACGCTGAAAGGTGCTTCCCTTTCCCTCTCTCGCGTGTGATACGCTGAGTGGTGCTCCCTTTCCCTCTCTCGCGTGTGATACACTGAGAGGTGCTCTCTTTTCCTCTCTCACGTGTGATACGCTGAGAGGTGCTTCCTTTTCCCCTCTCGCGTGTGACACGCTAAGAGGTGTTTCGTTTGAGACTTCGGGAATTCCCGGTAGTCACTTTTAGCCTTTCCTGCGTAAGGCGCAGTGAAGATTGCATAATTTTCTTACATCCTTTCTAGATGGGATGTGGTTTGACTTATGAGTCTCGCGAGTAGCGTGTTTTTGTGTTTGCTTTCTCTCATGTATGAGATTGCTGTAGCTTGTCGGTTTACTTAAAATGTTGTATTTATTTTGCATAAATGCTCCATTACAGCCCTCTTTGCATAATCATAAGTTATGCTCTTGCATCATGCATGTCATTTGCATTTTGCCCCAGCCTGCAGGCGCATCTATATTGTTACATTGAATGTCTGTCCAAGTCTTCAGCCTTGTCAAAAATGCATCGTTTCTTGGCTTTGACATTCACTTCCGTCATTTCATGACTTCTGAGTTATGTCAAAGAGGGGCAACTGTAGACACCCCATTTTTGACCGTCCTCAAGACTTAGATGTCCTTGCTGGTACATCCAGTGACAAGTGTGATTGCTCGTTGAGCACTTTAATTTTGCTACGGAACGTGCCAGGTTTGCTCTTTCCAAACCCCATTTCCATTCTGTATCATTTTTGGACCGTGACTTGGTCCTTCCATATTGTTGATTGTGGTGCACTACCGGCCATGATTAGGCTCTGCTGGCCATGCATCTTGGTCTGCCGGCCATTGATGAGGCCTGCCGGCCATCAATGAGGCACTGCCGGCCACCATTGATGGCCGGCCGACCACTAGTGTATTCAAAAGATATTTTTGTAGATATTTTGACAACTGTTTGCACAGATGAACCCATCTTCTTACACGTGGATGGCTGGATTGCTTTGAAGGCTTCTTGTATCTCCTATATATAGAACTCATCTATATGCATGGAAAGGGTTACAAAGTTTTGGCTAAGATATTTCTCTCTCTCTCTCTCTCTCTCACTCTAGAATCCTCTCTCTTTACATTTTGTGCTCGAAAGTGAGCTTTCTTCACACCTTTGCACTAACACCCTTAGCCAAACACCTTCACCTGAGGCCTTACTTGAGCTCCTTGGAGTGGTTTTTGCTTGGTTTTGGCTCAGAAGTTTGCTTGTTTTGCTGTTGTACTTCAAGGGTGAGTATTTGCCTCCTTGAAGCTTTGTTCTAGTTCATGGCTTATCCATCTTTGTATGCTACTTTGAAGCTCGTTTTAACCTAAAAAAAGTCATGTTTTTTAAGGTCTTAAAGTGTTGGTTTAGGCCATGTGTGGTTAGGGGGTAGTTCCCTCTCTTTGCTCTTTGGCAGGAAAAGCCTTTTGAGCCACCTTTCTAAGCTTTTGTAATAATCTTTGCTTGGCCATTCAACCACTGAAGCTCAGAGAAATTTCAGTGGTAGAAACTTGGTTGAGGATCAAAATAGGAGGGGGTGATCCCCTCCCCTTGTTTCTTCTTTGCTTGTGTTAATGGCCTCATAGTTGAGCATGCTTTTCTACCATCTCATGGCTTGATCTCAGCATGTTTTTGGCCCTATTTTAACATGTTATAACTCTATTTTTGGTTGTTTGAAGCACCTCTTGTTTGCTTCTTACACTTGTAGTGTAATCATGCTTGTTAGGATAACATGCTTCATGATTTGCCATATCATCCTAGCTTGTGTTAGCTCTACCTCAGCATGTTTTTGCCATTATTTTAGCATGCTATAGCTCTGTTTTGAGTGGTCTTGGCCATATGAGACTTGTTGTGCATGGTTGTAGTGTAAATGGCCTTGACTAGCTTTGAGTTTCAAGGTCCCTAACATGCTTTGTTTGAGTTGTTTGCATGCCATAGCATCATTTCACACATGATTTCAGTGCTTATAGTGTAGTCACACTCTCACATGTTCCACTCTTCTTGTGCTTTTGAGAGTTGTGCTTTATGCCTTATTTGTGAGCCAATACTTGAGCATGATTTTATTGCCTCATGGACTTCCATCTCACCATGTTTTGGCCTTTATTTTGGCATGTTTGAGGTCTGTCTAGGGCTGGTTTGGCCATTTGAGCTTGATGTTGCATGGTTCTAGTACAAAGCTCTTCACTAGTTTCAATGCTTAAGTCTCCTAACATGTTGTACATGAGTTGTTTGCATGTTAGAGTCTTGTTTTTCATGCCATATCAGCACTGAAATATCTGCCACCTTCCTCATTTCTTCACTTTTGATTTGTTTTGGGGATTGGTTAGTCTTGAGGTTGTGTTTAATGTTTGGGATTGAGGCTTATGCTTAAATGGCTTCAACCCTCTTTTGAGGGTTCCTCCTAGTCAAAGGCATGGTTTCTCCCATGCTTTAAACCATTCTTTTGATTGACCTTCCCCCAATTAGAGGACTTTCACATTTGGACAAATCAATTAAGGGATGGTTCGGTAACTTAAAATGTGTAAACAAGAATCGAGCCAAGTAAAACATGCCAAGATAAGCACGTTATGTGTGCATTGCATTGTGTTCAATCGGACGTTATATTGAACACACAGTGGATTGGTCCATTTCATACTTAAAGTGATGAAAATGAACCAATCCTCTTTGTCTCCATTGCCTTTGATCCTCCTTGATAAGGTAGTGGTCTTAGTGTCTTGTTTGTTGTGCATTCATTGAATTTGTGCAAGTTGGATCCTTGGCCATCATGCATTGAAATGCTTGGTTGTTGGCTTTAGATCCAATGGTGCCACTCCCTTAATGTTTTGAGATGAGAATGAGTGGCATAGTACAAACATGTCCCTAGAAGAACCCCCATTTTTCTCTGTTTTGTGTTCTGTTGCAGTTTGGTGTCACAGCACACCAGTGGCCGGCAGTTCGTCATTGTCGGCCGTCACCCTTTCATTGTTGGCCGGCAGAGGCACACTCTTGGCCAGCAGATGGCCGGCAGCCACCATCCATAGCCGGCAGGCCACTGGTGCACTCCCTAGCATTGTTTTGGTAAGTTTCAACAGAAAGTTCTTGGAGACACCCTGCAAACAGAGCCTCTAAAGAGCAAACCGGAGAGCTTTTCGGGACGGAAACTGAGGCTTGCATGTTCAACTTCTTCAAACAGAGCTGAGGCAGTATAAGTTTAGAGCTTTACTTGTTAGTTAGCTTGATTTTGCAATTTAGTTAATTTGTTAATTAGTTGAAGTGTTGTAATAATTAGTAATTAGTTTACTAGTTGTTCGTTTGGTTTGTAATAATTAGTCTAATTAGTTTAATTAGATTAGTTTGACTAGTTAGCTTAGCTTAGATTAGCTTAGCTTATTTATTCGGACCCTCCTTCGCGAGGGCACAATGTTGTATTAAGGGTGCGTGTGTGTGTGCATGTCTTCCAACCCCACTTCTTTCTTCCTTTTACTTAACCGCTTTTGATCGTTAGTTTTAGGGCATGTTTCAATTAGTATACTTTATGCCTGCATGGTTGCCTTCATTCATTTGTCTTGCATGCACCAGGCTCGGCGCATCATTCAAACTGTATCGTATTTCAATACTTACTTGAATACATGTATCAAATTGCTGCATTCATATGCCATCTTAGATAGCCGAGCCTATTTAGTTGTATTTTTGCATGTGTTGCATTAGGCATCTTGTATAGCTAGGATCATGCATGATTTCTAACTAGCTTTTGTTTTGGCTCGGAGTACACTGTAAGTCTTTACGCTTTAGCATATTGCATGAGATGTGTATGTTGCCATGTTAGCATGCTTGCCATGAGGCTATTTGCTTAAGTGATAAACTACGTGAATGCCTGTGGATGAAGGCTTTGTTACTTGAATTGGAACAATTCGATGAATGTGAGTTCTAAGCCCACTTTGCGAAGTGGCAAAATCATGTTTTAAGTCCACCCAAGGGTGGCAAATCCGCGCTTTAGCCCGCTTGCGAGTGGCATTTTCAAACCATTTTCGAAAACAAACATGAGTTGTTTTGTTCCAATTCTCGTGATTGAGTCTATACTTCTATGTTGTGCGCATCACATAGTAAAGTTAGATTAATAACTGGAATAAGAACACATGAGGTTTATAAAACAACATATCATGCTTAGCAGAGGCCGATCCTTTGATCGGGCGAGCGGGGGTGCTCATTTTAGGACCTTCCCCTCTTGTACCCAAGTTCCCGAGCTGAAGCAACTTTGGTGATGACAGACACGTGGCCTTTGGCACGAGTCAGGGTTTCCTAAATTTCCCGAAAACAAAATATTTAGGTGGCGACTCTGTAATCTGGCAAAGTAGTCTTTGGTATTATTTGATCTAAAATCAATTTTCCAAAATGATTTGCTGGTTTGGACTCTTTGGTGTTTATCAGTCTCACATTGCACTTTGTGAGATTAGATTCAGAACCATGACAGGAGTCCGAGCTGTAAGAGACCAATTCGCGCCTCTCCGAAAGGGGGCGCATGAAGAAAGTCGGGTCTACAACAAGTTGAAGAAATATTACCCCTGAGAGGCATGCTAGGCCGAAAATCCCGAAGGGCAACCTAAGCAAAAGTTTGAGCACAAAAATTGGGAAAAAGAAAATCTGAGCTCGCAATTGTAGACGTCCCCGAACGTCCCGGGAGGATGACTCCCGTTTTGTTCGTTTTGTGGGTCTACTACAGTTCAGACTCAAATTGTCACGGTTCTTAATCTGAACCAAAGAGTCCAAATTCGGCAAATCGTTTTGGAAAACTGATTTTTTGAAAGAAGTGCCAAACATGGACTGCTTTGCCAGATACAGAGTCGCCACCTAAATATTTTTTAATGGGGGAATTTAGGAAACCCTGACTCGGTGCCAAAGGCCACGTGTCCGTCATCACCAAAGTTGCCTCGGCTCGGGAACTTGGGTACGATCGGGAAAGGTCAGCTATGAGCATCCCCTCTTGCCCGATCCGAAGATCGGCCTCTACTAACCGTGATATCCAATTTTGAAAACGTTTATGTGTTCTCATTCCGGTTATTAGCCTAGAATTACTATGTTATGCGCACAGCAAACAAGTATAGACTAGATCGCCCAATTTGGGAACAAGCATTGCATATCCGTTTATTTGGAAAGCGTTTTGGAATTTGCTACTCGTAAGTAGGCTAAAATACGGATTTCAAGGAGTTGTTCCAACTCAAACAATCCAACCTTCACCCGCAGGCAATCAAGCAATTATATCACATAAGCAACTAGCCTCGTGGTAAGCATGCTGTCATAGTAGCATTCACACGCATGCGGTATGCTAAAGCATAAAATACTTACATCGTACTCCATGCCAAAATAAAAAACATGTTAGCGATCAATGCATGATCCAAGTCCATGTTAAGTGCCTAATGCATCACATGCAAAATGTCACTAGAATAGGCTCGGCTAATCTAAGGATGGCATGTGAGATGCACAGGAAGCATGTATTCAAAGTTAAATTTGAAATATAATGCAATTAGCATGATGCGCCGAGCCCGGTGCATGCAATACTGACGAATGATGCACGCATGCATAGCATAAGGTATGCTAAAATAAATGTGTCCTAATACTAACCATCAAAGCAGGTAAGTAAAAGGGAGAAAGGAGTGGGGGTTGGAAAGCATACACACACTCACCCACACTTATTACAAATTTGCCCTCGCTCGGAGGGACCAAAAGAATAATACAATTCGAATAATGAATTAACTATCCTAGCTAATTAATTATTATAGACCAACTAAATTAATTAAGCAAATTAATTAATCTAAGAAAGCAATAAACAGCAGCCTCGAGGAGAGGGCTCGATGCATGCGCGCTCGGTTTTGCCCGGAAATCCACTGTCATGCTCAAGATGCCTCTGTTTTCCCTACTTTACTCCTCTGAGGACTGCCAAAGTCTCAGGGTTTGCTCTATGGATGCCAGGGAACACCACCGGCTGGGGGAGAACACCACCGGCCATGTAGAATGGTCACCGGCCACAACTCTGATCCACCGGCCAAAAATTATGGCCGGTCGGCACTAAATGTAGCCGGTCGGACAAAACTTCCTGCAGAAACTGATTTGACAGCAGCAGAGGACAATACTTGGCATGGCAATGCATTTCAAGCAATATATGCACCAATCACACCCCATATCATGTTTATGACTCAAAGGGGCATGAGCCTTGGTTTTCGGACCACCAATCGTGCATTTCCATGCATGATGGCCCAAGAAGCCAAGTGTGCACATTTAATATGGAATGCAATGCACATAGTCGAACCAAGGGGAACTTAACCTCTATCATAAGCGATTCAAGAGGCCAAGTATGCATGCTAATGCAATGCAACCTAAGCATGTTAACTAGGTATGCAACATGGCAATGCAGAGAGGCATACAAAACATGCAAGGCATGAGACAATGCAACCAATAAGCATGCAAGGTGCAATGTAGGTGTCTAAGCATGTGAGCAAACATGTGACTTCATTCAATCATGTAAGTTCAAACATGCAACACACTCATCAATATGCTACAACATACAAGGAGCATATGCAACAAGCAAAGGGATGGACTTAAACATGATTTAAGCAGCCCTAACTAGGCCTAAAACAGTGGCCAATGCTATGGAAGTGAGGTCCAAAACACACACACACATGCATGCACACAAGGTCCAACACTTAGGCACCAAAGAGCAACTTTTAAGCACACTTAAAAGAGGCTAAGCATGGACTAAAGACATGCAATATAAGCTCTGAAATCATGTTAAGATGGTGTCAAACCAAGCAAACAAGATAGGCTAAACATGCAACTATGGTCCAAAACTTAAGGCTAACAAGCCAAAATACAAAGGAGCTAAGCAATACAAGCCTTGGTCGACCAAAACAGCCAAGGACAGAGCTTAAACATGGCAAAACAAGTGTAAAAGCTTCACAAAGCTAGGCCTAATACATGCTTGAATAAGGGTTAAAACCTAGATGCATGTTAAGGCAACAAAATGGCATTACAAGGCATGTATGCTAAGCAAGCATGGTGTACCAAAACCAACTAAAAACAGAGGCATATTATGACATAATAAGCACAAAAATCAGTTAAGGCGTGGCCAACACACGCATAAACATGGTGCTCCCTCAAGAGGCAAAAATAGCCCTTTTCAAGGACAACAAGGAGAGGGGATGGCCCTCTCCTTCCTAGGACCTCAAGGCACCATCCTCACCTCTAAAATCCCTCAAGATTTCAGTGGTGGGGAGGCCCAAACACCAAGGTCTCGGAGCTCACACAAACTGGCACAAAACAAGGGCCAAACAAGGCTTAAGAGGGGTCAAACAACCCCAAAGCTTAAAACACTCTAACAAACTATTTAGAGGCCTTAAAAACAGAACTTTTATGTATTATATGCAAAGCCAAAAAACAATTGCAAGATAGGTAAAAGTGGTGTGCAAAAATGGGGAATAAAAGGGAAAAGTGATTACCCTTGTAGACCTTCTTCACAAATGAAGCTCCAGCAGCTCCTTTAGGTTGAAACCAGCTCCAAAAATCCAAAACCAACCCTCAAGGATCTCAGCTTCAAGAAAAGGTGTGATGGTGGGTGTTTGTGTGCAAATCTAAGCTTAAACACACACAAAAGAGAGAGATATGGAGGTATGATATAAAGAAACCCTAACCCTAGAACTCAAAATCCTAAAATGTTGTCTAAAAATGTCTCTCTTTTTGTCCAACCTCTTACAAGAGAGAAGACCCTCTCTTTTATAGACAATTCTCTTGTAAAGCTTACAAGACAAGCTTCTAAAGAGAGAGATCCCTCCATACACGTGTATGGAGGGGAGCCAAATGCATGCCAGCTGTGAGAAAATATATGCAAAAGCAGATGCACAGTAGTCGGCCGGCCAAAGATGCAATTGACCAAAAAAAGATAGCCGGCCGGCCATCTATAGTGCCGGCCGGCCAAACATTTGGCCGGTGGCCACGAAACACAGCCGGTGGCCTCAAGCCCTAGCCGGTGATGGGTGAGGATGGTGTACAAGCCCTACCCTGCCTCTCAAAGGCAAAACACAAGTGTTTGGTGCAAAACCAGACACAAAACAGTCGAGTCGAGAGATCCTGAGGCGAGGCGCGTTGCCAAGGCTTCCGGGAACTCAAGACGAACACAAACAAGGGTGATCACTGAGTGTTCAATCAGTGACGTCCAAGTCTTGAGGACGGTCAAAAATGGGGTGTCTACAGCAAGGTTGAAAACCCAGAAAGGGCGGCCTTGGCAAAAGTTATAGCGCAAAAGGAGAGTGTTAATACTCATGTGAACCTGCACCGAACTACGTAAGGCCTAATTCTCATCTTTGGGATACGTAGGCAACTTCATTTTGAAGTCCGGCCATAAAGATCTCCAAATCAACTGTGTCCATATGCTTAATCAAGGCATCCTTGTTTGATTCGTTGTTTGAAAGATTAGTTGTGATCCTTACCCTGAGAGAGAGCTGATTACAGTGCTGAGCAGTGCTATTCAGTCTAGGGGCAATTTTTCATTTCTGGATTCGGGGTTGTACATCTCGAGGATAGATTCCATGTGTGTCGAGTTGTGATCCCTTTCGAAAATGGTTTTGAAATTTTTTGATAAAAGTTGATTTTTGTTCAGATTAATCTTTTACAACTTAGACCATTTTTGGACCAAAAGGAAAATTTTCAATGCCCACAACTTCAATTTCATTGATTTCAATACAAAGTTCTCCAACTCTCGATGCAAATTAAAATTGCTTTTGTTACATTCAACAGAAAACTTGGAAAGTTAGATTAAAGCAATAAACTTGGGGCATAGATGAGTCAGGTGTTCCTGCGTGTCCTCCCTGAGCTCGTAGAAACTTCTGATGCTATAGTAGGCCCAGCTTGTGCTTCACCTTCAAGCCAAGTTAGGCACTCACCTGAAAGTGCACAGTTGAAACTAGGGGCAGGAGCTAGAAGTTCTCTCATCCTCCAAGCAGTGGGATATCGAGCCAATTGTGAACCTCGGATTGGGAACGAAGCCAGGTACTCTACTCCCTCTTCTGGGCAAGTCTGGTAATGTCTGAATTGACGCCTGAACCGGAACGGAAAGTATAATACGCAGTGTATGAAGCCAATCAGTTGAATGCCGGGTTGCCGAGCTATGATGTAGCTCATCTCAGGCAGATCAAACCAGGGGCAACGCCAAGCAATGTCAGCAGCAGACCCGTTGCACATCCAATGGCACCACCATCCCTTGTTCGGGAAATCAACTAGCCGTTGGCGAAAGAAATAGCCTCGTGCTGAATATGCAAGGCAAGAGTCCACTACCTTCAACCTCTCCGTGAGCCATATCTGGGGAGGGATGAAAGAAAAGAGTGATTAAAGAATAGAGAGGTGTGCGTTGAGAGAAAAGTGAGAAAAGGGCTTCGAGAGAAAAACAGAGCATAAATGCCGAGTGATGTGAGAAACACATATGAGAAAGGGTGGGAAATATTACCTGAAGAAGTAGTGGACTTCCCGCAAATTTGTTTATCTCCCACTAATGGAAGGCGTCCAAACCCGTGAAAGTCTCGACTAGTACCAAGCTAATGCAACTCTTGCCCTCTTTCAAGCCTTGTGCCACTTTAACCAATCGAATGCTAGACCCGCCGGAACTAGGGGCAAGAAGGAAATGTGCTAACATGCACAAACAAAGGGTGTGTTGTCGAAAACTTCGCCAAAAAAGATCACCTCGGTTATTGGCGTCAGAAAATCGATGAATCAAACTGGGGATATCCAATTCTCTGTTGCGAACGAATGATTGGGCCTCATGTGGGGTGAGCCCACACATTCTCCCCAAAGCTTGGATGTGACCAAAATGGGGCTGAGGTAAGATTTCCTCATCACGCCGGGACTCCATTAGCACTTGAAATTCTTCGATTGTCAGGCATATCTCTTGTGCCCCGAAGTTAAAGACATGTGTAATTGGGTTCTAACATCTAGCCGCGACATATAGGAATGGAAAACAAAGTGGAGAACGACTCAGCGGGAATAGTGCATTTATGCCGAAACCTCAAAAATTTAGCTTTTCCGAGCCATCTAAAGTTGCAATCCAATCGAAGAGTTTTTGGGTGAAAAATGGCTCCATTTGTGGCAAAACAACAGCTGAAATGAAGAAATCACGAAGTTTGTGCTTTTGTAGAAGATAAGGCAGTGAGTGGAAGCCAAGTGTCGACATTTTGGAGGTCCGGCACATTGATGGCCGGCATAGGCCCATTGATGGTCGACAGAGATTCATTGATGGCCGGCAGGAGGAATAGATGGCCGGCAGGGCACCCCTTATGGCCGGCAGCCTTCCTTTTGTGCCTGCTGTCCTCATTTGTGAAGAATCAGTTGGATACAGGAGTTTTATTCTATTATTTCTGTGTTCTAAGATCTTGTTTTGGGTCTTTTTAACTTTAGCAAGTTTGTTGTGTTGTTTTTAAGTTGTTTATCGAGTTGTTTTGGTAATCGAGGTCTGCATTGAGTCGTTTTGTTGTATATCGGACTGTTTTCTTTATCGAGTTGTTGCTATTTTGATTATCGAGTTGTATTACTTTTTTTGTTAGTGATGGTTGGTTCATTACCAAATTAAGAGAGTTGTGTCAATGCCATCAAGTTTCATTATCAAATTCAATCTCATTTTCATGTGATGCGGTGCTCATAATGCAAAGTACAACACTTTTTCAAATGAAAGCTGGTTTTCATTCCGATCATGGTGGTTTTTACAAAAGTGCAGTACGAGTTCTTTTAAAGAAAACAAAAACTCGTCTGAGGCTGTACAATGTGCCAACACTATAAACCAAAAGAAACTAAGCAAAAACACAGAAATCAGCGCTATCTATCTCAGGATCTGGAGGCCCTCTTCGTCCTCTTCCTCGGCGGAGCGGACTCTGCAGCACTGTCTTCATCGGCGCCATTATCTGAATCTAGATCAAAGTCTGAACCGGAGCCATCTCCACTCCCCGCGTCGAAGCCCTCCTCAGCATCAACATCCCCACTCTCAGAACCTGAGCCACAGTCGTCATCTCTGCTCTCTGACGACTCTGAATGCCGACTTGCTGCTTCCTCGGTCTCGCTGGAATCAGTGTCATCATTACTCAAAATAGGCTCTGAAGGGCCACTTTCAGCTCGGGTGCCGCTAGCTCGGCTTCGGCCGCGTGCTGGAGCTTGTTTCTCTTTCCCTGCTGTTGGAGGAGGCACTGCTGGTTCTAGTGTTGCTCTTGCTGGCGCACTCGGTATGGGTGGGACCTGAAAAGGCAATTGTCTTATGTCAGCCACAGTATGTATATCAGATGCAAGTATGGGACAGAATATGGAAGTGCAGTGTTTTAGAGCATGAATGCAATATGAAAGTGCAATATTTCGGGTGCTGTGTATTAGTGCAGTATGGGGAAGTTCTCGTGTCAGTGGAAATTTGATGACTTGGATGTAAGAAAACTAAAAAATTACCTGAATCCCGTGGAAGCCGAGCAATGCCTCCCTCCTCAATATCATGCCCTTGAGTAAGGCTAATAGCTCTAGCAGATCCTTGGTGTATCCTGGGGGTGCCTGCAAATGCATTGGGAATGGTTAATGTCCAGAACAAACAAATATCAGAAAGAGATGGGAAAGCTAAAACTATGCTACATACCGGAGGTGTGTCCTGGGCTCTGGTGTATTTATGCCCAGCTGCTGTGAGCTTAATCAGGATCTGATATGCCTCCCCAGTATACCGCCAGCAGGTAAGTGAAGTAGGCAGCGTTGGCCACCCAGTCCCCTGCCTCACCTGGAAAGCCCCTCTGCCATGAGCTCTATTCGCTCGAGTCGCTCTGCGTCTCACCCTCACGACAGGAGCTCTCATGTCCTCACCCCCGCTAACGCCGGTCAGAGGTGGCATCAAGTGTGTCTGGATAAAGGTCGCGTAGTCACCCTTAACATAAATACTCTACCTCCAAGCCTACCATGAACTAGATCACCTCGTCGGCAGATAGCTTGTCTGTCGCTCTTATGGATACTGGTGGTGCCGTCGATATGAACAAGGCAGGCAGGTCTATGGTCTGGCGCACGAAGCGCTCGCCTAAGAACCAGGCTCTGTAGATCGGGCCCTCAAGAAGAATGTGATAGCGGGAAATACCCCAAGCAACACGGTACTGGGCTTGAAGCCCTATCTATATCAAGGCCTAGGGCTGCTATGTGATCTGAAATGGAAGGTGAACAGGTTATTAGTCGCTGTCAGTTGCTAATGTGTGGATCAAAATAGCTGTAAAGCAAAAATGATGACTTTGTTTTCGGGTTACCTCATGCGCCGCTACCATGTCAAAATACTGGCGAAAAAACATGAAGGACTCACGAGTCCTACGGCGAAGCTGGTTGTCGTATACCCGAGAAAAGGGGACTGTCAATGGAACCTCGTCTACAGGCTTTGGGGCAAGAGCCGGGAAGTATGCGTATACCCATAACTGCAGAAAGAATGCAGAGGTATATAATCAACACAGTATGAATAGAAGTAGAGAGTGCAAAGCGGAAAGCACATGTGTGGAACAGAGATAAAGTAAGAAATGCTGAACAGAAAATGTAAAGTGTAAAGAGAGAATTGAGATGTGTACCTCCCAAGCTCGCCAGTAGCCTCCAACCAAAGTCCCTCACAAACAGGTAGAAGAGCTCATATACCCATACAATGTGGTGAGGCCAACTCCGCCCTAATCATAAAACTGAACTTGAGGGAGGACCACCAAGGCACTCAGCAAATACAAGCCTACGATGTTCCACCTAGTCGAAAAGAAGGTGGTACCGAAGATGAACATGAGGAAGCCCCTGGTATACTGCTCCATCTCCTCAATCGTCTCTGGCTCAGTCCCCCTGAACCGCTCCTCAAACCAACTATATCGCACCATGCCCGCCTGGTATATCGGTGGACGTGCCCCAAGCAGCTCGAGCCAGACTGCCTCCCACTATTCCATATGAGGATCGAGAGGGATTGGATCACCCCCTATGCCTAAGCCGGTGATCATGGCAAAGTTGTAAGGAGTCAACGTCATCTCCCTTGTGGTAGCAAAGTGGAAGGAGTTGGTGGTGTCCTACCACCTCTCCACCAGTGCTCTTAAGAGAGGACGGCTCGTTACAACCCGAGTCAAGCTGGAGCAGAAGAGGCCGAAGCCTGTCTCGTCATCAATGTCACGAACTCCAGTTGGGAACTCGCTATACCAATCTCGAGCAGTCATCGTACCATAGCCCCTAAAGGCGCGAGACTTACCCTATAGCAATGCATGAAATGAAATCAGATCAAGACAGTGTATGAGATATAGTTAGATAAAGGCAGTGCAAGAAATGCAAACAGTTAAGGGCAGAAATGCATAGAAACAGATTTCGTAGCTCAATGGCAATAGCCGATAAATGAGACCCCGGCTCCCTCAACAAGAGGTCCTCCGGCGCCTCCTTAGCGAAATCAGTAAAACATCTGATGCCACCGACAGTGGGCAATATGTGTGTCTGAGGATGATACCTCGCTGGATCAAAAGGCTGTATACTCAACGGTAATGGCTCTAGCTCGGCCTCGAAGTCTACTGGAGGAAGCTCGGGAGGAACACCATCATGAGGGAGATCATCTGCCATCTGAAAAGGTGCGAGATAGGTGAAAAAGTGAAGAAAAGTGAAGAAAAAGGGTAAACTTTGAAAAAGTCAACCCTATGAGAGAAAATGGAGGAAAAAGTCAAAGCCGGGAAAAGCGCACAGAATTCGAGAGAAACTCGAGGGGAATGAACCTAGAATGGTGGAAATGAGGAAAGAAGCGTTGAAATCAAATTCCAATCGGTTCAAAGTGAAGAGAACTAGGAGGATTTAGCGAATAAAGTTTATGTGGGGTGTTGGAAAACACGTAAAAGGCTCAGATCTAGAGAGGGAAAGCACCTAGGGTAGGAGAGAGAGCATTTTCGGATATCTTGGTGTGTGGAAATGAAGCCCCAAGCCTTGTATTTAAAGACCCAAGCTGAAAAACCCCTTTTGCCCTCGACCTGCCATTAATGGCCGGCAAGGTACCATCGATGGCCGGCAAAGCACACTGGTGGCCGGCAAGTGGCCGATGGCTCCCTCTTGTGGCAGGCGGCTTTCCAAAGGTCTCCCCTGTGTCCCTGGTTCTGTTTTGTGTCCTCGGATCCTAAGAAGTAAAGAGACTGTTCAGTGTTTGGTTCAGAATGTCTCTGCGAAGGCTCACAATTGCATTTCCAGGGTATGATGTTCATTGCTCATCAACATAAGCAAGGCGTATCCTTTTAACATATTGCAACTCTTCCGAGAGGTAAATTAGGAGTTGTTCTTGAATTGGTTTTAACGAATACGCTTTTGTTATTGCATAGAATATGCGCTTCTCACATTTGCATGGAACATGCCTTATCATTATTGTAGAATACACGCTTTTGTTATTGCATAGAATATGCGCTTCTCACGTTTGCATGGAACATGCCTTATCATTATTGTAGAATGTGCGCTTCTCACACCTGCATAGAATATGCGCTTCTCACATTTGCATGGAACATGCCTTATCATTAGCGTAATCGTGTATAGAACATGCACCCTTAATATGTTGTACTTGTTGAGTTTCTTTCTTATGCAAGTACGATATTGTATATACGGTTTATTCGGTGGAGCCAACACAGACAGACGATATTGTATGTTCTGTTCATTCTGAGAAATTCTGGATAAGATCATAAATGTCTCGGTACGAGAATATTTTCCCTAACTTTGTGTATCTATCGCACTTGTTAACTTTGTGCATGCATTGCACTTGTTCACTTTGTGCATCTATCTCACTCCCCCTAACTCGTGCATCTATCACACTTAATCACTCATGCCCTATGCATCTTTTCACTTTCCCCTCTCACGTTTGGACGCGTTGGGATTACCTCCTTTCGGTTAAAAGCACTTGGGTGTGTCCCAGTGTTTACACCACTAAAAGCACTTGAGTGCCTCTCGGTGTTTACACTACTACCATTTTTGGTTAAAAGCACTAGGGTGCGTCCCGGTGTTTACACTACCTCTTTTGGTTAAAAGCATTCGGGTGCGTCCCAGTGTTTACACCACTCCTTTTGGTTAAAAGCACTCGGGTGCGTCCCAGTGTTTACACCACTCCTTTTGGTTAAAAGCACTCGGGTACGTCCTGGTGTTTACACCACTCATTTTGGTTAAAAGCACTCGGGTACGTCCCGGTGTTTACAGAACTCCTTTTGGTTAAAAGCACTCAGGTGCATCCCGGTGTTTGCACCACTCCTTTTGGTTAAAAGCACTCGGGTTCATCCCGGTGTTTACACCACTCGTTTTGGTTAAAAGCACTCGGGTGCGTTCCGATGTTTAAACCACTCCTTTTGGTTAAAAGCGTTGGGGTGCGTCTTGGCGTTTACACAACATTTTCCCCTCGCGTGTGAGACACATTGGGATTGTTTGTTTTGGTTACAAGCATTCGGGTGTGTCACGGTGTTCACATCATCTTTGTTTTCTTCCGCGTGCGATGCGTTAGGATCTTGTTTGACATCTTGGGTGCGCCCGATGATTTTGGTTGCGCTCTATCTTTCCTGCACGTCGGGTAGTTAAGCTTGCATAATTTTCTTACATCCTTTCTGCATGACATGTGGTTCGGGCTTGTAATTCCCACGCGTGGCATGGTTTCTTACTTATTTGCATGTTTGAGATTGCTGTGTCCCATTTTGGTTTGTTTAAATGTAGCATTTTTATTGCATAGCATTTGTAATTTAAATGTTTCATTGCATAGCCTCATTGCATGATCATAAGTTATGTTCTTGCATCATTCATATCATTTGCATTTTTCCTCAGAACTATGCTAGTTTGATTCCTTGCAAAGGGATACGTAGGCAGCCTACGGGTGCAACTATTTATTGCTGTCTTGATTATTTGTCCAAGTCTTACGGCCTTGTCAAAATGGGTCGTCTCTGGGCTTTGACATTCACTCACACCATTTCATGACTCCGAGTTCTATCAAAGGGGGACAACTGTGGACACCATATTTTTGACGGTCCTTTGAGACTTAGATATTCTTGTCGGTACATCCGATGGCGAGTCTGATTGCTCACCGAATGCTCAAAGTCCGCGGTAGAACGCCACGGGTTTGAGTTTTCCAAACCCTGCATCCATTTTGTCTAATCTTTGGACCATGCTTAGGTCTTTTCAGAATGAAGTTGTTGATGGCCTGCCAGCCATCCTTGAAGGCTGCCGGCCATGGCTTTTGGCCTGCCAGCCATCAATGAAGCCTTGCCGGCCGACTATCAGTGTTTCCTGCAGATATTTTGTGATATTTTATGCCAGCTGTTTGCACAGGTTCATGCATCTTCCAACACATGTGCGGCTGGATGTCTATGACAGAAATTGGAGTTTTTCTATATATAGGACCCCTCTCTTGCATGTAGAGGGGTTAGAAAATTTGAAGACAAAAAATTCTCTCTCTCTGTGGATTTCTCTCTCTCTCTCTCTCTCTCTCTCTCTCTCTCTCAATTTTGTGCCTTGAAACTTGTTTTCTCTACACTTTCACATACACTACCTTGACCAAAGTTACTTCTCTTTGAGCTGAGGTTCCTTGAGACTTGATTTGAGCTCTAGCAAGTGGTTTTAGCTTGGATTTGTGCCTAGAATTGCTCTTTGCTTCAAGAGGTAGTTTACTTGTTTTGTTCACATGTTTAACATACTTGTTTTCTCATCTTTTAAAATTGTTTTGAGGCTAGTTTTGAACTAAAAAAACCTCTGTTTTTATGACCTGAAAATGGTGGTTTGAAGCCTTTTTTTAGTTAGGGGGTGGTTCACCCTTCTTGTTTCCTTGCTTGTCAAGCTTTTGTGCCTTTGTTCATCACTTTAAAACCAAATTTTTGGGGGCCTTTTAACCACTAAATTTCAGAGGTTTTTCAGTGGTAAAAAACTCATTTTGAAGTCCAAAATTGGAGGGGTTAGCCTCCCCTCCTTGTGCCTTGTTTGCATGCCTAGGTAGCTTTATGTTTTAGCCCATTAATCTAGCTTGTCTTAGCTCAAGTCTAGCATGCTTTAGTCTTTGAAATAACTTGTTTTGGCTTTGTTTTAGGCTGGTTAGTTTGTTTGAGTCTTGTTTTGCATAGTTGTGGTGCAACCCCATGCATTAGCTTAATGTTTTGGCTTTTTGTGTCTTGAGTCCAGCTTGTTTTAGACCATATTTAAGGCTGTTTTGCCTCTGTTTTTGGTTGTTTGTTTCATTTGAGCCTTGCATGGTATGGTTGTAGTGTTAATTCCTTCACTAGCTTAGTGTTTTAAGGCTTTAACTCTCATTGATGTGAGTTGGTTGTATGTTTTTAGTGCTTTTATCACTTAATTTCAGCACTTTTAATCTCTACCACCTCCCTCATTTCTTCACTTTTTGGTTTTGTTTTGAAAGTGGTTTCAAGCCACTTGTTTGCCTAAGTATGAAATGGAGGTGTTACACCTAATGGTTTAATCCCTTAGGGGGTTCATTACCAACAGTGTAATGCCTCTTTCATGCTCAAAGCAACTTGTGGTTTGAGCCCTCTTTCTTTTAGAAGACACTCACCAATGGACTAATTGACTAAAGAATGATTTGGAAATTAAAATAGGTAAACAAAATTGGCAAGTAAAAGAGGCAAGATAAGCATTCTTTGTGTTGCATTGCATGTGTTCGAATCGGACGTTAATTTGAACACACAAGGAAAATGGGACATCTCATATTCAAAAGTGATGAAATGTGCCACTTTCCTTAGTCTTCATTGCCTTTGATCATGCATGATAGGGTGGTGGTCATTAGAGTCTTATTTGTGCATTTATCAAAATTGTACAACTGGGATCTTTGGCCATCATGCAATGAAATTGCTTGATTGGTGGTTTTGGATCCTAGTGTGTCACTCCTTTGAGGTTTTGAGATGATAAGGAGGGCTACAGTACAAACAAACCCTTGGAAAAACCTTCATTTTGCTCTGTTTGTGCTCTGTTGCAGTATGGTGTCCCAGAGCATCAGTGGCCGGCAGTGCACCTCTCTGGCTAGCAGATGGCCGGCAATAGCCATCCATGGCCAGCAGGCCACTAGTGTAACCCTCAGCAAAGATTTTGTAAGCTGGAGCAGAAAGGTTCCGAAGCATGCTCAACCCTGCAAACAGAGACTTTCGAGAGCAAAACAGAGGTCTTTTCAGGGCAAAAACCGAGCATGGGCATCTTTCATTTCTTGAGGCGGAGCAGTGGCAACATAGTTTAATACCCTGCATGCTTAGTTAGTGTGCATTTGTTTTAATTAATTAGTTTACTAGTTGATTAAAGTGTTGTAATAATTAGTAATTAGTTTGCTAGTTATTCATTTGATCTGTAATAATTAGTCTAGTTAGCTTAATTAGATTAGTTTGATTAGCTTAGCTTAGGTTAGCTTAGCTCTTATTCATTCGAACCCTCCTTCCTGAGGGTATAATGTTGTAATAAGTGTGCGTGCGTGTGTGTGTGTGTGTCTTTCAACCCCACGTCTTTCTCCCTTTTATTTAATCACTTTTAATGGTTAGATTAGGGTCATATTTCAATTAGCATATCACATGCTTGCATTCATTCATTCGTATTGCATGCACCGAGGCTCGGCGCATCATTCAAATTACATTGTCATTTCAAATACTTCTTTGAATACGTGTTTAACAACATGTTGTTCAAATTCATCCATATGCCATATTAGTAGCCGAGCCTATTAATTGCATTATCGCATGTGTTGCATTAGACACTTAACATGCATCTTTCTAACTAGTTTCTGTTTTGGCTTGGAGTACTCGGTGAGTTTTTACTCTTTAGCATACTTGCATGAGTGTAATTGCCATATTGCCATGAGGCTATCTGCTTAAATGCTAAACTGTATGAATGCCTGTGGATGAAGGCTTGTTGTTTGGATTGGAACGATTCAACGAATGTGCATTTGAAACCCACTTTGTTGTGGCAAATCATGTTTTAAGCCCACTATGTTTGGTGGAAAATCCGCATCTTTAAGCCACTTGAGGTGGCAAATTCAAACCATTTTCGCAAACAAACATGAGTTGAATTGTTCCAAATTGAGCAAACTAGTCTACACTTGCTTGTGCGCATCACATAGTAAAGCTAGTTTAATAACCAAAATAAGAACACATAATATTTATAAAACATCATATCATGATTAGTAGAGGCTGGTTTTTGATTGGGCGAGTGGAGGTGCTCAATTCATGACCTTCCCCTCTCATATTCAAGTTCCCGAGTCGAGACAACTTTGGTGATGACGGACACGTGGCCTTCAGCACGAGTCAGGGTTTCCTAAATTTCCCCCAAAAAATAAAATATTTAGGTGGCTACTCTGTATCTAGCAAAGTAGTCTAATTTTGGCATTATTTGATTTAAAATTGATTTTTCAAAAAGGTTTGCTAGATTTGGACTCTTTGGTGTTTATCAGTTTCACATTGCACTTGTGAGACTAGATTCAGAACTGCGGGAGTTCGAACTGTGAGGCCTTTCTTTCAAACCTTTTCGAAACGCAAGATGTGGAAAAAGGAGAGTCCATAACTATGGTGAAGAAAAGAAGCATGAACAAGCTCAAAATTATTTGTGAGAGTCATGAGAAACTAAATCAAGCGTTGTTGATCTCAATAATGGGTGAACAACTCTACAGTAGTTGTATCAATCCATACTATTTCAGAAAGAGATAGTTGATCCTATAAAGCATACATAGAGGATAGGAAATCATTAATGGAATGACTTTGTGACTAATGTAACTAATGAAGGCTGTTGAGAAGCTAATATTGATTAGATAGGCCAGTGGTTTGCTATTGTTCCTTTAAGAAATTCCAAATTGCTTTGGTCAAAGCATAATTACCATCCATTTAAAAAATACCAAACTAGAGATGAATAGATGTGATAAAAGTATTGCGACACCAATGGATTCATAATGGTCAAAAATGCTAGAAAGCAATTTGAATGGGTCCAAATAAATACAAAACCAAAAAAAAAAAATTGATAAAATTAGCGGCTAAGGCATGTAACAACTAAGGCATGTAACAACTAAGGCAACATTGGCACTGGCATCAGCATATCTAGTAGTATCAACAATGAAATCAGCGTCAGTGTATGTAGCAGCGTCAGTGAATATAGAATAAGGTCTAATCCAAGGATAACACCTACATCCAAATGTTCTAAGAAAAGCATAGTCTGGAGATTGATGAAACAAAACCTCAAAAGGAGTAAAAATGTCAAACTTAGCAATAGAAGCCTATTAATGAGAAGCACAATAGTGGCAAGAACATCAAACCAATAGGTGAGAGGTAATGAGGAATGATGCATAAGAGCTATGGTTGTCTCTATGAGATACTTGTGCTTCCTCTCAGCTACACCATTTTGAGTAGGTGTATGAGGAAAACTAAATTGATGTTCAATGCCTTTGCTTTTGGGAAACTCTTAAAATTTAGTGCTAAGATATTTTCCCTCATTATCACTTCTTAGAACTTGTAAATGAGTATAAAATTGAGTTTGAACAAAGACTTTGAATTCCAAAAACTTAGTAAAACCTTTACTTTTGTAATGAAGAGGAAGAGCCAAGTAAATTTACTAAAATCATCAATGAAAAGTACATAATACATGTAATTAGAAACATATGAAGTAAAAAGCCCCCACATATTAGTGTGAGTAAGAGCGAATAGCTTATTAACAATGGAATTGGACAAGCTAAATGAGAGTTTATGACTCTATGAAACACAACAATGTTGACATAGTTTCGTACTAGAAGCATGCCCATATGCCAACTGGTGATGCTTAACAATGTGATGCAATTTCCTTGATGAAGGATGACCTAGTCTATATAGCCAATTAGGTGTGGACTGAGTGGCCACTAAACAATGAAAGTAGGTTGGTAAATAATGTGATGAAGAAAAAGAAGGTAGATGGTAAAGACCATGTGAGTGATGACCTTTATACAACACCTTCTTCATACTTTTGTCCTGTATGACAAATAAATCCTTATCAAAAGTAATTGTGCAATGGTTATCAACAATCAATTGATGGACTAAAATTAAATTTGAAGATATAAAAGGAACATGAAACATATTTGAAAGATGAAAAGGAAATGAGGGGGTAGGGAAAATGCCTTTACCAATGTGGTGAATAGGCAAAGCATTTCCATCACCAACAGTGATCTGATCACTAACATGATACAACTAATAGAGAGAAAGGTTGTTAAGATCATTGGTGATGTGGCTTGTGGCTGCTGAGTCAAGAAACCAATTAGAGGATGAATTGAGATATGTGAATCACCTGGTGGTGCTATAGAAGATGGGGCGGAGGCAACATATGCTTTGACTTGTGATGGCCTAGAGGATTGATAAGTGGAGTACATCCTATACTACCACTCCAAGGCAAAAGGATTTACTTTACCACAGATCTAACAAGTAAGCTAAGAGGCATTATAGGATGAGTTATGCATGTTTGATGTAGTTGGAGTAGAATTTCATTGATTTCGTTGAGTATGATAGTTAGATCTACCTTCTCTACACCAATTGCCTTTGTTGCCACTAAAATACCTGCCTTTATCTCTCCATCTGTCTCTATAAGTGCCTCTATGACCACCTCTATTAGAACTTCTTGAAGCATTATAGGCAAAAAGTATCTTTGAGGATTGTGGGTGCTTGGTAGATACTCCAATATGAATGGACTCA
This sequence comes from Camellia japonica, assembly GCA_030407325.1. NCBI lineage: Eukaryota > Viridiplantae > Streptophyta > Magnoliopsida > Ericales > Theaceae > Camellia > Camellia japonica. Next base: position 71,087,936 of record JAPPVO010000017.1, on the reverse strand, counting down.
GAACTGAGTAAAGAACATAAAACCTCAACAAAAATAGGCTCAAATCTAGTTCTGATAGATGTTTTGAAAGCACTGTACTCATTTAACAGATCATTGAGAATGAATAACATTAGATCCCCATCATCAACATGTGAAGTAACCAAAGCTAGTTGATCTGCAACAGTCTTGATCTGACTTCAGTATTCTTTAATTGTGTTTCTTTTTTTTACAATGTGATTGAGTTTGTTATTCAACCGGTGTATATGTAACCTTGACAAGGATATGAAGCATTTGGAAAGAGCACTCCATACCTCATGACTTGTTGTGCAATGAAAACCAAAGGTAAAAACATATGATGATAAAGTGGCAGTCAAACAACTAAGCAGGTGAGCATCGATTATCATCCATTGTGTACAGTCTAGATTCAAATTCTCAGCATTGTTTGAATCAATCACAATATATAATGGAGATACCTTTATTCCATCGACATAGAAGACAAGCTGTGTAGGTCTCAATTTGTTTTGAAGTTGATTCTTCCAAACATTGTAGTTGGTTTAATCAAGCTTCACATTGACAAACGAGTTCAGATTTGAGATGAGTAAAGTGAGATTTGAAGGTATTGATATTGATGAGATAGAAATAAATGGAATCAACATTGATGGAGATAACACCATTGATTGACCTTCTTCGATCTCTAGCTTGTGTAGGTTTGATAAGAAGAAAATGAATCATTATTCATTAATCAACAAGGATAGAGATTGACATCTTATACACAAAGCTACACGATATCTCAATTGCTATGTAATCAAGTGTAGACACTCCCATTTTGATCGGCCTTAAGACGTGGCTACTTTCTTCCGAACACCCAATAATGAAAGTTGGAATGTGCTACCATGCATATTCTTCAGCAAGAGAACTGGGTTTAAACTTTAATCCCAATTGTACACCCGTTTCGGCCAAACTACGTTAGACCCTCTTAAAACCCTATTCAAAATGTTTTTTTTCATATGGATCCAAACATTTTTACAAGGTTCAAAGGTTTATATTTTCAAAATTCAAGTGCTATACTTTTTCGGTAAATTAAGTAGGGACAAAGTGGAGATAAATGCAAGGAATGAGAATTCTCTAAAAAAATAAAAATAAATAAAATGAAAAAAAAAACATGTTTTCCCTTTTTAAAAACTGATATAGCTATACAAAAAATGAGCTGGGCAAATGAAAATTCATTTGGCCATAAAAAAATGTGCTGGCCGTATGATTTTTTTGTTGGTTGGATGATTTGTCCGGGAAATAGTGTAGTTTTGGGAGATTGGTTCCCATGCACATGGGGAAGCCACATGTCTACAATTTTAGATATTTTTAGCTCCAAGTCTATAAATATCACCCCTCTCCCCGCCCCCCTTCCACACTTCATTTTCAGGGGTTAGAAATTGTTTCCAAAGATTTAGATATTGTTGAGAGCAAAAACCATCTTTGAACCTAAAGCTTACAACTTCTTCATCTCTCTCTCGACACATCTACCACCCAAACACCATTGAAACTTGAACTTGAAAATTCTTGTTGAGTATTCTAGCCATATTCAAGAGCTTTGAGGGTGCTAAGAAGAAAGTTTGATAATAAAAAAGTCTTCTTTGCCTACAAAGGTAAACTTTAAAGCTCTTTCATCCATTTTCTCTCATTCTTTCTTACCAAGCAGCTTGTTTTCAAGGTTTACACATACTTAAATATGTGATTTAGCTTGTGAAAGTGGAGGGCGTGGTCACCCTTCCATAGATGTTGTAACTTCTTTACCTTTTGTTGCATTATGGATGTGGAGGGTTTTGCCACCTATCCATAGAATTGTTAGATAGAGTAGTTTTAATTTCTTGTACTTCATCTTACTTTCTTACCATTCTTGGTGCTCGGGTGTCTTTGGGGCCTCGAGGTGTTGGACCGAGACGTATCCCTAGATAGATCTAAGCGTGGGTTAGCGTTGTGCCCTTTTTATGGATTGGGTGGCCTTTTTGGTTTTGGCGTTTCTCAAAGTTCAGGGATGAAATTTCCTAAGGTAGGGAGGTTGTAGCACTTGTGTCCTTTAAGCTATTGGAGAGTGTATTTAATTCCTTTATTTTCATTTTGGGCGTCTTTGAAGTTGTTGTATTTTGGTTTTGGAGGAGTATAATTCGATTTAAACTTGTTGGAATTGTTCGTTCACGCTTGTTGATGTTGAAAAGTTCTTTAGAAACTTGGAAAATTTGTTCTAAGATCGACACCAGCCTTGGAGGTGTCAACACCATCTTGCTGTTGTGTTCATAGATTGCTACTGAAATTCAGTGTCGACACCAGCCCTTGGTGGTGTCGACACTTGCCTTTTCTTGTTGGCCTTTGGGGTCGACACCAGTCTGGGAGGTGTCGACCATTGTCTATTGCAGAATATGGGGTTTGCTTGTTGAAATTTAGTGTCGACACCAGTCTGGGAGGTGTCGACAACTTGTCCTTTGCACACATTAGTGTCTCAGCTTTTCTTCCTGAAAGGTCGACACCGCTGTTTGAAGGGTCGACACCTCTGTCTGAAGGGTCGACACCTCTGAGTATTTCCAGATTTTTGGTTCGGTTTTGGGGCTCAACTTTTGGGGTTTTGACTTATTCTTTCCTTTGATTTTAGGGCTATTATTCTACCATTATAAATAGGCCCCAAACACACTTTTCTCATTCACTTTTTCCTATTTCTCTCTCTCTCTCTCTCTCTCTCTCTCTCTCTCTCTCTCTCTCTTTTTGAAACTCACCTTTTTCACTTAGATCTCTAGATCTACTCACGTAGACGCATCTTTCCACCTTGGTCGTTTGAGAAAGATTGTAGATCTCGTCAAGGGCTTTCTTTTGATCCAAGAGTTTCGTGGTTTCATCAACTTTAGTTTTCTTCATGTTCTCCTCTTTGCTTCAAGAGGCAGGGTCTATTTCCTAAACTCAATATGAGTTTGGTAGCATATTTGTGGCATATTTTGTTATGTATATGTGGTGATCATTTGGTATGATTTTTATCCTTGTGATTTGTTATTTCAAAGGATCTATGGATTGGGTGTTTTGGGTTGAATTTGGGGTTTGGATTTGAAATGTAAAAGGGAGATTTTCAAATGAGTTCTTGAAACAAGTAATGACTTTGTATTGATGTTGAGATATGTTGACATGGTGGCTTTCCTTTACTCAAAAGTGATTTTGAAAGAAAAGAAGGTCTTGTTAAGGTCTTGTTCTAAAAAAATGGGTTTTGGCGTGTTTTGGAATAATATAAAAATGATGTTGATTTTGTAAGAGATGGGAAGGAAATGGTTGTGGGATTTTGGAAATGGGTGTTGTTACTCTCTTGGAAAAATATATCTATATGGTTATCTTTTAATTCTTGCATTAGAGATAACTATTTTGGCTATCGGTGGAGGATAACATTGTCGTGTGTTAGAAATTGCATGTGGATAAGGCAATTGAAATCATTCATATCATGGAGCATGTAATGGATTTTGGAAACTGAAATTGTATGTTTTGACAGGAGGTTTTGGAAATTCCTACTTTATGTTTTGGAACATTTGCATTGTTTTGGAAAAATAATATTTTGAGTTACATGTATTGTACTATTGAAAAGGGTAAATAAAATGGTGAGTCTAGGAACAGGTGTGCATCACCAAATCAAGTTGGCCTGCGTGTATATGGTGAAAGTCCCGAAAAACACGCATATACATGAGTGTCGGTTCCCGCAGACGAAATATCCGTAAAATGGCAATAGTAGGGCTTGCATAGCCTACGTTTACATGGGTCCCGTTTGACGGTTTTCTGTAGACGAAATATCCGTGAAAGGTTTGTATGTGTTTGGGAGATTCACCCATTTATTTATTATTATGTCGGTCTAGAACAGGATGTTGGGAATATGGTTTTAACAAGATATTTGCTATTGTTTAGCGATGTATTCGTATTTGATTTAGCAATGTATTTGTTGGTTGGTATTGAGATACTTGGATTGGTTTTTGGAAAGGAATTTTATATCAAGCAGATGTTATGAACTAGGAAACGTTTTGATTAAATATAAGGTTTTGGTAATTGGAAAGAAAGAATTTTGTTGAGTAATCAAATGGATTGAAAAATGCATATGGGCATATTGTATATATGTATTGCATCATGATCATTTATGCAGGTGGAACATGTTTAGTTTTTAAAATATTCTCTACTAAGCTTTATGCTCACCCTATGTGGCTGAAATATTTTTCAGGTGTACATGTGTGGATATGGATTGTGATGTGAAGCTGTGTTCGGAACTGTGTAGGGTGGTTATGTTGTTTGTAGGCCAAGGGCCTTTTATGTCATTTACTGGTCATGTGCCATTCTTGTAAGGATTACACCCTTGTGTATGATGTAAGCTTCAGGGCATCTAATTTAATCTTATAATATATGTGCATGTTTTAGCTACAGAACATCCATTCGACTTAGATCTTGTATCTAGGAATGTATAAAATTGGATAAAAACATATATTGTGTGACTATATAATATTCATTTGCATGAGAGTTGTTATCTATTGTTCATCGTCAGGTGGTTTATTCACGTGAGCCGGACCTTGTAAGTCCGAAGTGTGACAATGGCTCAGCCACCCTCCTATAGAATTGTTAGATAGTGTAAAATCTCTCAACTTTCATGCAACTTCTTTTCTTTTCTTTTCTTTTTTTTTTTTTTTTTTTTTACTTTTCTCATCATCCAGGTGTTTTGGTCCAATGTGATTCAATCCATACTCACTCCTAATGAGTATTTGTGGTTGTTTCATGGGATATATTGCGTGATCTTTTGCTATCTTTCTCTTTCTCTCTTTTTTCCTTTGAAGCTATAAGAGTTTCCTTATTACAAAGTGTTGAAAACTTTTATCTCAACCAATTTTGAACATGGAAATGGATTCTACATCCATATTCCATGAGTAAGAAGATGAGTCTTCAACTACATTTGATGAGTCATATGCATTTTTCTTTACTTTTCCTCTATTTTTTTAGAAGTTCTAGAAATCTTTCCTAGCTTCATAGAGCTTCACCTAAGAAATGGTGGCAATCTACTTTTTCCGATTAATAGCATGGATTTGAGTATTAATTTACTCTTATTCACAAAGAGATGAACGCAAGTTTCCACCTATTTTTTTGGTTTGGTGTTTCTTAGCTCCAACTCCTGTACATGTTAGTTTTTTTTCTATCTAATAGCTCTTATATATATCATTTAGCATATTTTGTTGTTGGATGATGGATGAAGCCTATCTACATCTTCCTTGAATATCTTTATGATAAAAGGAGTAGAAATAATGAGCATTCTTTAGAAATGTTTTGTTTGTTCCATTTTGTCTTTGATGTACACGATAAGATTTTCCAGATTTTTTGTATGGCCGACTAGATAAAGGATCCGGGCAGCACTTATTTCATCTGGTTAGATCATTTATTTAGCTGACCAGATGACTTTTCCAGACAAAACAGAGTAGAATTGAGGGATTTTCGACGGATGATCTCTTGGGCATGCATAGCTCCCTTTATAACTTTTATTTTTATTTCGTATGATTTGTTAGATTTAGCTCTTATTTTGCTAAATCAACTTGTATATAACTTCCAACCCCTTTTCTTTCTATTCATTCATTGTTGTAATAATTTCCAACTCCACGTCTTTTTATTCCTTTCATCATAAAGGATTATTGTAATACCTTCCAACCTCCATTTCTTTCTATCTCTTTTATTTTTATGCTTACCATGACTGTTAGATAGCATCACATTTTCTTTTTGATCATATCCATACTTTGAATCCATATTTTATGCATTTGGATTTGGCTCACTTGCATTTGTGGGTTTTATCAATTCCTACATGATTTTATGTGCTACCTCATGGCTTGAAATGATTCACATATCATGTACTTAGCAGCCGAATCTATAGTTGAATTCTTATGTATGTATTGCATTAGTGTTTTGCATATAGGATCATGCATATTTTAATAATTTTGTTTCATCTTCATAGTTGGATGCGAGTAAATACTAGGTGAGCATTTATAACTTTAGCATCCCGCCTGTGAATGATTTTTCTTACTATATCTAATCATATTACCATACGGTTATTTGCTTAATTGATATATCTATCATTGATAGTGGATGGAGGTTGTGTCTTTCAATTTGGAATAGTGTTGATTCTTATGCTTGTGGGCTCAGTTTCATTTAAGTTGTACAGATTTCAAAACTCTTTCAAAATACATGAGGTCCAAACGTTCCAAAATGAATAGCACAGTGTAGACCACCCAAACTCTCTCCGCGCGGCCCCTCTTTCGGAGAGGGTGCAAATTGGGTTCATAGCTACTACAGTTCGGTCTCCTGTCACGATTCTGAATCTAATCTCACAAAGTGCAATGTAAGACTGATAAATCACCAAAGAGTCCAAATTCGGCAATTGGTTTTGAAAAATCAATTTTGAATTAAAAAGCGCCAAACATGGACTGCTTTGCCAGATTTCAGAGTCACCACCTAAATATTTTATTTTGGAAAATTTAGGAAACCCTGACTCGTGCCAAAGGCCACGTGTCCGTCATCACCAAAGTTGCCTCGGCTCAGGAACTTGGGTACGAGAGGGGAAGGTCATTCAATGAGCACCCCCGCTCGCCCAATCAAAGATCGGCCTCTACTAACATGATATGTTGTTTTATAAACACATGTGTTCTTGTTTGATTATTAGCTAAGTTACTATGTGATACGCACAACACACAAGTATAGACTAAATCGCTCAATTTGGAACAAAACATCTCATGTTTGTTTTTCGAAAATGGTTTGAAGATGCTACTCGCAAGTAGGCTAAAACGCGGATTTGCCACCAAACAAGGTGGGCTTAAAACACGATGACTTGCCACTCCAAGTGGGCTTAAAACTCACATTTTGGTGAATTGTTCCAATTTAAGTAATGAAGCCTTCATCCACAGGCATTCATGAAGTTATAGCAATTAAGCAAATTGCCTCATGGCAAGCATGCTATCATGGCAGTCACTTACACACATGCAAGGATGCTAAAGTGAAAACACTTACAGTGTGCTCTGAGCCAAAACAGAAAACTAGTTACAAATCATGCATGATCCCAACTATTCAAGATGCCTAAACGACACATGCAAAAATGCAACTAAAATAGGCTCAGCTTGCTAAGATGGCATATGAATGCAACTTGATAACATGCTTCGAAACACGTATTCAAGTAAGTGTATTGAAATACAATGCAGTTTAAATGATGCACCGAGCCCGGTGCATGCAATACAAATGAATAATGCAAACATGCAAGCATAAGGTATGCTAAACAAAACGAGCCCTAAACTAACCATCAAAAGCTGATAAGTAAAAGGGATAAAGACGTGGGGTTGGAAGACATTCACACACGCACACACACTTATTACAACATTTGCCCTTTCGACGGAGGGTCCGAATGAATTAGCTAAGCTAATCTAAGCTAAGCTAACTAACCAATCTAATTAAGCTAATTAGATTAATTATTATACACCAAAATGGATAACAAGTAAACTACTTACTAATTATTACAACACTTAATTAATTAACAAACTAATTAATTAAATTTCCAATTTAAACTGACTAACAAGTAAAGCTAACTACAAATCAAAGTGCCTTAGCTCAGTTCCAAGAGATTAAAGATGCATGCTCGGTTGGCGCTTGCTCGGAAATCCATTACCATGCTGTCAATTGCCTCTGTTTGTACTTGCCTTGGTCTCTAAAAATTGTGCCAACCTCCAGACTGCCCTTACTTCAACACAGGGATCTGTTGGTGAGCTGCCAGCCAGAAAAAGTGGCTGCTAGCCACTAAAACTGGCCGGCCGGCTAGTGCCACTGGCTGGTTGGCTAGTTTTTCTGCAGGCTGCTAGTTTTGCTGCAACAGAGAAAAATAGAGGCACATCATTGTATTTGTAAGACAATGTGTGTACTACCACACTCCTTATCATGTCTCAAGCTCAAAGGAGCGTGGCACTCGACTCTCAAACCACCAACCAAGCACCTCAATGCATGATGGTCGAGGACCAAGCTTACACCATGTTGATGAATGCACAAACAACACACAAGAGAGCCTCCACCCTATCATGCTTGATTAAGAATGTTAGCGACCAAGAAACGCCACACGTTTCATCACTTTGAATATGAAATGTGCCACATTCCTTTTGTTTGGATTAACGTCCGATCCAAACACAATGCAATGCAAACAACATGCTCATCTTTCAATGCTAAAGTGGCATGCACAAGACTATCATGTAAGCAATACATGCAAGACATGTTAAGGGCCAAGGGCACTAAAGCTAGTAAAGAGCATTACATAAGAGGCATGCACTACAACGCACAAACAACCAAGCCTGCCCAAAATAGAGCTATATCATGCCAAAACAATAGCCTAAATATACTGAAATTAAGGCATAGAACACAAGGAAAGCATGCTCATTTAATGGCCCGCAAACAAGGCATGAAGACTTAACTCTCAAACACAATGAAAGAGTGATATATGTGAGAGTGAGACAATGACATATGCTCTAAATTTACATGCCAAATGATTCCATATCATGCAAACATCACAAATAAGGCATTTTAGGGGCTTCAAAACACAAGACTAGCAAGGCCAACTATACTATAGCTATACAAAGCATGAACCACATGGCCAAAACCATTCAAAACAGTCCTAAAGCATGCTAAATCAAAGCCAAAAACATGCTGGAGTGGAGCATACACATGCTAGAATGAGAGGCATGAATCATGTTAGGCCAACAAGTAGGATTGCACTACAAGTGTAAGATGCAAGAAACCAATGACCAAACCAACAAAAAACAAAGTTATGGCAGGTCCAAAAAGTCACAAAAACATGCTTGGACTAAGCTTCAAAAAGGGAGAAACACATGCTCATGTATTAGGCCACCAATACTAGCAAACAAGAATACAAGGAGAGGGGATCACCCTCTCCTATTGTTGGACCACAAGAACAACTTTTTACCACTAAAATTCCTCTGAGTGTCAGTGGTTAAAAGGCCAAGAAAGGGGTGATTCAAAAGCTTAGAGAGGTGGCTCAAGAGGCTTAACAAGCCAAAGAGCGAAGGAGTGGAGCCACCCCCCTAACCACACAAGGCTCAAACCAATATTTTAAAGCCTTAAAAATGGAGTTATTAAGTGGCTAAAACCAGCCTTAAAGTAGCATGCAAAGGTGACAAAGCTCTTAATCAAAACAAAGCTTAAAAGGGACAAGTGTCTTACCCTTGAAGAACAACAACAAGACAGCAACTTCAGCAACAATTCTGAGCCAAAACCAAGTCTAAGACCTCAAAACAAGCTTCCATGGACCTTAGCTTCAAAGTGAAGGTGTTTGAGTAGGTGTTTGTGTGCAACATTGTGAAGAAACAACACTTTAAGGCTCAATATAGCACAATATAGAGAGAGAGGGAGAATTCTAGAGAGAGAGGGAGATTTTTGCTCTAAAAAATTTGAACCCTCAAATAGGGGGAGGAAGCTCCCCTTATATAGGCAACGCAAGCCAAAAGGCTTGCTCAATCCCTCCATACACGTGCATGGAGGATGAGTTCAGTGAGCCACAACTAGCTCAAAAGATCTGAAAATATCTAAAAAGGAGAAAAAATGGCTGCCAGCCAGTGAAGTGGCCAGCCGGCCACTTCAACTAGCTGGCCGACCACTCCAACTAGCTGGTGAGGAGAAAAAGTAGCTGGCAACTGCCAAAAGTGGCCGGCAAGGCGCCACTCTCCTTCAGCCAAGAGGCACCAAGGTTTGGCCCAAAAAAAAACCAAGAAGAAGAGAGTTAAGAGGCCCCGAGACAAGGCGTTCAACCGAAAGCTCCGGAAACTCATAACCAGCACAAACATGTGCAATCACCGAGTGCACAAACGATGACATCAAAGTCTTGAGGTTGGTCAAAAATGGGGTGTCTACAGTTGCCCCTCTTTGACAGAACTCGAAAGTCATGAAATAACGGGAGTGAATGTCAAAGCCCAGAGACGACCCATTTTTGATAAGGCCAAAGACTTAGATAAACAAACAAAATACAGATGCAATTACAGAAACAAAATGGTTATGCCCGCAGGCTGCCTACATATCCCTTTGCAAGGAATCAAACCAGCGTAGTTCACGGGCAGGATGCAAAATGATACACAATATAACAAAACAAAACAATGTAAATGATATACAATGTAATGAAACAATGCAAATGATACGCAATGTAATTGAATTATCAAACCACAAGCAGTGCAAAACCACACAAATATCATAAAGGGATGGAGATGCAACATCAAACTACGTTTAACATAGAAAAGGTGCCGAAATCCTCAAACCACAATTCTCTTAGTGGAGTAGCTGTGTGCATAGGTAGAACTGTGTGTTTCGCAGCAAGAATACAAGTAATTGGGTGGCATGATATAAGTGTGGAATGATCTGCTGAGGAAAGATCATGATCCTACATGTTGAATACAACAAAACAAAGTACAATACAATAGATGCAATGAATGTAGTGAATAAGGCGCGCGGCCAAACCACATTTCTACCTAAAAAAGGTATGAACACAAAGCTAGACCATGTCTATAGACACCCCATTTTTTACCGACCTTAAGACTCAGACGTCATCATCTGTGCACTCGGTGATTGTGCATGTTTGTGCTCGTTTTGAGTTTCCGGAGCCTTCGGCTGGGCGCCTTGTCTCGGGACCTCTTAACTCTCTTCTCTTGGCCTGGTTTTTGGACCATGCCTTGCTACCTTTGCCTAGAGGGAAACCGAGGCCTATAGGCCACTTTTTGTAGCCGTAGACTACCTTTCCCTCTCTTAGGCCACCTTTTGTACCCGTAGACTAGTTTTCAGGGCTTTCGGCTGAGTGCCTTGCCTTGCGGACTCATGTCTTTCTTCCTTTTGGTTTGTTTTTGAACCAAACCTTGTTATCCTTTGCCTGGAGGGTGGAACAGGTGTGTAGACTAGTTTTTCGCCCTGTAGACCACTTTTCTTCCCTGCCAGCCACTTTTTGTGGTCGGCCAACTAGGGTCGGTGGTCTGTGGACCACCTAAGGTGGTCGGCAGCCTGCCACCACCTTCTACTCTCTCTGTAGACCCTCTTTCCCCTTGCCAACCAGTTTTACTCCCTATAGACCACCTTTTGTGGTCGGTCGACTAAGGGAGGTGGTCGGCCAACCACCTTAACTGGTCGGTGGCCTTTCTGCACTTTCTGCAAATATTTTCCTTGCCAGCTGTGCCAGTTGTTGGGCACAGAAAGCATCCTCCATACACGTGTATGGAGGGATTGCACCAAGGTTCTAGCTTCTCCAAGAAGCTTGAAGCTTAGAATTCTATAAGAGGGAGGTCCCTCTCCCCTTCCAGAGGTTCAAAAATTTGCTTAGGGCTATACATATATCTCTCTCTTGTTTTCCCCCTCTCTCTCTATATTTGTGTTATTTTGTGCTCAAAAGTGCTATTTCTTCACACTTTTGCGCACAAACACCTACTCAAACACCTTCATCTTCTTGCTGAGGCATTTGGAAGTCTTATTTGAGTGGTTTTGGCTTGGTTTTTGCCTCTGAAGTTGCTGTTTTGAAGTTGTGCTTCAAGGGTGAGTAATAGCCTCTTTAAAGCTTTGTTTTCATTGCTTATTTGGCCCTATTTGCATGTTGTTTTAGGCCTAACTTACAACTACAAAAAGTTCTATATTTAAGTGCTTAAAATGTTTGTTTAAGGCTTTGTTTGAGTTAGGGGTGATTTACCCCCTTTGTTGGCTTGCTTGGCCTTGCTTTGTGCCACCTCTTAAGGCCTTTGAGGTCACCTTTGTTAAGCCTTTTAGCCACCAAAATCCAGTGGATGTTCAGCGGTAGAAATGTGGTTTTGAGGTCCAAAATGAGAAGGGGTGGTCCCCTCTCCTCTTGTCTTGTTTGCTTGCCTTGTTGGCCTCATTATTGAGCATGTGTTTCTAGCATGTGTTGGCTTGTTCTTAGCCTATTTTTGGCCCTATTTCAACATGGCATAACTTTGTTTTGGTTTGGTTGAGTCACCCCATGCATGCTTTCTACACTTGTAGTGTAATCTTGCCATTTAGCCTTGTGTACTCAATGCTTTGATCCATCATGCTAGCCTATTTTGGTCCTATCTCAGCATGTTTTTGGTGTTATTTTAGCATGCCTTATCTCTGTTTTGGGTCGGTTTGATTGCCTCTTGCATGCTTCATACCCTTGTAGTGCAATCCTCCCTATAGCCTTAACATGCATCATGCTTTGGACCACCATTTTAGCATGTTTTTGGCTCCACTCCAGCAAGCTTTTACTCATGTTTTGCCATGCTTAAGCTCTGTTATAAGTGGTTTTGGTCATGCATGCCTTGCTTTGTATAGCCATAGTGCAATATTGCTCACTAGCTTTGAGTTTCATAATCTCTAGCATGGCTTACTTGAGTTGTTTGCATGCTTTCGCCTCATTTCTCACATGATTTCAGTGAATGAAGTGTGGTCATACTCTCCCATGCTTCACTCTTTCAATGCTTTTGGAGGGTTATGCTTTATGCCTCAATCATGAGCCAATTGGCATGCATACTTGCCTAAGTTTTTTGGGCTACCATCTCAGTGTGTTTTTGGTCTTATTTTGCCATGATACAACTCTGTTTTTGGTTGGTTAGAGCATCCCTCATTTGCTTCTTACACTTGTAGTGTAATCATGCTCATTGGCCTAGCTTACTTGGTGTTTTGGCCTTTTATTCTAGCATATGTTGGCTATCTTCAAGCATGTTTTTGGCTTTGTTTTGGCATATTTTAGGACTATTTTGAATCATCTTGGTCCTTTGGGGCTTGCTTGATATGGCTATGGCGCAAGCACCTTAGCTAGTCTTGAGCTTTGAGCCTCCTAGCATGCTTTATTTGTGATATATGCATGATATGGCATCATTTGGAATGTAATTTCAGAGCTTATGTCTTTCCTATACTCCCATGTTTATCACTCTTTCATTGCCCTTGAGGGTTATGCATTATGCCTTGTTTGTGAGCCAATGAATGAACATGCTTGACTTCCCTTTTGTGCCTATGTTTTAGCATGCTTTCGGCCTTGATTTAGCATGCCTCAACTTTGTTTTGAGTAGTTTGGGTCATATGGGATTTTTTATGCATGGTTGTAGTGCAGTAGCTTTACTAGCCTAATGATTCAAGGTCCTTAGGATGCTATGCTTGTGTTGTTTGGATGATTTGGCATCATTTCGCACATGATTTCAGTGCATATAGTGTAGCTACACTCTCACATTTATCACTTCTTCATTGTGCTTGAGAGTTGTGTTTAATGTATGACTTGCTAGCCAATGCATGAACATGTTGTTGTAGTTTATGGTGCCTCATTTCTAGCATGATTCTACCATTGTTGTGGCATGAGGTAGGTTTGACCATTTAAGCATTGTAGTACATGCTTCATGTGTGATACACTTCACTTGCCTTGATGTCTTAGCTCCTAAACATGCCATGCATGCATTGCCTACATGATGGAGTCTTTCGCATGTCACTTTAAGCATTGAAGGTTGATCATTTCGTTTGCGTTGCATGTGTTTGGATCGGATGTTAATCCAAACACGAGACACGAGGGGCGTTTTATACTTGAAGTGATGAAACGCACCTCATTTCTCGGTCGCCGACCCTCTTGATCAAGCATGATAGAGGTGGAGGCCCTTATGTGTTGTTTGTGTGCATTCATTGACATTGACTTGTGCAAACTTGGCTTCTCGGCCATCGTGTCTCGCGATGCTCAGTTGGTGGCCCAAGAGTCGAGAACCACACTCCCTTGAGCTTGAGAAATGATAGGGAGGTTGGTTGTGCACACATATCTTGCAAATACACTGCTATGCCCCTTGTTGTTCTCTGCTACAGCAAAATTGGAGTTTGGCAAATTTTTTGGTCGGCAGACCAGTAAAGGTGGTCGACTGACCACTTTTTATGGTCTACAACTAGTTCTTCTGGCCTATAGGTGGTCTACACCCGCCCTTTTCTGGTCAGCAGCCCACCAGAGAGTCCCTGTGTTGGAGCAGAAGCAATTTGGAGGTTTGTACACCTTTCAGAAATCAAATCAAATACAAACAGAGTCAATTCTGCGGATAATAATGGATTTCCGAGCGAGGCGATCGAGCATGCATGTACCCCTTGCCCCGAGGACCTCTTTTAACTGCTTTACTTAGCTACTTTACTTAGTTAGCTAGTTCGTCGGTTTTGTACTTAATTAGTTAACGTGCTTAACTAATATATTTGTGTTGTAATAACTAACTAGTTAACTAGGAATAGTTAATTAGTTTCGGTTTGTAATTAATTAGCTTAGCGTAGCTAATTTGTTGATTTATTCGGACCCTCCGTCGAGAGAGCAAATGCTGTAATAAGTGTGCGTATGTGTTATGCATTTCTTCTAACCCCACGTCTTTCTCCCTTTTACTTATCAACTTTCAGTGGTTAGTTTTAGGGCATATTTTAATTAGCATCCTTACGCTTGCATACGTACATCATTCATCTGTCTTGCATGCACCGGGCTCGGCGTATCATTCAAACTGCATCACATTTCAATACTTATTTGAATACATGTATCAATTGTTACATCCATATGCCATTCTAGATAGCTGAGCCTATTTTAGTTGCATTTTTGCATGTGTTGCATTAGGCATCTTAACATAGCTAGGATCATGCATGATTTCTAACTAGCTTCTGTTTTGGCTCGGAGTACACTGTGAGTATTTATGCTTTAGCATCCTTGCATGAGTGTGAGTGTTGCAATGTTTAGCATGCTTGCCATGAGACTATTTGCTTATATGTTTAAATGCATGAATGCCTGTGGATGAAGGTTTGATTGCCTAAATTGGAACAACTCGATGATTATGAGTTTTAAGCCCACTTAAAGTGGCAAAATCATGTTTTTTTCTAAGCCCACTTGAGGGTGGCAAATCCGCGCTTTAGCCTACTTGCGAGTAGCACTTTCAAACCACTTTCAAAAACAAACATGAGTTGTTTTGTTCCAATCCGCAGGATTAAGTCTATACTTGTATGTTGTGCGCATCACATAATAAGTTAGATTAATAACCGAAATAAGAACACATGTGTTTTCAAAACAACATATCATGCTTAGTAGAGGCCGATCCTTTGATCGGGCGAGCGGGAGTGCTCATTTTAGGACCTTCCCCTCTCGTACCCAAGTTCCCGGGCCGAGGCAACTTTGGTGATGACGGACACGTGGCCTTAGGCATGAGTCAGGGTTTCCTAAATTTCCCAAAATAAAATATTTAGGTGGCGACTCTGAAATCGGACAAAGCAGTCCATGGTTGGCGCTTTTTGATTAAAATGGATTTTCCAAAACAATTTGCTGGATTTGGACTCTTTGGTGATTTATCACTCTTACATAGCACTTTGTGAGATTCGATTCAGAACCGTGACAGGAGTCTGAACTGTAGTAGCTAGAATCCAAATTCGCACCCTCGCGTGCAGAGCGAGTTCGGGCGGTCTACAATGTCTAACATAGAAAAGGTACCGACGCCCTCAGACCACAATTCTCTTAGTGGAATAGGCGCGTACACATAATCACAGAACCATGCTTCAACGAAGGAAATGCATAAGCACATGCCAAACCAAGCTTAACATGGAAAGGATGCATGATAATAAAACGATATGTTGCAATAGATGTAACAGATAGTGCAGTAGATGCAAAAAGGGGACATACACCAACCATGCTGAAATTATGAGAGGAGGAAAAACAAATCCCAAACACGCCGAAATCGTGGGAGGAAAGAGACACTCTAATCACGCTGAAATCGTGAGAAGAGGTCCGAAAACAACCGCTCAGGGGTGCACTCGACGCAACCTGAGATAAATTCCAAACACGCTAAAATCGTGTGAGGAAAGGAACACTCTAACCACGCTGAAATCGTGAGGAGAGGTCCGAAAACAAACCAATCAGGAGCGCGTTGGACGCAACCTGAGATAAACTCTAAACACGCTGAAATCGTGTGAGGAAAGGAACACTCTAACCACGCTGAAATCGTGAGAAGAGATCCGAAAACAACAACTCAAGGGCGCACTCGATGCAACCTGAGATAAATTCCAAACATGCTGAAATCGTGTAAGGAAATAAGCACTCTAACCACGTTGAAATTATAAGAAGAGGTAAAAAACCGCTCGGGCTTGTCCTTCACGCGTCCCGAGATGAAACATGCCCAGGGCCACGCTTCACGCGTCCTGAGATACAAGAAAAACTGCTCGGGCTCGTGTTCCACACGTCCCGAGATAAAACACGCCCAGGGCCACGCTTCACGCGTGCTGAGATACAAGAAAAATCGCTCGGGCTCGTGTTCCACACGTCCCGAGATACAACCCGCCCAGGGCCACGCTTCACGCGTCCTGAGATACAAGTAAAATAGCTCGGGCTCGTGTTCCACACGTCCCGAGATACAACCCGCCCAGGGCCGCGCCTCACGCGTCCTGAGATGGAAGAGAAACCACTCGGGCTCGTGTTCCACACGTCCCGAGATACAACCCCCCTAGGGCCGCGCTTCACGTGTCCTGAGATACAAGAGAAATCACTTGGGCTCGTGTTCCACACGTCTCGAGATACAACCCGCCCAGGGCCACGGTTCACGCGTCCTGAGATACAAGAAAACCCGCTTGGGCTCGTGTTCCAGACGTCCCGAGATATAACCCGCCCAGGGCCGCGGTTCATGCGTCCTAAGAGACAAGAAAAATCGCTCAGGCTCGTGTTCCACACGTCCCGAGATACAACCCGCCCAGGGCCGTGGTTCATGGGTGCTCAGATACAAGAAAAACTGCTCGGGCTCGTGTTCCACATGTCCCGAGATACAACTCGCCCAGGGCCACGCTTCACGTGCCCTGAGATACAAGAGAAACCGCTCAAGCTCGTGTACCACACGTGTCGAGATAGAACCCGCCCAGGGCCATGGTTCACGCGTCCTGAGATACAAGAAAAACCACTCGGGCTCGTGTTTCACACTTCTCGAGATACAAACCGCCCAGGGCCGCGCTTCACGCGTCCTAAGATACAAGAAAAATCGCTCGGGCTCGTGTTCCACACGTCCCGAGATACAACCCGCCCTGGGCTGCGCTTCACACGTCCTGAGATACAAGAGAAATCGCTCAGGCTCGTGTTCCACAAGTCCTGAGATACAACTCGCCCAGGGCCCGGTTCACGTATCTTGAGATACAAGAAAAACTGCTCGGGCTCGTGTTCTACACGTCCCGAGATATAACCCACCTAGGGCCACGGTTCACGCGTCCTGAGATACAAGAAAAACCGCTCGGGCTTGTGTTCCACAGGTCCCAAGATACAACCCGCCCAGGGCCGCGGTTCACACGTCCTGAGATACAAGAAAAACCGCTCGGGCTCGTGTTCCACACGTCCCGAGATACAACCCACCCAAGGCCGTGCTTCACGCGTCCTGGGATACAAGAAATAGGTACGAGACTGTACCATAAATAGACAATTGTAATGAAATTGTGCGCTGGATGCACAAAGTGAATGAGTGCAATAGATGCGAGTGCGATAGATGCACAAAGTGAATGAGTGTGATAGATGCAAGTGCGATAGATGCACAAAATGAATGAGTGCGATAGATGCACAAAGGTGATGTGATTAAAGTAAATAGACAAAGCGGCTTTTAGAAAGTACCTCATGAACCGCTCTACTCTGACGGGGATCTCCCCTTGTGTTCTTCAAACACTTACCTTCAACTCACAATACAAAGGTCCTGAAATACTGACAAGGAGTAACCTCTACATGTAGAAGCCACGGATGCCGCTTTTCTTCCCGATCATATTCACAACTTTGCCTATTCTCCAACGGGGTGACAGACTAGGTTGGTTCAGTATCCAGAATTAAGGCGCATACCCGCTATCTCAACCTATGGGGCTGCCATACAGATTTCAAGCCAGGGATACACCCATGGGTATTTAAACCAGACTTTAGTCTCGGAAATTCCAAACCTTTGCGTTCTAGGCATCGCCATTCGAACTCTACTTTCCGCCGTCGCAGTTGGTCTCCTAGGAACTCATTGTAAACACAGCCAAGATGCCCCTAGCATGGAGTGGTACTTAAGGAGAGCACTTCTGATCGCCATTCTGGCTTGAAGCAGGCTTGATCTTGAGCTTGAAGTAGAGGCACACTCATACTTCGGAGCATTGACAAGACCTGAAAAGGTACATCCGGAATACAATCTCGGAATTTTCTGAAGTTGAAACAAACTCAGATGCCTCGCATTTTCCCTCTTTTCTTTTTCTTTGTAGTCTGGAATCTAAATAGCTTTAGATAGGTCCTGGTTCTATGGCTCTCTATGACCTAGGTTGAACCCTGCAATTTTATGAAAGAACAAATCCTGTTTTGCACATATGTGGAGAACAACACAGCACTCTGAGCACAAAATGATTTATTTTTGAAATTGAGAAATGAGTTCTTAACCGGGTATTGAGCCTACGACTGAACACAGCACACCACGACTCAACAAAGAGAACATGAAGGTAAAACAACATAAACACATCTATTGACACTCGAAACGACTCAAAACAAGAATCGAGACAAACAAAAAACACACACACAACACTCAGATGTGTTATAAAGGCGAGAGACCCTTTAGTTCACGAGGAGCCTGTTTCTCTGTTTATTGTTTCCCACCTTTTCTTATTTGTGATCCTCACATCACTATGGCACTCAATCTCTAATTTTCTGGAAAAGCCCTTTTCTCACTTTTTCCTCTCAACGCACATCTCTCTATTCTTCAATCTCTCTTATTTTTTATCCCTTCCTTGGGTAGTTGATGGATAAACATGAAGTCGCGGGCTCCTGCCCCTGGCATTCTGCCAGATTCTCCTTCTTCCACTCACAACAGTGAGCTTTCCCACAAAGGGGTTGTGGTGTGACTGGATGTGTAGCAGATCTGTAGCTGACATCGGTTGATGATGCTCTTGGCTTAGCTTGAATGTGATCAAACCTGTCCAGTTGAGGGAGTGGAATATCCTACTCCCTTCTAGCTTGTGTTGCGCACTTGGCTTGATACCTCGCTGCTTGTAGGATGAGAGAGCTTTCGGCCCTTTGCTTGTTAGCTTCAGTTGTGCCTTTTTTGGCAAGTATGTTAACAAGGGGGAAAAGACAGAAACCCTTACTCAACTGTGCTCCTAGTTCATCATTTTGACCATTTTTTGTTTTTGGCTTTTTGCTAAAACAACTTCGACCAATATGAGAGTTTGATTAACACGATTGTTCAATTTTCTGATTTGAAATCATGCAAGTCAGGCTATGAGCACTGAAAATTTTCCTTTTTTTGGGTCCAAGAAATGGTCCGATTTTGGAAAAGTGGGATAATTTTCGAGAAAATTAGTTAACCTCATTAAAAATCCTCAAAAACTATTTTTGCAAATGGCCACTGCTCGACCAATATGGAACTTACTCTTGAGATGCACAACCTCATATCTGAACTTCAATCATCTTGCAGCTGAATCTTTCAACAGAATAGAACAATTGATTTTGAACGAAGACGAGCCAATTTGCACATAGATAAGGCAGCTGAGTTGAACAAGGATAAACCAATCAACATGGATGAGCCAAGCAAGCTGGAAATGATTGAGGCCGGACTTCAGGATGAAGTTGCCTACGTATCCCAAACATGGGAATCAGGCCGTACATAGTTCCGAGATAAGGTGCACTCGAGTATTGACATTCTCCTTTTGCGCTCTAACTTTTGCCAAGGCCGCCCTTCTGGGTTTCAACCTTCAGAGCTCTGTTTTTCTTTTCTTTTCATTTCTTCTCTTCTTTTTTTTTTCTTCTTTTCTTCTTTTCTTTTTCTTTTCATCTTTTTCTTTTTCATGCTCTAACTTTTGCCTGGGTCGCCTGCCTGGGTTTTCGGCCCAGCAAGCCTCTCAAGGGTAAAAGTTTAACTTGTCCATGTTGATCAGTTTGAGATCTCAAAGCTATCTGAATCAAGTAGAATGACTGTTGTTCGCTGATGATGTAGGAGTCCATCCAATGGGGGCTGAAGTTGCCCCTAGTGTTGCGGATAGGAACTTGATTGTCCTTCAACAATAAATTTTCTTCTTCTAGTTGCTGGAATTTGGCTTTCTTGCCAGTCTTCATTGGTTTGCAGAATGACCTATCTTTTGAATCTTTGAGCACATCTGACATTTTTGCCCCTAGTCCAAGGGCTACTTCTGATCTAGCTTCGCAAGCTTCCTTTGATAACATCTGATCTTCTTGATCTGAACTTCTTGCCCCTAGTTCAAGGGTTTCTTAAAATCTGACCAGGTGGGCCTCCTTTGATGTCATACGACCTTATTGCCCCTAATTCATGGGCTGATTCAAATCTGGCCATACAAGCCTCATATTGTTATTTGACTGTTAAACATTTTGAATCCAAGTTCAAGGTTTGAAAGCAAAAAGGGTTGAGTCTTAAGGCTGAGAGCGATCCTATGCTGCACAATCTCGAGAGTGATTCCACGCATGTTTTCGCAGGACCACGAAAAACATTTTTTGAAATCTTTTAAGAAAGTGACTAGTCACTCGCGTTGAAGACAGTGTAGAACCAATCTGGATCAAACCAAGATCCTTCTCAGTACTCACATTAACAGACATGATCTCATTCATTAAGGGCTTAGCATGCCTCTCTTCCTCTCAGTTGGTCAAATTTTGCAAATACAGAGAAATTCCTCCCTCTTTGTTTTCATCACAGCTTTAAAAAGGTTTTGAAAAACTTTGGTCAATGCAATGACTTAAAGGCACAGAAAAGTAGGTGAAAATCTCCGCCATTTCATTCAAATTTTATGGTACAACTGGCTCAATGGCAGAAACAAACGCAAAAGGGTGAAAATCACTGCTGTTTCATTCAAATCTTTTGGCACAACTAGCTCAATGGCAGAAACAGACGCAAAAGAAATGGTGTAAAAGACAAAGACAAAATAAGAAAGTGATGTCCGAGGTAACACCCCCGAAATCACCCGACTCTAACACAACAGGACAGACTCGATAACACAAGACAGACTCGACTGGCTCAGCACAAAAAGACTGACTCAATACAACACAACAAAACTGACTCAATACCCAAGTCAGAAAGTAAAATTAACAGCACTTGCACATTGCTCAAAACAGTGCGTGCCATCCACACATCCGGAGTAAAATAAACGCCATCCACAGGTGGTTCATCCTCCGATCACATAGTCACATTATCCCCCTAAGTTCACTGATCCAGTGCTGATAGACTTTGCAAAGCCTGGTGCGACAATGACCTTGTTGTCAATCAAATCTCGTATTTCGTGGCGAAGACGAAAACAAAGGTCAGTGTTATGACCGGTTTGTTGATGGAAGGCGCAGTACTTGGCCGGGTTGTGTGAGGGAGGGAGGTTTTTTGGTAATGGTCGCGGTTCTAGGGGCTTCAGATGCCCCTTTATGATCAGGACCTTCCAGGCTGCTGATAGAGACATGCAAAGCGGGGTGAAGACCGTCTGGCCTCGGGGCTGATGACACGAGGTTTGTGGAGTTATGGATGTACCAGTAAAGGGGTTGGCAGGTGCTGACTGGATTTGCTGATCTCTTTCGAGTGTAGGATTGGCGCTGAAAGGGGCGTTTCTGGTATGACATCCCTTTTTTCAGCTTGCCCCTTGATTCAAACTGCCCTCAACTTGAGCGATAAAAGTGTCATCCATAGTCTTTGCAACAACTGCAAGCACTTGCTGTTTGTTCAGCCCTTCTGCTTTCAAAGCATCAACAGTCCACAGAAGGTGTTCATGGGGACCAATGCCTGCCCCTACCTTGTTCTTACCACTTGCCTCCACTTTGCCAAGGGATTGGCCTTCTTCCATTGCAGCCTGTCCCAAGATTGGGGAGCCTTTTGACATGAAATCCCTAGTATGTGATGTGGTCGATGATGGAGCCAATATCCCAAAGGCCAAATCTGCCACAGTTCACTAAAGATCTTCAATCATTCTCACTAGCTCAGAAGTAGTGGGTTCATGGGGTTGAGATGATTGGGGTTCAGGTGCACCCATCATGCACAATTCCGTGTTTTCTGGGATAAACACCTCGGGCTTGGGTAAATGGGCCGGGGTGATGTATATACTGGGGTCATAGGCGGACGACAGTATATGGATTAGATTGAGATGTAGAGGTGACGGGTCAATGGTGGCCCGAGGTCCTTTTGGTGGAGCTAAGGCCTCTTCGTCAATAAGATCCTAAATCTTATGACGAAGGCGGATGCAACGGTTTGTATCATGACCATGCTGTTGATGATAAGCACAGTATTTAGCTGGGTCATATCTTGGTGGAAGAGGATTTGGAAGGGGTTGAGGCTCTAGGAGCTCTAGGTGCCCTTCTTCTCACAGCTTTTTCATAGCTTGAGAGAGACTCATGTAAAGAGGATTGAACTTTCGGGCTTGGGGCCGATTTGAAGTGGTTGGTTTTTGGCCATTGAAGGGAGTGGTGATAGTGCCCACTTCTAAGCATTTCGTAGTTGTGCTACCATCAGTAGTAGCATTGGAACTGCGAGCAACATTCTTCTTCAAAGGCTCATTATCTTCCACAAAGATCCCTTGTCTGATGGCATCCTCAATTTGAACCCCCGTTTCATGAAACTCTAGAAAGGCAAACAGAGGTAGAACGATCATCTTCTGCAACAACTTGCCATGCAGATTCCGAACAATCATCCTGATCTGATCTTTGTCGGAAGGCCTTGTAGTCATCATCGAGGCCTTCGCTCTCTATCTCGTCATGAACTCTAAGAGACCCTCCCTTAGCTTTTGGCGGGTGGCTTCGAGATAACGAGTTGTGACCTCGTTCTGTGTGTTGTAAGAGTATTGAGCAATAAAGGACTCAACTAGCTCTTCCCAGTTCTGTTTCACAGAGTCCTCTAATTTTGCATACTAGATTGCGGCTATCCCAGACATGGTTCGGCCGAAGACAGACAACTTCTGGGCTGGGGTTAGACCCATTGGCCTCAGGATATCAGAAAACAGGTGGAGGTGCACCATTGGATCTCCAGAGCCGTCGAAGCGGTTGATATACGGCATTTTGAACCGCTCCGGTAAGGTAACTGCAGATTCAGTGTAACCATCCTCTATGTCTGGAATGGAGTTAACGCCTTCAGCCTTCTTGAACAACTTTTCAAGCTTGCTCACTTTTAATACAGTTGGATACACTTCAAACTCGAAAGGGGCCTCAATTGGGTAGGCCTGTGCTTTGGATGTCTAAGGTGGAATTGGATCCACCGGAATGTTCGTATTCTCCTAGACATTAGCTGTAGGGGCAAGGGCCCAGTACTGGAGGTGGGTGGGATGTAGAGGCTGTCACCCGCTGCGGTTGTTGCTGTTGCTGTTGAAGCTTGGCAATGAGTTCAGCCTGCTAGGCCACAACCTTAGTCTGGAGAGCGGTAACCTCCGCTTGACGGGCAGCATCCCGTTGTATGGCCTCTATAGTCTGTTGGAGCTAACGCAACATGTCTTCCATACTCATACTGACTGAGGAGTGCTGATCTATCAGTTCTGGTATATTCTCTCTTTCTGAGATGGAAGCGGGAATTTAAACCCAACTGCACACAGGTGAGGTAGATAATGACCGCTGAACTGGAAACTGTTGAACTGGTGATCTGTGCCTGACTAACCTTTTTTCCTTGCCTCGGCAAAGCAAACCATGATTGCCCTTGAACTAAATCTCTGACCTGACAAAGTCTATCAACACAAGTCCAATGTACCCTGGGGATATTGGAGCCTTCTGAAGCTATGGTTCCAAGACCTACCTTGCAAAAGAGAAAACATATAGCATCTCAGTTTGATTTCACTGGAACAAATATGAGCATAGCTGAATGACTGTGCTCTCTACTGAATTCTGCGCCAAACTTTTCTCCCACAATACTTATACCCTCTCACTGACTGATACCCAAACTTACAATTGATACATACATTCCTATAGAGAGACACCCTAATAGCACATATCAAGCAAGTGAGAGCCAGAACACCCCTATGGTGGGGTAGGGTTTCCCTGTCCTAGTTTCGTCAGGAACTAGGGTTCCACTACGCACGCATGCAGTTTCAAACAACCTACATTCGGGTGAGCAACTTGTCCTAGTTTGGAATGGTCTCTATGGCTTCCGATATACAACTAGGTCAAATGGTCAAAGAGGGTGCCTCGGCAAAACCAAGGTTTGTGTTCCCATCGTGGCAGAGCCCGTAACCTGTCAGCCTTATGGCACGCTTTTCGAAGCAAGCCTCCGGCATACCGTTAAGGAATAACAGATGACAAACACTGTGGCTTAGGCGCACCAATGCAAATGCAATGCAAAGAAACACATAAATGTAGATAAAACAACACATCATGAGTTCGAGTCAAGTTCTCTAAATCCCCAGCAGAGTCGCCAGAAATTGTAGACCGCCCGACCGCCCGAACTCTCTCCGCGCGGCCCCCCTTTCGGAGAAGGCGCGAATTGGGTTCATAGCTACTACAGTTTGGACTCCTATCACGATTCTGAATCTAATCTCACAAAGTGCAATATAAGACTGATAAATCGCCAAAGAGTCCAAATCTGGCAATTGGTTTTGAAAAATCAATTTTGAATCAAAAAGCGCCAAACATGGACTGCTTTGCCAGATTTCAGAGTCCCCACCTAAATATTTTATCTTGGGAAATTTGGGAAACCCTGACTTGTGCCAAAGGCCACGTGTCCGTCGTCACCAAAGTTGCATCGGCTCGGGAACTTGGGTACGAGAAGGGAAGGTCATGCAATGAGCACCCCCGCTCGCCTGATCAAAGATCGGCCTCTACTAACATGATATGTTGTTTTATAAACACATGTGTTTTTGTTTGATTATTAGCTAAGTTACTATGTGATATGCACAACACACAAGTATAGACTAAATCGCTCGATTTGGAACAAAACATCTCATGTTTGTTTTTCGAAAATGGTTTGAAGATGCTACTCGCAAGTAGGCTAAAATGCGAATTTGCCACCAAACAAGGTGGCTTAAAACATGATGATTTGCCACCCCAAGTGGGCTTAAAACTCACATTTTGATGAATTGTTCCAATTCAAGTAATGAAGCCTTCATCCATATGCATTCATGCAGTTATAGCAATTAGGCAAATAGGCTCATGGCAAGCATGCTATCATCGCAGTCACTTACACACATGCAATGATTCTAAAGCGAAAACACTTACAGTGTACTCCGAGCCAAAACAAAAAACTAGTTAGAAATCATGCATTATCCTAACTATACAAGATGCCTAATGCAACACATGCAAAAATACAACCAAAATAGGCTCGGCATGCTAAGATGGCATATGAATGCAACTTGATAACATGCTTTGAAACACGTATTCAAGTAAGTGTATTGAAATACGATGCAGTTTGAATGATGCGCTGAGCCCGGTGCATGCAATACAAATGAATAATGCAAACATCCAAGCATAAGGTATGCTAAACGTGCCCTAAACTAACCATCAAAAGCTGATAAGTAAAAGGGAGAAAGACGTGGGGTTGGAAGACATTCACACACGCACACACACTTATTACAACATTTGCCCTTTCAACGGAGGGTCCGAATGAATTAGCTAAGCTAATCTAAGCTAAGCTAACTAACCAATCTAATTAAGCTAATTAGATTAATTATTACACAGCAAAATGGATAACTAGTAAACTACTTACTAATTATTACAACAATTAATTAATTAACAAACTAATTAATTAAATTTCCAATTTAAGCTGACTAACAAGTAAAGCTAACTATAAATCAAACTACCTCAGCTCAGTTCCAAGAGATTGAAGATGCATGCTCGGTTGGCGCTTGCTCGGAAATCCATTACCATGCTGTCAATTGCCTTTGTTTGTACTTGCCTTGGTCTCTGAAAATTGTCCCAACCTCTAGACTGCCCTTACTTCAACACAGGGATCTGTTGGTGAGCTGCCAGCCAGAAAAAGTGGCTGCCAGCCACTAAAACTAGCTGGCCGGCTAGTGCCACTGGCCGGTTGGCTAGTTTTTCTGTAGGCTACTGGTTTTACTGCAACAGAGAACAATTAAGGCACAACAATGTATTTCTAAGACAATGTGTGTACTACCACACTCCTTATCATGTCTCAAGCTCAAAGGAGCGTGGCACTCGACTCTCAAACCACCAACCAAGCACCTCAATGCATGATGGCCGAGGACCAAGCTTACACCATGTTGATGAATGCACAAACAACACACAAGAGAGCCTCCACCCTATCATGCTTGATCAAGAGTGTTAGCGACCAAGAAACGCCGCACGTTTCATCACTTTGAATATGAAACGTGCCACATTCCTTGTGTTTGGATTAACATCCGATCCAAACCCAATGCAATGCAAACAACATGCTCATCTTTCAATGCTAAAGTGGCATGCACAGGACTCTATCATGTAAGCAATGCATGCGAGACATGTTAGGGGCCAAGGGCACTAAAGCTAGTAAAGAGCATTACATAAGAGGCATGCACTACAATGCACAAACAACCAAACTAGCCCAAAACGGAGCTATATCATGCCAAAACAATAGCCTAAATATGCTGAAATTAAGGCATAGAACACAAGGAAAGCATGCTCATTTAATGACCCGCAAACAAGGCATGAAGACTCAACTCTCAAACACAATGAAAGAGTGATATATGTGAGAGTGAGACAATGATATATGCTCTGAATTTACCTGCCAAATGATGCCATATCATGCAAACATCACAAATAAGGCATGTTAGGGGCTTCAAAACACAAGACTAGCAAGGCCAACTATACTATAGCTATACAAAGCATGAACCACATGGCCAAAACCATTCAAAATGGTCCTAAAGCATGCTAAATCAAAGCCAAAAACATGCTGGAGGGAGCATACACATGCTAGAATGAAAGGCATGTAGCATGAAGCATGTTAGGCCCACAAGTAGGATTGCACTACAAGTGTAAGATGGAAGAAACCAATGACCAAAACAACCAAAAACAAAGTTATGGTAGGTCCAGAAAGTCACAAAAACATGCTTCGACTAAGCTTCAAAAAGGGAGAAACGCATGCTCATGTATTAGGCCACCAATACTAGCAAACAAGAATACAAGGAGAGGGGATCACCCTCTCCTATTTTGGACCACAAGAATAACTTTTTACCACTGAAATTCCTCTGAGTTTCAGTGGTTAAAAGGCCAAGAAATGGGTGATTCAAAAGCTTAGAGTGGTGGCCCAAGAGGCTTAACAAGCCAAAGAGCAAAAGAGTGGAGCCACCCCCCTAACCACACAAGGCTCAAACCAATATTTTAAAGCCTTAAAAATGGAGCTATTAAGTGGCTAAAACCAGCCTTAAAGTAGCATGCAAAGGTGACAAAGTTCTTAATCAAAACAAAGCTTAAAAGGGACAAGTGTCTTACCCTTGAAGAACAACAACAAGACAGCAACTTCAGCAATAATTCTGAGCCAAAACCAAGTCTAAGACCTCGAAACAAGCTTTAATAGACCCGAGCTTCAAAGTGAAGGTGTTTAAGTAGGTGTTTGTGTGCAAAAGTGTGAAGAAACAACACTTTAAGGCTCAATATAGCGCAATATAGAGAGAGAGGGAGAATTCTAGAAAGAGAGGGAGATTTTTTCTCTGAAAAATTTGAACCCTCAAATAGGGGGAGGAAGCTCCCCTTATATAGGCAATGCAAGCCAAAAGGCTTGCTCAATCCCTCCATACACGTGTATGGAGGATGAGTTCAGTGAGCCACACCTGGCTCAAAAGATTTGAAAATATCTAAAAAGGAGAAAAAATGGCTACCAGCCAGTTAAGTGGCCGGCCAGCCACTTCAACTAGCTAGCCGACCACTCTAACTAGCTGGCGAGGAAGAAAAGTGGTTGGCAACTGCCAAAAGTGGCCGGCAAGGCCCCACTCTCCTTCAGCTAAGAGGCACCAAGGTTTGGCCCAAAAACAAACCAAGAAGAAGAGAGTTAAGAGGCCCCGAGACAAGGCGTTCAACCGAAAGCTCCGGAAACTCATAACGAGCACAAACATGCGCAATCACCGAGGGCACAAATGATGACATCAAAGTCTTGAGGTCGGTCAAAAATGGGGTGTCGACACACAGTCTATACTTGATTGCTTTATGTGGTAATTTGTAGTATTAATAAATAATCAGAACATAAGCATATATTGTCTATAAAACTCGTATCATGGTTTAGTAGAAGCCAGTCTTTTTGATCGGGTGAATTTGGATACTCAATTAATGACCTTTCCCCTTCATACCTAAGTCCCCAAACTGAGACACTTTGGTTATAACGGACAATGGCCTTTGGCATAAGTTACGGGTTTCCTAGTTTTCCTAAAAGATTGGGTGGTGACTCTAAAATCTGGTGATGCAGTTTATTTCTTGCAAATGTTCGCAAAAAAATGGAATTTCCATAAAAGTTACCGAATCTGGACTCTCATTTTCCGTTTCAGATTGAACTCGTGAGACTAGATTAGGAGATTAAGAGTCTGAATTGTTGGGTGCGCTTGGGTACCTCCATAAACATCCTACACCAAGGTTACTTCTAACCAAAGTATAACTAGTTTCCCAAGCTCTAGTTCTAACTATAGCCTAACTGATTCTACCAATGCAACGCACTACAACAAAACTGAGTTTTTACAACATCACATCAATGGCATACAATAAATGCAAGCTGTAGTTTTTCACTTTTACGACTTTGTTTTTTTGCATATTGTAAATTATATCCTAACAACGACATTTCTATTGCTTACGTTATTAATGGTAATTATGATGATGTTTTTACAGCCTACAATGTTAGCCATAAATAATTAAACTTTCTATGACATGCATATGGCATGCTGCTAATACATCAAACATACATAGCACACGTATGCCAGCTATTAAACATATTTCACTTCACACGACACACAATTTCTGTCATGAATGGACCCAAAAAAAAAAAATAGGCGCCAAAATAAAACACTCTGGTGCCAAACACCAAAAAAAAAAATATTACTAGAAAAAAAATAAATATATCAAAATACACTCTTTAACTCTTTGAACATCAAAAACTATAGAGGAGAAAAGTTTGACTCCAAGAGAAAAAACAAAGAAAGCAGGATGAGAGAAGAACAAAGAAAAAACATAGAGACGAGAGATATATATATATATATAGAGAGAGAGAGAGAGAGAGAGAGAGCTCTAAACCAAAGGAGAAGAGAGAATGATGAAAAGAAGATAGCTGGAAGGAGATAGAAGAGATGAACGCACAAGAGACTCTGAGAAGAATATCACTTCCACCATGAAACCAGGTTTGGAGATTAAAAGTAGGGTTTTGATTTGGGAATTTCTACTGGAAAATTAAGATTTTCATTGATGAACTCAAAAATTAGGGTTCTGTCACCCTTAAACCAGGTTTGTAGATTCAAACTAGGGTTTTGAATTGTTAATTTCTATTGAAAACCTAGGATTTTCATTGAGGAACTCAGAAATTAAGATTTTGTAACTCTTAAATCAGGTTTGAAGATTCAAAGTAGGGTTTTGATTTGGGGATTTCTATTGAAAAATTACGATTTTGATTGAGGAACTCAAAAATTAGGGTTCTATTTTAGGTTATGATTTTTTATTTTTTATTTTTTAAAATTTTGTAAACGTGAGTTGGGAAAACAAGGTTTTCTTTTTAATTCTTCTATTTTGTTTGTTTTACAGGTCGAGAAATGGGTTTTCTCATTCACTCACTATTAAATGAGTCTTCCTCTCTAAACTAATGTAAAATGGTTCTTTTTCTCTATTTTTCCATCTTTCTCTGTTCTTCGATTCTTCTTTTTGGGTTTAAAGTTTGAAGTTTTTATGTGAGTATTCTCGCAGTTTGACCTTAAAACTCTAAATCAAGTGAGATTTATATACTTGGAATTTGAAAATTCTACTACAAGTAAAAATCCCAGTAATAAAAATCAATTCATGATTTTCACAACAATTCTCCAAAGAGTGTGGGTAAAGGAGAACTTGAAAACAGAAAAAGAAAATGGGTTCTAGAAATTGGAAAACAAAACAAACATTATGGGTAAAGGAGTTTCAATTTTGTGTATTATAAATTTTATTGAATGTTGGTGCGCTTGGAAATTAAAATAGTTATGAAAATCGAAGTTGACTTTATATATTAGTGCTCCTGGAAAGTTTTTTGTAACTTTTTATTTTTAGATAGGGATAGGCTTCTCTCTAATCTATGATTTAGATTGGAGAGTGTTGCTCATGGGTCCTGTTTTGATGATTCAATCTATTTATTTTATAGGGCTCTTCGTATATATTATTCACAAAAAAAAAAAAAAAACGCTAATTTGATAATCGTAAGTTATTCAATTTATCATATTTAAAAAAAAAAATGGATTACAAATATATTTTTGAAAATAGACCATCTATTTTTCTGGTTAAAAATGTTACAAATTAAATCGACGACGATTATTAGATTGACTTAAATATATATATATATATATATATATATTTTGGTGATTGATATATAGAAATGATCTTACAAAATGAAAGTTTGAATTATCAAAACGGACATGTGATGGATCATACTGCTCGAACAACACTCTTATGACCCTTTTAGATATTAGTGTATATGTGAAAAATATTATTTCTTGGACAGTGATGTATGCCATATTAAATAATAGGATAAATATACTTTAGTACTTGTTTCATTTTGGTCCTCACAATTTTAATTAGTTTAATTTTGATTCTAAATTTGTGATTTTGTTTCAATTTGGTCCAATTGATTGTAGCATTTGACATTTTCCTATGAAAATACACAAATAAGCAACACGTGTCTTGTTTTTAGAGATAAAATTATAAACTTATTCAACATGTGAGTTAACTCAACCAGCTCAATGACTGTTTTCTATCAAAAATCCTAATAATTTAATTCATTGGATACAAAATTTAAAATTAAGAATCAAAATTAAGTCAATTAAAAATATAAGAATAAAATAACACAAGACAAAAAATATAAGTACTATCGGTGTAATTTTTTCTGAATAATAAATATAAATGATCAAAGATGACCCACATATTCACCTTTGTTATATAATTAGGAAAACAACAATATTACAAACTTACTTTTATCAATCCATAATTTACCTAGAAAAATAAATCAATGCTCAGATTCATTTCATATGTGAACCTCGCATTTCATCAATTCAACCTCAACTACACAAACATATTTGGGTAAATTCAGAGTCTGTAAAAGTGGGTTTCTAACATTTTTCTTAGGAAAATAACCCACATGAATTGCGAGATTTCTCATTTTGCCAAAAATAAATTTTGTTAACATATCTAATAACTTCTGAGAATCACAAAAAATGGCACTCGTGCAACTTTATTTTTTTATGTCAATAAAAAAATGAAAAAAAGAGGCAAGAGCACAAGTGTCATAGAATTCTACTCAATCCCAATTAGGTTCACACTAAGAAGAACCCCAAACATGTGTTATCTCAAGCCAAGAGGTTGGGAAAACAAGTCCAAATCCTCTGCGAGCCTTTTCCGCAGTGCCCCAAAACGATATCGTTTTTGGACAAAACTTATAAGGAAAAAAAAAAAGAAGGTAAATTACAAATACACCCCCTCAGGTTTGCTTAAAGTATAGATTGTCCCCTGTGATTTAAAAATTTACAAATATCCCTTTCTCATAATTTTTTATTTAACAGAATTAACTAAAAAAATGAAATTCATAATTGATCTCATATACAATAATAAAATTACTTAAATTATTAATTGAAACATGTTTCTAATATAATTAAAAACTGTTAATTGATTTGATGATTTATTAATAAAATGGGCGATTTGTTATGAAATTAGAAATCTCAAAGGTGGAATATAATTTCTAGAATCACGGGAGGCAATTTTTATTTTAATCAAACCTCAGGGCTGTACTTGTAATTTAACACAAAAAAAAAATACAATAAGCAACAGTAGATAACCCTTCATTGTCTTCTCTATTCTGGTTTAAAGAGACAGATTTTTCGTCTTCATCCTTCTGGATTTCTCTCTCAGTTGTTCTTTCAATTTGATTTAGATTCACACATACAATGTTTAGATATTTATCTGATATAATTAATAGAGTGGTCATATAAGGATTTGAGAAAAGTATATTTTTTTTTATAATTTATGTAGTTGATGATGATGTAAATTCCAATCCTTCCATGTGTTTTTGCAAGATCTTTTAGAATCTTGTAGATCATATCATAAATTCCAACTTCCATGAAATAATTACTCCTCCTCCTTCTTCTTCTCTAAAAACTACATAGCAATCCTACTTCTCTGATTAAACCTACTTCTCTCTCTAACTTTTAAACCCACACAACAAACTCACATAAAACCCACTTATTAATTGTAGCCACCATATAAAGCAAACTCCTCATTTTCTCTTTCAATTAAATCCACTTGTGTGATTTCAAATCTTTTTTTTTTGGTAAAATCATTTGTATATTTGTTTTTGTTTGTTTTTTTTTTTTTTTTGACTTATAAATATATATATATATATATATATATCCTCTTTATGTTTTGTCTAGATCTAGAGGGAAAAGAAAGAAAGGAAGAGGAAAAGGGATGAGGAGGAGGTGCGGCTGGAGAGGAACGCTGGAAGAGGAAAAAGACTGAGGGAGGGTCATCGGAGGGATTGGGGGTCGCCGGAGCTGGTGAGTGAGGTGGCCAACGATGGCGCTTTTGTCTTGGTTATGTTTTATCTGTTGCTGTTGCTGCTTCTTGTTTTTTATTTCAAAGTTTTGCTCCAAAATGATGTAATTTGGGGGCACTGCAGGAAATGTTTACAGGAAAAACTTGCAGAGGATCTAGACTCCACTCCAAGCTAGGAGTCCAGATCATCTCCCGCCCTTTCTTGCGGCACTTCTTATGGCCCTCGCCAAAACGACGTCATTTTGGAAAACACGTCGTTTTGTTTAGTTTATTTATTTATTTATTTCAAAATTTGAGTTTCCCCTGCTTTGACTCTTCCACTTTCATTTGTTTATCTATCTGTTTGGCCTTAATAGAGCGAGATGCTAAACAGAGAGAGAGAGAGAGAGAGAGAGAGAGAGAGAATAAGTCAAACTGAGAGAGAGATGGAGAGCTGAACACGACGGAGAGAGAAATGAACTGAGAGAAATGGTGGAGGGAAGCGAAGGCGAAGAGCAGAGGATGGCAGAGTGTAGCTCGACTTTTTGTGCTCCTTTTGGAAGACGATAAGCCCTACAGTTCGGACTTTTGTGGTTCTAAATCTTATTCCACAAGTGCAATGTGAAATAGATTAACACAAAAGAGTCCAAATCTGGCAAATCTTTTGAAAAATTGATTTTGAATCAAAATGCCAAAAATAAACTACTTTACCAGATACTGAGTCGCCACCTAAATGTTTTTGGGAAATTTAGAAAACCCATGACTCGTGCCGAAGGCCATGTGTCCGTCATTACCAAAATTGGGAGCTTAGGTACGAAAGGAGAAGGTCATGAATTGAGCACCCCACTCGCCCAATCAAAGATCAGCCTCTACTAATCATGATGTGATTTTTATTTACATTATATGCTCTTGTTCCAATTTATTAGGCTAACTTACTAAGTGATGCGCGCACAAGTATATACTAATTTGCAAAAATTGGAACACTTGTTTTCATGTTTGTTTTTTTTTAAAAGAGTTTGTGAATGTGACACTTGAAAAAGTGGGATCAAATGTACATTAATCAAACTATCTCAATTCAAGCAACTAGCCTTCATCCACAAGTATTTAAACAATTTATCACTTAAGCACTTAGCCTCATGGTGAACATGCTTTGACATGGCAACATCAACATACAATGCAATATGCTAAAACACAAAAATGCTCACCTAGTACTCTGAGGCGAGCCAAAAGAAACAAAAGAGTTAGAAAAATGCATGATCCTAACTATGCAATATGACTAATGCGATACATACAATATGCAATTACTAGGGTCGACTACTAATATGGCATATGAATCAATTTGATAACATGCGGTCTAAGCACGTATTCAAAGAATGTTTAACTACAATGCAAGTTAGAATGATGAGCCGAGCTCAATGCATGCAAGACAGTGGATGCAAGGCATGAGAGATGCTAAACGAAACATGATGAAACGAAACATGATGCCCTAAACTAACCATCATAAGCAGTTAAATAAAAGGGAGAAAGACGTGGGGTTGGAAGACATACACATTATTACAACTATGCCCTCGCGCAGAAGGGTCCGAATAAACTAACTAGCTAAGCTAACTAACTAGCTATTACAAAATGAATTAACTAATTATTACAAACTGAGTAAAGTAACGATGCTAGCTAGTTATTACAAAACTAATTAATTAATTAATTATTCTATGAAACTAACTAATTAATTACAAATTACACTAATTAATTAATTACGAATTATAATTAACTAATTAATTACAATATGAATACAACATGAAATAAGTAACTAAGCTAACTAACCAGCCCCTGGAAGTGAGGAATGCTCATGCATGCGCGGATTCCCACTTGAAAAGCCCATTATTCTGCTGCCAGAATGCCTCTGTTGCACAATTAGAACATCTTTTCACCTCAGCCTCTCCTCTGCTCTGTTCCAAAAAGTTGCTGCTAAATTTGACAAAAGTGGTCGACAGACTAGAAGTGGTGGCCAGCCGGGCACAACTAGTAGCCTGCCGTCCAGAATTAGTGGCAAGCCGGCCACAAAATCCTAGTTCCTCCTGTTGCAACAGAAAGCATACAGTGCACAAAACAGGGTATTCTCAAGGTATGTTTGTACACTTTACCCCTCCTCATCATCAAAACAGCTCAAAGAAGTGGCAAGTTCAATTCATAAGCCATCAAGCGATGCAATTTCATTGCATGATGGCCTATGAACCAAGATGTACAATTTCGATAAATGTAGAAGAAAAGACTCCCAAACCTCCTCCCTATCATGAATTGATCAAAGAAAGTGGTTGACCTTGGAAACTTGAACCAATTCATCACTAGCAAGTGAGTCCAAAAGTGATCTTTAAGTCCTCCAATGGAAAGGAGCACCAAACCAAGAGTTGTTTTAGGTATGAGAGAAGTGTCATGCCGTTGGTAATGAACCCCCAAAGGGAATAAACCATTAAGCACAAGACCTCAATCTTAACCCTAAACAAAAAAGTGGCTTGAAACAACTTTCAAAGCAAAGAAAAAGCCAAGAAAGGAGGGAGGTTGCAGAGGTGATTAAAGGTGATCACAAGTATGGAAAACCAGAAATAAGCACTGTCAACTCAAATAGGTTTGTAACAACCCTCATTCTGACTTAACCATGCTTGCATACATACCTGTATGTTCTTGTCTTATGATGTTGCAAATCTTGTTTATCTTGTTTTGTCTTGCTTTGTTCGAAATGTTGCTTGCATGAATTTGTTGCTTGCTTGGCGTGTAGCCGAGGTCATCTTGAGCTTAGTTCACCCTTGAGCCTTTGTACTTAGAATTCTTTTTTGGAACCACTTGGTTGACCTCCATCTTCACCCCGGGCATGTTTGCCGAGATGTCACCATCTGGGCCGAGGTGTTCGGAACCAAGGCCGAGGAGTGTATCATCCAAGCCGAGATGCTTTGCACTTAGTGACCTTAGCCCTTGGGCAGGTATGGCCTAGACCGAGATGTGGCACACCTAGGCCAAGGTGTAGCACAGCTTAGTCAAGTGTCGTCCTCCCTAGCCGATGTTTTGATACTCTGTTGCCGAGCTTTGACTTTGGCCGATATCATTACTTGCCGATGTGTCTTGCCAGTTAGCTTGTTGAATACGCCTTGTCATAGACTTGTCTTATCAATCAGTCACCTTTTGAGTTGAACCAACCCGATAGTGCCACGTGTCCGAGCTGTGTGTTAAGACAGCCGGCAGACCTAGAAACAAATCATTGTGTCTCAAATCTTTGTCTTTAGAGAGAGAAGCTCTAGAGGAAGAAGGAGGGAGTTTTAGAGTGAGAGAGTAGAGTTCCGAGCTTGATCTCCGAGGATCGAACCGTTAGATTTGAGTTTTGAGGTTAGATTGTTACTCTACTGTAGTTAATCTTATTGGCTGTCAAGCTGCATTGCATGATTGAATTCGTTTTGTACACCATGCATTGGTTTGAAGTTGGTTCTTGAAGAGAAAATGGTGTTCTTGAGTTTTGATGAAAAGCCTCGTTTTGATCTGAAAGTTTGGAACTAGAACCATGTTTTTGTGTTTGTTCTTGCATGATCTTCTTGTATGGGTACCCAGGTCCATGTTTTTGAACTCTTAGCATGAAATCTCAGTTTTTTGGAATAAACGAATTATGATTTTAGCATGCATGTCCTTGATGATCTTGTTCTTTACATTCTTCAAGGGGGAAACCCAGGTTTTCCCGATTTCATTTTGAATAAGGCCATCAGGACCACACCTCGGTAGGAAGTGTGGGACCTCGGCAAAGGCTTGGTCGGTACCCAGTGTGTTTTCACGAGACAAGAAAACAGTGTTTAAACTCCCAGCATGTTTTGCTTTGTTATTGACTTGGATCTGGTGAGAATGCTGAGATCGTTTGCATGCATATAAAGCTTGTTTTGAGAATGTATTTGCCATGTGATTGTAGGACCTTGATCTTTGCTTTGAGCCTACACCCTAGAAGAACTATGTGAGTGGTATTTCTAATAAAGCTATGTTATACTGTTTTGATAAATCTTGCTTTGCTTTGTTTTGATGAAAGTATTTGTTAAGCATGAATGATTAGCTCTATTTTGATGTATCAAGTATAAGTTTTGTTTTGATGTTATCTCTTGAAAAGTCCCTTGTGCTGGAGGACTCTAAACTTTCGCAGTACTAAGTATGAAAGTCCCTTGTGCTGGAGGACTCTAAACTTTCGCAGTACCAAGTATAAAAGGATACGGTCCTTTTCTTGGAAAGATATAGTGTTAAAGCAGGCTACGGGCCTAAGTAACACAAGACCATCATGTTAAAAAGAGCTACGGGCTTAAGTAACACAAGTCCCTTGTGCTGGAGGACTATAAACTTTCGCAGTACCCTTGACTAATTGATTACGGATCGTACAGTCTTTGTCTTGCCACTGACGGTTTACCGCGTGGACTTGTTTGTTCGGAAAGCTGGATTGGTGTTTTGTCGATGCCAGTAGGCATCCCTTGAGACTTGTAAGATTTGATAGATGAATATGGTTCATCTCTTGATTTGATAAGGTTTTGATGTGTTTTGCTTTGAAAGAATCTCGGCTAATATTCGTATGGTTTTGGCACGTTTTGTTTTGAAGAGACTTCGGCTATATTCATGCAAAACCTTTATTATTTGTACCATTCACTGAGTATCCAAGCTCACCCTCTCTATATATATGTAGGTGATGAGTAGGACGGCGGCGACGCCTAGATGTGTTTTGCACAGCTTGTTTTGGATTCATGATTATGTCGGCCTTGTTTTGTATTCATGTCGGCAACGTTGTATTTACGTCGGCAAATCTTGAAAATCATGCTTCTTGACTTGTATTCGTTGTATTTTTGTACATGTCGGCTCGAGAAGCCTTTTGATCAAGATGTAACTTGTATTTTTGTTATTCCAAGCTGGTTGTAAAGCTATATCTTGTATGTCATTCCATTTGACTTATGCACGGCTCTTATGGACCACCTGTATTTTGATTTATTGCTTCCGCAATTGTGAGCCCTATATATATATATATATATTATACTCTGATTGTGTGTGATCTTTGTAAGTTGGCCTTCGGTAATCACGGATTACTGGCCATCATGGCACCATCCTACTAGGGGCAGTTTGGGGTCGTGACAGAATGGTATCAGAGCACAAGTTCCTCAGTATACGTTATTCACACACTTTGAGTCCTAAAGAGCGTAGGATTTCCCTTAGAAGGATGTAGAGATTTCATCATAGTACTTGCTACTTGAACAAGGTGTGCATTGTCTTAACATGCCTATTTGTTACTTGCCTACGTGGATATTTGCTTATTTTGTTTCAAAGTCACACTTTGCATACTCATAGCATCATGAGGAGAGGTAGACCTCCAATTGGCAGAGATCAGCCCGAAGACAGGATGGACAGACTGGAAAGGGTAGTTGAAGGTTTGGCCCACGAGTTGAGCAAACAAGACAGCAGTATGCTAGTGCTACGTCAACTCAGGCCGAGCAGACCAACGGCCGAAATGTAGTTCCTGCCTCCACCTCCTCCAGTGCCGCAAGTTCCTCCACAGCCAGCCTTATATGTGGATGGCACGATAGCTTTGATCAGGGAGTTCAAGAAAATGAAGCCACCGAGATTCCAAGGGGGCATAGAGCCGATGAAAGCCGAAGCGTGGGTTCTAGAAATGGAAAAATTCTTCGAGATCTTCCCCAGCACCGACGCTCAGAAAGTAGCACTGGCAGCATTCACGCTGGATGACAATGCTCGCAGATGGTGGATGATGGTTCGAGAAAGCAATCCAGACTTGACCTGGACTCGATTCTTAGAGTTGTTCTACAACAAACATTTTCCTCTTAGTGTACGAAACCGCAAGGCTACTGAATTTCAGACCTTGACGCAAGGCAGCAGGACAGTGGCGAAATACGACCGCGCTTTTACGGAGTTGGCGAGGTATGCACCTCACATGGTCAATGATGAGTATATGAAGGCTAGGAAGTTTGAGAGTGGGCTCAGTGGACCGATACAAGACCGGGTTAACTTGCACAATATGCCCACTTACGCCGGAGTATTGGATAAAGCCATCCTGGCTGAAGCTAACTTGAACAGATACCAGAGTTCAGGAGAGAACCACAGGAAAAGGCAGAATTTTGACAGTCGCCGAACACAGTTTACTACCAAGAAGAAAGCGAATGTTAGCAACCCAGCCTACCCAAGACAGGAAAGTGGTGCGAAGCCGACATGTTCGAGTTGTGGGAAGTCACATTTCGGGGTCTGTCGTCGGGCGTCTGGAGCTTGTTATAAATGTGGTGAAATGGGACACTATGTGAGAGATTGTCCTAAGGCAAAGACTGTTGATGACAAGAAGGACGAGGATGCCTCGGGTTCTGTTCAGAAGGGCAACGTTGGAAAAGGGCAGATGAGGCAGGGCATAGTTTTTGCACTGGTACCAGGAGACACTCAAAATGTTGAGACAGTGGTGTCAGGTATACTTCCAATTTGCTCTCAAGATGCATATGTATTGATTGATTCGAGCTCTACGCATTCATTCGTATCTGTTAAGTTTGCCGAGAAGATTAATAGGAGACTAGAACCCCTCGATTATATGTTATCTGTGTCTACTCCATCTGGGAGATCTATGATTATTGCATCCATCCATAGAGCATGTGTTGTCGTGATTGAGAATATTGAATTGTTAGTTGATTTAATGCCTTTGGACATAGGCCATTTTGATGTTATATTGGGAATGGATTGGTTAGTCGCAAATCATGCATCTATTAATTGTGTTTCGAAGAAAGTCACACTGAAACCCCCAAACCTAGCCGAGGTTACATTTCAGGGTACAGGGGTAGTGCCCCCACCTTATTTGATTTCGACCATTAGGGCCTATAAGTTAATTCGGAAAGGGTGTCAAGGTTTCTTGTGTAGCATACTGAATGATCAGAATGGAAATGCTAATTTGGCCGACATTCCAGTTGTCAATGAATTCGCCGACGTCTTTCCAAATGATTTGCCTGGTCACCTAGTTGATAGAGGAATAGAGTTTACTGTTGATATCATGTCGGGAACACAGCCGATCTCCAAAACACCCTATAGAATGGCCCCAGCTGAACTTAGGGAATTGAAACTGCAATTAC
The DNA here is from genome assembly GCA_030407325.1 of Camellia japonica. Lineage (NCBI taxonomy): Eukaryota > Viridiplantae > Streptophyta > Magnoliopsida > Ericales > Theaceae > Camellia > Camellia japonica. Next base: position 71,048,210 of record JAPPVO010000017.1, on the reverse strand, counting down.
AAGAATTGTTGGATAAGGGATTTATTAGGTCGAGCACTTCACCATGGGGAGCACCCGTTTTATTTGTTAAGAAAAAGGATGGCACACTCCGTCTTTGCATTGACTACAGAGAACTTAATAAGGCCACCATTAAAAACAAGTACCCATTACCTAGGATAGACGATTTGTTTGATCAGTTGCAAGGAGCACGAGTCTTTTCCAAAATTGATCTCAGGTCGGGTTACCATCAGCTTAAAGTTAAAGCCGAGGATGTTGAGAAGACCGCTTTCCGGACAAGATATGGCCACTATGAATTTTTGGTGATGCCTTTTGGAGTGACCAATGCCCCTGCCGCATTCATGGATTTAATGAACAGAGTCTTCAAACCATATTTGGATGAGTTTGTAGTTGTCTTCATTGATGATATATTAATCTATTCTAAGAGTAAAGCTGAGCATGAGAATCATTTGAGACTTGCCTTACAGATTTTGAGAGACCGGAAATTGCATGCTAAGTTTAACAAGTGTGAGTTTTGGCTTTCTACTATTTCATTCTTGGGTCATGTGATTAATGAAGAGGGTATTTCAGTTGATCCTAGTAAAATTGAAGCCGTTGTGAATTGGCCGAGGCCGACTAATGTGTCCGAGGTCCGAAGTTTTCTGGGTTTGGCAGGTTATTACAGGAAGTTTGTGAAGGATTTCTCCAGGACTGCAATTCCGTTGACGCAATTGACCAAGAAGGGAAAAGCTAACACCGTGGCCGACGCTTTAAGCAGAAAGGTAACTGGAAGTTTGGCATGTCTAACCGTGATTTCAGCAGAACCGACTATTGTTGAGGAAGTAAAGGCAAGACAGATGGAGGATGAATTCTTCAAAAAGGTAGCCGAAGAGATTATCACAAAGCCGAGACCAGGGTACACCATTGAAAACCAAGTGCTCAAGTTCGAAGGAAGGTTATGTGTGGCCGACATCCCAGAGTTGAAGAAGAGAATTTTGCAGGAAGCTCATAGTTCTAAGTTTGCCATTCACCCAGGGAACACTAAGATGTATCAAGACGTAAAGCAGACATTTTGGTGGCCGAATATGAAACGAAAAATAGCAGAGTTCGTGTCTTAGTGTTTGCATTGTCAACAAGTGAAAGCAGAGCATCAAAGGCCAGCAGGACTTCTTCAACCTTTGCCGATTCCGGAGTGGAAATGGGAACACATCTCCATGGATTTTGTGATTGGTTTGCCGAAGACGCAAAAGGTATGGATTCGATTTGGGTTGTTGTTGACAGATTAACTAAGTCAGCACACTTTTTACCTGTTAAGACTACCTTCAACGCCGATCAACTCGCCTCGTTGTATGTGAACGAGATTATTAGACTTCATGGAGTGCCGATGTCAATTGTGTCAAACCGAGATCCGTAGTTTGTTTCCAGATTTTGGCAGAGTCTACAGAGGGCTTTTGGAGCCGAACTGAGATTTAGTACAGCTTTTCATCCACAGACAGATGGGCAAACAGAGAGGACTATTCAGACACTTGAAGATATGCTTAGACTATGTGTTTTGGACTTCCAAGGAAGTTGGGGAGTGCATTTACCCTTAGTGGAATTCGCTTACAACAACAGTTACCAAGCTAGCATTGGCATGGCGCCGTATGAAGCTTTGTATGGAAGAAAGTGTAGGTCGCCGATATGTTGGACCGAAGTTGGAGACAGAGCTCTGCTTGGTCCCGAATTGATTCAAGTAACAACAGAGAAGATTAAACTTATTCAACAGAGGATTAAAACTGCCCAGACCCGACAAAAGAGCTACGCCGACCAAAGAAGGAATGAGTTAGAATTCGAAGTTGGGGATCATGTATTCCTGAAAGTTTCACCAATGAAAGGAGTTTCCAGATTTGGGAAGAAAGGTAAGTTAGCACCCCGTTATATTGGGCCATTTGAAATTCTTGACAAGGTTAACCACGTTGCCTATAGACTTGCTTTGCCACCCGAATTAAGCCTAGTCCATAACGTGTTTCATGTGTCGATGTTAAGAAAGTATGTTCAGGATCCATTGAATGCGATTGACTATTCTGGGATTGAAGTTAATGAGAATTTAGGCTATGACGAGAAGCCGATGTGTATTATCGATAGACAAGTCAAGCAGTTGAGAAACAAGTCGATACCGATGGTAAAGATCGAATGGAAAGAGCATTACGGCAAGGATGCCACATGGGAAATGGAAGAGGAAATGAGAACTCGACATCCAGAATTATTCTTGGAGCAAGGTAATCTAAGTTTGGGGACCAAACTTCTTTAAGGGGGGTAGGATGTAACAACCCTCATTCTGACTTAACCATGCTTGCATACATACCTGTATGTTCTTGTCTTACGATGTTGCAAATCTTGTTTATCTTGTTTTGTCTTGCTTTGTTCGAAATGTTGCTTGCATGAATTTGTTGCTTGCTTGGCGTGTAGCCGAGGTCATCTTGAGCTTAGTTCACCCTTGAGCCTTTGTACTTAGAATTCTTTTTTGGAACCACTTGGTTGACCTCCATCTTCACCCCGGGCATGTTTGCCGAGATGTCACCATCTGGGCCGAGGTGTTCGAAACCAAGGCCAAGGAGTGTATCATCTAGGCCGAGATGCTTTGCACTTAGTGACCTTTGCCCTTGGGCAGGTATGGCCTAGACCGAGATGTGGCACACCCAGGCCAAGGTGTAGCACAGCTTAGTCAAGTGTCGTCCTCCCTAGCCGATGTTTCGATACCCTATTGCCGAGCTTTGACTTTAGCCGATATCATTACTTGCCGATGTGTCTTGCTAGTTAGCTTGTTGAATACGCTTTGTCATAGACTTGTCTTATCAATCAGTCACCTTTTGAGTTGAACCAACCCGATAGTGCCACGTGTCCGAGCTGTGTGTTAAGACAGCCGGCAGACCTAGAAACAAATCATTGTGTCTCAAATCTTTGTCTTTAGAGAGAGAAGCTCTAGAGGAAGAAGGAGGGAGTTTTAGAGTGAGAGAGTAGAGTTCCGAGCTTGATCTCCGAGGATCGAACCGTTAGATTTGAGTTTTGAGGTTAGATTCTTACTCTACTCTAGTTAATCTTATTGGCTGTCAAGCTGCATTGCATGATTGAATTCGTTTTGTACGCCATGCATTGGTTTGAACTTGGTTCTTGAAGAGAAAATGGTGTTCTTGAGTTTTGATGAAAAGCCTCGTTTTGATCCGAAAGTTTGGAACTGGAACCATGTTTTTGTGTTTGTTCTTGCATGATCTTCTTGTATGGGTACCCAGGTCCATGTTTTTGAACTCTTAGCATGAAATCTCAGTTTTTTGGAATAAACGAATTATGATTTTAGCATGCATGTCCTTGATGATCTTGTTCTTTGCATTCTTCAAGGGGGAAACCCAGGTTTTCCCGATTTCATTTTGAATAAGGCCATTAGGACCACACCTCGGTAGGAAGTGTGGGACCTCGGCAAAGGCTTGGTCAGTACCCAGTGTGTTTTCACGAGACAAGAAAACAGTGTTTAAACTCCCAGCATGTTTTGCTTTGTTATTGACTTGGATCTGGTGAGAATGCCGAGATCGTTTGCATGCATATAAAGCTTGTTTTGAGAATGTATTTGCCATGTGATTGTAGGACCTTGATCTTTGCTTTGAGCCTACACCCGAGAAGAACTATGTGAGTGGTATTTCTAATAAAGCTATGTTATACTGTTTTGATAAATCTTGCTTTGCTTTGTTTTGATGAAAGTATTTGTTAAGCATGAATGATTAGCTCTATTTTGATGTATCAAGTATAAGTTTTGTTTTGATGTTATCTCTTGAAAAGTCCCTTGTGCTGGAGGACTCTAAACTTTCGCAGTACTAAGTATGAAAGCCCCTTGTGCTGGAGGACTCTAAACTTTCGCAGTACCAAGTATAAAAGGATACAGTTCTTTTCTTGGAAAGATATAGTGTTAAAGCAGGCTACGGGCCTAAGTAACACAAGACCATCATGTTAAAAAGAGCTACGGGCTTAAGTAACACAAGTCCCTTGTGCTGGAGGACTATAAACTTTCGCAGTACCCTTGACTAATCGATTACGGATCGTACAGTCTTTGTCTTGCCACTGACGGTTTACCGCGTGGACTTGTTTGTTCGGAAAGCTGGATTGGTGTTTTGCCGATGCCAGTAGGCATCCCTTGAGACTTGTAAGATTTGATAGATGAATATGGTTCATCTCTTGATTTGATAAGGTTTTGATGTGTTTTGCTTTGAAAGAATCTCGGCTAATATTCGTATGGTTTTGGCACGTTTTGTTTTGAAGAGACTTCGGCTATATTCATGCAAAACCTTTATTATTTGTACCATTCACTGAGTATCCAAGCTCACCCTCTCTATATATATGTAGGTGATAAGCTGGACGACGGCGATGCCTAGATGTGTTTTGCACAGCTTGTTTTGGATTCATGATTATGTCGGCCTTGTTTTGTATTCATGTCGGCAACGTTGTATTTACGTCGGCAAATCTTGAAAATCATGCTTCTTGACTTGTATTCGTTGTATTTTGTACATGTCGGCTCGAGAAGCCTTTTGATCAAGATGTAACTTGTATTTTTGTTATTCCAAGCTGGTTGTAAAGCTATATCTTGTATGTCATTCCATTTGACTTATGCACGGCTCTTATGGACCACCTGTATTTTGATTTATTGCTTCCGCAATTGTGAGCCCTATATATATATATATTATACTCTGATTGTGTGTGATCTTTGTAAGTTGGCCTTCGGTAATCACGGATTACTGGCCATCACGGCACCATCCTACTAGGGGCGGTTTGGGGTCGTGACAAGGTTGGTGGTTAAGGCCTAAATCACCAAACCTATGAGGACCATTACACTACAAGCATGTAATATAAAGCATAAATGACACAACCAGCTTGAAAAAGTCCTAAAGTAAGCAAAAACAGTGCTAGAATTTAGGTAAAAATAAGCTAAAATAATGGAGAATTCAAGCTAGTAAACAAGCCAAAGGAGGGGTGGCTAACCCCTCCATTTTTGGGACCTCAAAACATGATTTTTAGCCTCTGAAAAACTCTAAAATTCAATGGTATAAAGATTTAAAAAAAAAAATTTGTTGAGGAAGAGATAGGAAACACAAGGGTAAAAGCTTAGGATACAAAGTTCAAAGAAGGGTAGTTAACCCCCCCTCCAACCTTTGGTAGCTTTAAACCACAAGTTTTAGCCCATAAAAATAGTAGAAAAATAGTTCAAAAATAGCAAGAAAAGATAGTAGAGAAGTAGTGTAAGGATACTCAAAATTATACCTCTTGAAGCAAGATTACTCTTTGTTTCACAAACCTATAAGTTCTCACTCTCAAGGGCTAAAATTTTAGCTCAAGAACCTCCGCAAGAAGAGCTAAATATTTGGTTTAGGAAGTCTTTGGGTAAGGTGTGTGTGTGTGCAAGATAGAGATAGAGAGAGAATTTCAAGAATTTGAGCCTTTGGAATTTTTTGTAACCTAAAACCAAGAGGGTTGGCCTGGTATATATAGAAAAACAGCCTTCCAGGTCGGAAATATCTATATAGGAATAGCTAGAGCTTTTGAGGGATAGCTGGCAACAAATATCTGGGCTTTACACAAGTGGCCGGCAGGCCAGAAGTAGTGGTCGGCAAGCCACTAATAGTGGACGGTCGTCCATGAATAGTGGGCTACCGGCCACAAAAATCTACTTCTAGGCCCGACTTCAAACGGGCATATCTCCTTCATCCGGACTTGGTTTTAGATCATTCTTTAGTCTAAATTGAATCACTGGAAGTCTAATTTCCAATGGAGGTGGCCTCACATCTAAATTTTCTGTGTGAAAAGAGATATGCCTATTTTAGTGAAGGTTGCTCATTTCTATCTTAACTAGATAGATGCCTAACTTCAAACGGCCATATTTCCCTCATCTGGACTCAGCTTTAGGAGATTTTTGAGTATAAATTGAATTCCCGGAAGTCCACTTTCCAATGGTGGTGGCCTCACATCTAAATTCTAAGTGCACAAAGAGATAGGCCTAATTTAGTGAAGGCTGCTCAGTTCTCTCTTACCGGTTTTATGCTCAACCATTTCCCCAACTAGTTTTCTTCCCTCTCCTCCAATTTTCTTCAACTCCAAGCCTATAAATAAGAGGTTTTAAAGACTTTTAAAGAGTTCACCTCTCTTCTATTTATTTCCACTTTGTCGTTACTCGGTTAACTGAAAAATGCAATATTTTAAATGAAATGTGAGCCTCGGAACATCGTAGAAATATTTGAAAAAATATTTTGTAAAAGAGGGTTTAAGGTCTAAAATAGTTTTGGTCAAAATAAGGCGTAAGGTTGGGATTTAGAAGCTCTTCTTGCTAAAGAAATTGAACGTTTGTACAACATAACTTTCATCATCAAGTGATCAACCTGAGGCGCCCAAGTCTTAAGGGCGGTCAAAAATGGGGTGTCTACATAGAAGGATGCGACGGCGAAGGATAGAGGATGGCGGAGGGACACGACGAGACGGCGAAGGGACACGACGTGACGGCGAGGCGACATTGTGGCCATAACGAGGTCCATTTCATCATCATTGTCATTTTTTGCTATTATATATATATACATATACGATTGTTGGGAATATGAGTTTTTGATGAATTGTTGTTATACATATATACGTATATATGATTGTTGTTATTTCTTGTTGTCATTTGATGAATATGAGTTTTTGTTAGGAATATCAGTATTATACTCTCTGCTTATTGGCTGATTCTTACCATCTTTGCACTCTTTCCCTGTTATAATGTTATGCATAAACAAAATTAAGGTATATTGTAGGGATTTCATACAAAATTAGAAATTTTGTTTTCCTATAAAATTCCTAATATCTTCTTCCCCTTTTATCTGATAAAATTCTTACCAAACCAAACTAAGCTATGTCTCAATTAAGTGGGGTTGACTACATTAATCTTTTTATTTTGGTCTATCAAGAGCTATATGCCTTCTTTTTTTTTTTTTTACCCATTGAGCTCTCCTATCGTATTAAATTTGTGTGATATTTTGTGGAAAATGTATTGTGAAATTGATGCTTTATTGCTCACCCACATAACTCACTGGCTTGAAACCATCTAAAGATTCAACCAACCTACCAGTTTGGGAGAGTCGACTGTATTTCTTAATTTTCTGTTTTGGGACTCATATTTGTGAACTTGTCCTATGAAGATAGTTAAATTAAAGTAACAGAAATTTTGTCATGCAAAATGAAATTGAACAAAAATATGGTTCTATTTTCCAAAGAAAAGATATTCTGTAACATTACTCTAAGAAGCCTATATAAAAAATTTATAGCTTTTTAGACTAACAATATCCCAAGCCTATTTACTTTGAGTACATTATTCAATTTTTGTTTATGTTTATTATTGTTATTGTTATTGTTATTATTATTATTATTATTATTATTATTATTATTATTATTATTATTATTATTATTGAATTGCAGGTAATGGAAGAAAATAAAGTTGTTGATTAATTGACCAATTGTGGTTGGAAATCGAAATTGGGCATGTCATTTGATTCTAAACGAGTTGCGTATGATTTTTACAATACCTATGCCGGAAAGGTGGGCTTTAGTATTAGGAAGGCATATGCAAACAAGAATAAATATACTAAGGAAATAACTTCACGGACTTTTGTATGTTATAAAAAGGGAAGGCGGGGTATTAACAAGCGAGATCCACTAGTAAAATTTCCGAGTCAAGAGGTGAGATGTGGTTGTGGTGCCCGATTTAGTATCAAGTTAGATAGAAATTTAAGAAAATATTTTGCTTGTGATTTTGTTGAACATCGTAATCATGACCTTTTACAATGCAAGCGTTGCAAGCCTCACATAGTCCTGCTGACAATCATATAGACGGACATCCCTAAAAGGCTTGCACTAAACGATGATGTTGTAATCTTTCTAGATTGTGGTCTTCTTTTCTTTTTTTTTAATGTTTTTCGGTTTTTTTTTATGTTATTTTTTTGTAATGGGAACAATGTTTGGAAAGAAAAATGGGTATATACTATATTAAGTTTGTTATGGTTGACATTATTATCATGGATTGATTGACAAACTTGTATTACACAAGTTAGCCTTTTATTCTTGTAACCTTGCTAGCCTTTTATTTTATTTGTTGACCTTGAAATTTTGTCTATTTATAAAAGTTTTTCGTCAATTATCTGTAATATTTTGGTGCCCTTGATGGAATTTCAGCAACGTGTTTTTGACAAATGTATTATTACTTAAAGGTGGTGAACAAAAAAACAATTGAATTCATGGAAGGTCAAAGCCTTAATACTTCTTCCAACATACCTCTTTTGGAAGAAGCTTATGCTTATGGGGCTATAGAACATCCTTTCCCGCTAAATTGCTTGCTAAATGAGTGGCATATTGGTTCTAAGTTCTATCAAGTTGTTAAAATTGACATTGTTCAGCATGTATGTGTTCTTTGATATTTTAGACCTTGTAAGATCATTCCCTTGTTCAAATTTCACAAATTCTCTAAGTAGTCTACTAAGATGTTTGTTTTCCAGATGATATTAATGATGATCTATCCTCTGCTGACTATGGTCTTTGAATTCTTTGGTGTTTATGGTGATGGCATCTTTACACTGTCATCGCCGTCCCCCTGAGACCCCGAGAGGCTCTCCTAGCTAGCAACCAACAGGTAGACTACATAGCATTAAAAGTAAGCAACACATGCATAACAATCAACCTCCAAACACAATACATGCATAATAATCAAACTCCAATTCTTTACACCTTCTCAATGCCACAGGTAGACTACGTTACTTGCTCTAAATAACAACATTCTTACAAAACAGTGAGTCACATTTGTTGTTCTAAATAGCAAACATGCATAAACAAAGAGCACTACATTACTTCTACTTCTAACTTGCATATATATATATATATATTACATCTTCATAACTGATACGATACTAATTACAAGCAAGATGAAGAACCCATAAATACGACCCAAACTTCAATTTATGTCTATTTCCAATTTAAGCATCTTCGCTCTTTGAAATTTAAGTTGTTCACTTTGAAATCGAAGTTGTTCAGTCATAAATTGTAGCTTTTCGGTGACAGTTGGCATATTTTCCATTTGCACTTCTTCTTCACCTCTACATTGTGAATTTGTAGGCAAGCACCATCCAATAAAACCACCGCAATCATGACAACAATAAAATAATTTGTTTTTGTTTCGCTCCATCTCGAAAATTTGAACAGTTGTTTTTTTTATGACATTTAGGACAGTTTTTGTTGCAACATGTCAATTGAACTGAGATACTGTTGTTAACACTTGAAGTTGACATCTGTACAAATATTGAGGCAAATTGAAATAATTTACACAATCTACCTAGTCACCCAGTTAAAGTTATGAACAAGCCAACAAAGAAAAGTAAGCACCACAACATAAATGATCAACCATTTGTGTTTCAGAAGAAGAAAAAACTCTTCAAGTGGAAAAAGAAAAGATTTCTAGGAAAGACTATGTGATCTCTTTCTTTCTCCTCTCCAACCAAAACTTGCACTTTGATATCATCATAGCAAACCCCAATTAAAAAAACAAAAATAGCAATGAAAGATGATTTGCAAATTAACTAGTGGATATCTAGTCATCGATTTTTGAGTTGCGAAACTGCAGATTTGGATCCCACTGAAAGAAAATTAAATCTATTCATAATAGACAAAAGTTGTTTTCATTGAGTTGCAAACTCTAATTGATTTCATAACATTGGGGAAGCATTTTACAAAATAAATAACATCATAATAAAGTCTTTAGATCAAAGCTGATAAAATAGAATTCAACATCTATACTATTTTTACAATCTTACCCCAACATGAAGAAAAAGCAGCAACATGAAGAAGAAGAGAAGCAGAGCAAAGTCAGAAGTAAAGAAAAGAAAAAATAAAAATAAAAAATGAACCAAGATTTACCTGAAGAAGAAGAGGGCTTAATAGCCAGCAGAGCAAAAAGAATGTGAAATAGCTTAACTATGACATTCTCCAAGAAGTTTGAAAAAAGAGAAACACATAATAGTTCACATGAATGCTATTTCTCATGGCACATTTGGAATCAGTTTCATTAGGAAACTATATTGTAATCTTTCAAAGGCTTCTAAACTTATAACCCAAATCATCTTTTTATCATTCACAAGGTACGTGAGTGATGAAAGAATAGCAAGAAATCATATAAATCAAACCATAGCAAATATCCACAAACGGACCTTGTCGTCGCCACCGCGTCTTTTCACCTCGCCACTGTCGCCTTGCTACAATAGTCATGTCGGCCGGCCGCCTCACATCACCGCCTCTGTTCGTCTCTCACCGCCTCCCCTCGCCTCACCACCGCCTCTCCTCACCTCACCTCGCCTCCGTCGCCTCGCTGCGGAAACCACGTCGCCCGCCCCCGTAGCTCTCTCCGTTCATGGCCTCTCTCTCTCTCTGTTCATCACCTCTCAGTTCTCCTCTCTGAGAGGGGTTAGGGTTCAAAATTGAAAATAAGGCTAAAATGAAAAATAAGAAAAAAAAAATAAAAAGAGGTCCAAAACAACGTCGATTTAGACCACCGCAGGGAGCACCGTAGGAAAGTGCGGCAGATAATCTGGACTCCCAAGCTAGACCCCTGTTAGACAATGCCTAATCTTTTTTTTTTTTTTTTTTTTGGGACATGACAATGCCTAATCTTGCTAAGGCACTCTTGCAACTTGCATGCATATCTAGATATTTATTCGTAAAAATCCAATGCTTATGTAGTTCCTTATGTCAGTAACGTTACAAAAACTCCAAGGACCATAGATATTGGCTCAAGAAACTTATCCAAAAAAAGAAAAAAAAAATGTGGTTGAGATTTGATTGTGTATTGTAAACTCTACTATTAGAATAAATTTGAATTATAAATTAATCATTTTGCATAAAATTCGACGTGATTGTATAAACACTAAAATTATTGCCAAGCATAAACACTTATTTGTATAGATCCAAAATAGTCAATCCAACCACCCACTACTCCCAGCTGCAATGGCTTCTCAGAACACTACAAGAAAAGGTGCCTATAATGGCGCTTGAATCAAGACGTTTGATAAAACGCTGTGGTATATCTTACGCGTTTTTCAAGGCGTGGTGCTTGTTGATGGTATCAATGACCCAAGTCTGTTTAACTTAACAGAACACTTAACCCATTCCAATTACCAAAAGTAACACAATCTCTCATGAATTGCTCCTCTCTCTCGCGATTAATATCGATCTCTATCACTATAGCTGTTCTTCATCTCTCTCTCTCTCTCTCTCTCTCTCTCTCTCTCTCTCAAATCGCAGATCCAAAATCGAACAAGAAAGTTGATCTAATCTGATCGAAATCTAAACTCGATCTGATCTGATCTCTCTTGCATTTTGTTAGATCTGTTCTTGCTCTGGCTTTTCTTCATCGAACTCGAACTCGATCTCTCTCGCAAATTGCAGATCCGAAATCGAACAAGAAAGTCGATCTAATCTAATCAAAATCCGAACTTGATCTGATCTGATCTCTCTCGTATTTTGCTAGATTTGTTGATTAACAAGGTTTCAAGGAAGTCATTTTTATTTTGTTTTTCATTAACAAGTGTTAATCGGTGTTTGATTTCTTTGTAGGTGGTGATGAAGTGTAGAGATTGGTTACATGAACTAGGAAAGGAAGAGATAGAGAGGAAGGATTCGAGTATGGAGGAGTGGAAGATCGCGATGGAGAGAAGCTTCAATCGCATGGACAATGAGGTGATTGCATGGAACGACAGCGTTCTGCACGCCGATTATCGGTGGGAGCTCCAAACGCCGGAGTGCAACACAGTTGGATCAACGGCGGTTGTTGCAGTCTTGACTCCTGATAAGATCATTGTCGCCAACTGCGGATATTCCAGAGCTGTATTGTGCCACAACGGCAAGGCCATCCCTCTCTCAATCGATCACAAGGTTAGCTCTCGTTGATTGCCCATGAGTACAATTCAGGTTTTTAATATTTTGTTTTTGTAAACTTGAATGCAGTGTTCTGGAATTAGCGCCCCTTGGTGTACTTGTGTTGCTTCATTTATTTGTTTCCCTTTTTGTTGCGTTTTTCCTCTTTAATTATGTTTCGAGTATTGTTTAATTTAGGTCAAGAAAACATATAATTTATTTAGATTACGGTTTGTTGAATTCTGGAATTAGAGCTTTCAACATAGTTTATTGAATTTATTTATAGGTGATTCTTCATGTAAAAATAAAAAATAAAAAATAAAAAATCTCTTTCACTTTATATAATATATTATTGCATCTTTGGGTTTGTGCATATAAGTATATCAGATTATTGCCAATTCGTCACAATCCGTTCTGTGACAATCTCATTCAAGCTCTATATTGGATGATTAATTTATTCTATTATCTAGTTTTAATTTGTTAGATTTATTGCGTTCTATGGTGGAATAGGTATTTATGATTCCTTTTGTGCATGCTACTGGTAACAACTATATTGTCCCTAATTAGAATTGCGGAGATTGTAGGTGAAAGTGTGATTAATCTCCAACTAGGCTTAATGGCAATTGTTCATTCTCAGAGCAGTTCCTTCATGAGATCGACGCCTTTGGCCTTTGAGGTTTGTTTGATTTTTTTTCAATAGTTCACTTTTATGAGTTTGGCTTCTGGTTTTCCTTCTTCTTCTGACTTAATTTGCTGTTTCCTTTGCTTATTATCCAGGATCGTCTCACCAAATCGTCTGGTATGTTGCTCCTTGTGCTTTGTTTTGTCAATCTTGAAACTGATGTGTGAAGCATGATTAATTAGCATATGTGTTTAACTATGTGCACTGTAGTTTGCCTTGTGTCAGAACATAAGTAATATCAATGTACTTCTACAAAAATTTATTGTTGTGTGCTTGAAATTCATTATAAAATATCTATAAACCCAAAGCAGTGATGAAGACCTCTGTGGTGCTCCACTCTGCTGCTTCAGGAATGTTTTTCCTTTGTTCACACTGATTGAAGGTGGAACAGATTTTGCCTCTTATGGGGTTCTGTTTTTCATTTGTTTTTGAGTTCATGCTGGCAGTAACTTTGCTACACTTTGTCTTGTTTTTGTCTTGCACAGTGGGCATCTTACCTGCTTCTATATTGTAGTTTTTATTGGGATTATTTGTTAGATGGGACCAGGAACATCATTTTTGGGTGCGGTTGCTCAGAGTTTTTAGGCAACTATCTTGGGGCTTTTGTCTTCACTATTGATGTAATGTACACTGTACTTTATATATATATATATATATATATATATCAATAACTTTTCTTTAAAAAAAACCTCAATCGAATGACTAGATTCGATTTGAAGTGTCGATTGATTGAGAGCCTCTTTTAAGACTATTAATGTTGTATAAAGAGATGGCTGAGTTTATATGTAGTCTTAAAATTAATTTTTTTACCTGGAAGCAGATACCCATTTAACCACCTCCTCAAATTTGTCTAAAATTTTTTATGACTCCTTGTATTTTGGCCAGATTACAGTATATTTTTTTGCAGCACCTTGGCAGGTGAGCATATCTACATCTTCATGGTGTAGTTTGAAATATCATTTATTTGGTGGTAATGCTCTATATATTCTAGATGATGTATTCGATCAGTTAAATGTTTATTCGGGCGTCTCATATTGTCATATCACAGCATGTCTTGGATTTTTTTAATACAAATTGTTAGTATATTGTAGCAACTATATTTTTTTGTACAAAAGCTTACAATGGAACGATTTACAACCCGGTCAGTGGGCCCTTACTTGCGGAATAATATGAATGGTGGGAGGGTCTTTATCTACCTTTATCATGAAGTTTCTTTTTAGGTTGCAGCCGCATCTATGTGACTTTTGTGAATCCATCTTTTTTGTTTGAATGGATTCAACATATGACCTTAGTTGCTTGTATGGAAACTTTTGAAATTTGGTGTTGAATTTTGCATGCCTCTTGATCTTATCTTAAAGAAACTGGCTTTAGTTATTTTCCTTTCATATCATTGTCCTTTCCTTTAAGAAAATCTGCATATGACCCCACACATTGGCGCATTGCCTCTAATTTTTCTTTATTTCTCATTTTTTCTTATTTTATTTGTTTTCTGATGTAAATGCTTTTGTGGATGCCCTAAATACTGAATTGTTGTTCTTCTGTTGGGTTTCATTCATTATTTTTTTTGTTGCTTATTTGCTTAATGGTCAATCAGTTGTTTTGTTTTTCTCATGTGTTTTTAAATTATCAGTTTCATTATTTTTTATGTTGCTTATTTGCTTAATGGTCAATCAGTTGTTTTGTTTTTCTCATGTGTTTTTAAATTATCAATTTTGCTTAAATGGTGATTATTTGGTACTCTTCTCTCCTTGGGTTTTTAATTATTCTGGCTCCATTATCCTCGCCTCAACTGAATTTCTCTCTCTCTCTCTCTCTCTCTGTTGGTTATTCTTTGTTCTATACTATATGCAATTTTTGAGCTCCTATTGTAAACGTTTTGATTTTGGAACCATAAATGCATATTGGAGTGACCTAAAGCTCTCTAATATCGCAATACATTGTTGACACTCTCAGGTAAGTTCTCTCTCACTGTAACTACTATGCTCTTGGTATCTGTCTTTCTCTGTGATTTAATTAATCCTAACTCTACTCTGAATGTTTACATGTCAATCAATTTTTATGTGGGTTTCTTTTAGATTATGTATCTTTTTTACTCGATTGTGTCTGTTGCTTGCAGTATTTTCTCTGAGTATTTCTCTGCTTGTATTTTTACTCTTGGTTTGATGCCTCTTTCTCTCTTTATGTGTGAGGTAGGGATCTTGATGCTAGAACAAAATCTAGATAGCTTATAGTATATACATAAATGTATGCCTTCTTGCATGAATCTCATATGATCCTATTCTTGGTGTTGTGTCCTCGTGTAATCCTTTCAATTTGGTCATTGCAGTAGCCTTGTCTTTGCTAAAGGTTGTTTAGCTGGATGATGGTTCCTTCATGGGCTATTCCTTTATTAAATGCTGATATATATGACTTTTTCCTAAATATAATTGAATTCATTCTTTTCATACTGAAAAATATTTAAAAAATTCCATCTTGTGTGTTTTCTTAGATTTACAATCTCTTTGTTTTATTATGTGAATCATTTTGTTTTGTGTTTCAGTATTGTTGGGTTGAAATAGAAATTTGGTGATGCAATTGACTAATTGGATTAAGATTACATTTACTTTATCTTAGCCATAAAGAGAAAATTTGAAAGTAAAACTGAAGATAAAATTTGTTTTCATTGATTGGTAATGTGAGGATAAGAGTTTGGCGTAGGAGTAAGACAAAGAACAAAGTCCAGAGAAAGAGAATGTTGGTTATCTATTTATTAGTATTATTTCATCAGGTGGTGCTCTCCATACTCGAACTATCTGTAATCTCTCTTATGAGTATATATTTATGTGATGAACGTGAAGTTTGAATGTGGGTGCTTCCAAGTGGAGGTGAGAGTTTTGAACCTAACTTGCGATTGATGTGCTAACTTTTTTCCAACTTTATTATTGGCAATGATTATAATTTGCTAACTTTTTATTTTATTTTATTTTGGGTTAGCTTCTATATTTTTTTTTTGACTGATTCCAATGTTTTTTTGTAGGAGCATTGGCCAGCTTGTTCCTTGAAATAAGCATTGGCCCATGAATGAGTTATCCAATATTTTGATGGTTTTTTAACATTTTTTGGGTTATGGTTTGTGGTTAAATATAAATAGGTAGGAAATGTTACAATTTTTCTTCTATTGTTTGTCAAATGTAAAATTTTAGCAATCTGGAAGAGGAATTAAACTTGTTTGGTTTATTTTTAGTTTATGTGCTTCTGTATAGAATCCTAGACTTTTAGATTTGATCTTATTTAGCTAATAGTGCAATTTGACAATTGAATCCTTTTTTCTTTTTCTTTTTTTTGGAGAAGCATATTATTCTGTAGATTTAGTCGGTGCAAATGAAATTTATTTATATTTCTTCTTTTTATATTTTTTTTAAAATAAGGAGAAAAGATGGCGTTTTTAAAAAAACGTTACTAAATGTCATCATTTGATGTCAGTGTAACAGAAAAGATGGCGTTTTTTAAAAAACGTCATTAAATGTCGTCATATGACGTCAGCGTTTAACTGTGACGGTTTTCACATAACGGATGTTTGAGAATTTACAGCGTTTTAAAAAGCGCCGGCTAAAGTCATTAGTGACGTTTAATAGACGTCATATACCTAAGATGGCGGCCGTATCCTCGACGCAAGTTATAAATGTCACTTTATCCTTTAACGGCATTTTTAAGGCTTATAGTGGCGTTTTTTAAACGTCACTAATGCCAAAAATTCCTGCAGTGGAAGCACCAACTTCACTTTGTTTTAGTACCTCTAATGTCCCTAGGCCACTTCATCCCTATGATTGACATGGCCAAATTAGTGGCACAACACGGTGTGACTGTCATTGTTGTCACCACCCCTGTCATTGCCTCTAGATTCCACCCAACCATCAACCATGCAATCGAATCTAGACTAGCCCTCCGGCTTCTTCCTATCCGGTTCCCATCCGTGGAGGTCGGCCTGCCAGAGGGGTGCGAAACTGTAGACACCTTAACCTCTCCACACCTACTGAAAAAAAATTTGATGCCGTTGGCATGTTGCAACAACCATTCGAGCAGCTGTTTGAAGCGCTCGAGCCATTTCCGTGTTGTATAATAGCTGATAAACATATTGGATGGGTAGGCGACACTGGTCGCAAGTTCTAGATTCCAAGAATTATTTTTGATGGAATGAGCTGCCTCACTCTCTTATGCTCACACAATTTACGTATTTCCAAATTTCATGATAATATATCTGAGTCAGAGCCGTTTGAGTTGCCTAACTTGCCTGATAGGATTGAGTTAAGTAAAGCTCAACTGTCTATATTATTCACTGTAGGTACACCGGAATGGCAAGCTTTCCAAGAGCGAGTACGAGCTGCTGAAGTCGAATCATATGGAGTGGTGATTAATAGTTTTGAAGAGCTGGAACCTAGATACGCCGAGCAGTTTCGAAAGGTGAAAGGAGATAAAGTTTGGTGCATTGGGCCGGTATCATTGTGCAACAAAGACAACTTGGACAAGGCTCAGAGAGGAAACAAGGCCACCATTGATGAAAGCCAGTGTTTGAAGTGGCTCAGTGAGCAAGATCCAGGGAGAAGATAGAGAAGTACTCATACTGTCACATCGGGCTGTTGGGGCATTTTTGACACACTCTGGGTGGAATTCGACCCTAGAAGGGGTGTGTGCCGGTGTACCGATGATAACTTGGCCAATGTTCTCTGAGCAATTTTTGAATGAGAAGTTGGTTGTGCAGGTTTTGGAGATTGGAGTGAGCGTTGGGGTTCAGGCGGTTGGTCACCTAATTGCAGAAGAGAACTGTGGGGAGTTGGCGGAAAGAGAGGTAATTAGGGAAGCTGTGGGGAAAGTAATAGGTGAAGGAATAGATAGAGAAGGGAGATGGAGAAGGGCAAGAGAACTCGAGGAGATGGCAAAGAGGGCAATGGAAGTAGGGGGTTCTTCATACTTGAATATGAGATTGTTGATTGAAGATTGTTGGGTATACCTCCTTATTGGAGTGTGGGACCCAATTGGTTTTGGAAAAAGAGTTTTAATTTGGCTTGGTTTAGGTATAATATATTTTTATATATTATATTTGTGGAGGCCCAATTCAATTTGGATACAATTAGGGTTTGATTACAAAACCCTAGATTAACAATATATATATATATATATATATATTGTTTACGTTTTTTTGCTTGGTGGGATTACAAGGACAAAACGGCAGCAGCTATTCGTTTTTAGCCTCGGTAATAGTGCTGGTTAATTTGCTTAGTTCATTAGGAGCTTTGGAATTTTCTTTCAGTGCATGTTTGTTTGGGTGCTTTGGTGAAGTTGATTTGGGTCGTTATTTTGGGTCTTCTTCAACTCTGGTTCTGAAGATTTTGGTTCATCTATTTGGTGAGGTCTTTCCTCTTGTTTATTTGTGATTATTTGGAATTCACCTAAGGGTGGTTTGTGAGACCATTCGTGTCTTGTTTGTAATCGTTTGGAAACTGATTTGGTTGATAGTGGAATCGGATTTCGATCCCGTGGACGTACCTCACATTGAGGGAACCACGTAAAATTCTTGTGTTGCCTTTGATTTAATTTGTCCGCATTAGTTTTTATTCCCATTGATTGATTTACTTGTGGGGAATCACATATTTTCCCTAACAACTGGTATCAGAGCTTACGGTTTATTTGGGTCTATTTATTTGCGTAAATCAATGGAGGGGAATGTGGGTCGCATGTCTAGCCTCAATGGAAGTAATTGGGTAACTTGGAAAACTAAAATGGAAGACCTATTATTTTGTAAAGACTTATATGGACCCATTGAGGGTGATAGTGGCAAACCTGCTGATATGAAAGATGATGAGTGGAAGAGGCTTAATCGAAAAGCCGTTGGTGTTATCCATCAATGGATTGATGACAGTGTGTTTCATCATGTTGCTACTGAAACTTCAGCACATGATTTATGGAAAAAATTAGAGAGTCTTTATGATAGAAAATCAGCCACAAATAAAGCATTTCTGTTTCGTAAGTTGGTTAATTTAAAATATAAAGAGGGCAGCCCTATTCCGGAACATCTGAATGAAATAAAGAGTATTGTTAACCAACTTGCTTCTATGAAAATTGTTTTTGATGATGAGTTGCAGACTTTGATGCTACTTAGTTCCTTACCCGAAAGTTGGGAGACTTTGGTTGTGACAGTTAGTAATTAATTCGGCGCCCGATGGAGTTGTCACAATGGGCCAAGTCACCTAGTAGTTTGTTGAATGAAGAAACTAGAAGAAAATCAGCGGGTTCCTCTTATTCAGAAGCATTTGTTGTGAGAGGCCGAAGCAAAACAAGGGGGAGAAGTAAGACTCCTCATGGTCGTGATCAAAGCCGTGACAAATCAAAAGATGGTTCTTTTTCAAAGAAAGACGTTGAGTGCTACTATTGCCATGAGAAAGAGCACATGAAGCGGGAATGCCGAAAGCTCAAGAACAAGGAGAAAAGGCGTGACAAAAGTGTGGATAAGAAACAAGAAGACACAACGGCAGTTACTACCGATGATCTCATGGTCCTTTGTGAAGATGATTGTATCAATTTTGTGGGCCAAGAGAGTCATTGGGTGATTGATTCTGGTGCTTCTTTTTATGTGACTTCTCGAGTTGATTTCTTCACTACCTGCACTGCAGGAGATTATGGTTCTGTTCGAATGGGTAATGAAGGTTTGTCCAAGATTATCGGTATGGGTGATGTTTGCTTGGAAACAAATTTGGGCTGCAAGTTGTTGCTTAAAGATGTGAGGCATATTCCCAACATTCACCTCAATTTGATCTCTACTGGGAAGCTAGATGATGAAGGCTTCAACAACAAATTTGGTGATGGAATATGGAAGCTCACAAGGGTTCTTTGGTGGTGGCTAAGTGCAAGAAGACTCATACACTTTATTCGATGCAAGGAAAAATTTGTAAAGGTGTTGTCAATGCACTTGAAGATGATACTTCTACTGAATTGTGGCACAAGCGGCTTGGCCATATGAGTGAAAAGGGGCTGCAAGTTTTGTTCAAGAAAGAGCTTCTACCCGGTTTGAAAGGTACACATCTTAAAACTTGTGTTCATTGTTTGGCGGGTAAACAACATAGAGTTTCTTTTCATAAAAATGTTGCTTCTAGAAAAGAAAAGGTTTTGGAGTTGATTCATTCGGATGTTTGTGGTCCTTTGAAAGTTAGAACACATAGTGGTGCACTTTATTTTGTTACTTTCATTGATGATTATTCAAGGAAAGTTTGGGCTTTTCTACTAAAAACTAAAGATCAAGTTCTAGAAGTATTAAAGCATTTTCAGGCCATGGTTGAAAGAGAAACAGGGCAGAAATTGAAGTGCATCCGATCAGACAATGGTGGTGAATACACTGGGCCATTTGATGAGTATTGTCGCAGCCAAGGTATTCAGCACCAAAAGACAGTTAAGAAGACTCCTCAACAAAATGGCGTTGCCGAGAGGATGAACCGCACCATTGTGGAAAGAACAAGGTGTTTGCTTTCACAAGCTAAATTGCCAAGATCCTTTTGGGGTGAGGCAATGAGTACAGCGGTTGACGTGATCAATTTATCTCCTTGCTATCCTTTGAATGGTGATGTTCCTGAAAGAGTTTGGACTGGCAAAGATGTGTCTTATGAGCACTTGAGAGTGTTTGGTTGCCGAGCTTTTGTTCACATTCCAAAGGATGAGACGTCCAAGCTTGATAGTAAGTCAAGACAATGTATTTTTCTTGGCTATAGGCGTGATGAATTCGGGTATAGATTGTGGGATCCGGTCGACAAGAAAGTCATTCGAAGCCGTGATGTTGTGTTTCTTGAAGACCAAACAATTGAAGACTTTGGCAAAGGTGATCAACCGGAGCCAAAAACTAGTGATCTCATTGATATGGATCCGTCTCCTTCATCTTCAGTTGATGATGAAAATGGGGGAGATGTGCAGCCACCTATTGAAGAAGTGGAGGATGATGCTAATCCTAATGAAGTTGAGCCAAAAATTGAGGAAGAACATCCAACTCAAGAACTGCCACCACAACTTGAGTTAAGAAAATCTACAAGGGACCGACAACCTTCAACAAAGTATCCTCCCAATGAATTTGTGTTGATTTCCGATCAAGGGGAGCCGGAGAGCTACCAAGAAGAAATTGAGCATGCGAAGAAAGATGATTGGAAAAAGGCCATGGAAGAGGAGATGAATTCCTTGCTTGAAAACCAGACTTGTGATTTTGTGAAGTTGCCTAAAGGGAGGAAAATTCTGAAAAATAAGTGGGTTTTCAAATTGAAGAATGATAGGAAGAATCTGAGGTACAAAGCACGTCTTGTTGTGAAAGGCTTTGGGCAAAAGAAAGGTATTGACTTTGACGAGATTTTCTCACCAATTGTAAAGATGTCTTCTATTCGGGTTGTACTTGGCATGGCTGCAAGTATGAACCTTGAAGTTGAGCAACTTGATGTGAAGATCGCATTTCTTCATGGTGATCTTGAAGAAGAAATTTACATGGAGCAACCAGAAGGTTTTGTAGAGAAAGGGAAAGAGAAATTTGTTTGCAAATCGAAGAAAAGTTTGTATGGCCTCAAGCAAGCTCCACGGCAATGGTGCAAAAAATTTGACTCTTTCATGATGAATAATGGTTTTTCTAAAACCACTTCGGACCATTGTGTGTTTGTGAAAAATTTCCCGGATGGAAAATTTATTATTCTTTTGCTTTATGTTGATGATATGTTAATTGTGGGTCCAGATTCTACCATGATTAACAGGTTGAAATTGGAGTTGAGCAAGTCTTTTGCTATGAAAGATTTGGGACCAGCAAAGCAAATACTTGGTATGAAAATTGTTCGTGATCGCAAAAAGGGGCTGATTTGGTTGTCTCAAGAGAGCTACATTGAGAAAGTTCTTGAGAGGTTCAACATGGATAAAGCAAAGCCGGTTGGTTGTCTACTTGCGGGTCACTTCAAACTTAGTTCGAATCAATGTCCTACAAGTGAGAAAGACAAAGAAGAGATGTTGAAAGTTCCTTATGCTTCAGCAGTTGGTTCATTGATGTATGCCATGGTTTGTACAAGGCCGGATATTGCTCACGCAGTTGGTGTGGTGAGTCGTTTTCTCTCTAATCCGGGTAAAGAACATTGGGCAGCGGTAAAATGGATTCTAAAGTATCTTCGAGGGACTTCGAAGGTGTGTTTGTGTTTTGGGGATGGTAAGCCGATGCTTGATGGGTTCACAGATTCTGACATGGCTGGTGATGTTGATTCTAGGAAATCTACTTCGGGGTATTTGATGACTTTTGCAGGGGAGCTGTGGCATGGCAATCTAAATTACAAAAATGTGTTGCTCTCTCAACTATCGAAGCTGAATTTATTGCCATTACAGAAGCTTGCAAAGAAGAGTTATGGTTGAAGAAATTTTTGCAAGAGTTAGGTTTAAAGCAAGAAAAGTATGTGCTTTATTGTGATAGTCAAAGTGCTATTCACTTGAGTAAAAATTCTACTTTTCATTCGAGATCGAAACACATTGATGTCAGATACCATTGGATTCGTGATGTGTTAGATTCGAAATTGTTGCAACTCGAAAAGGTTCACACGGATGATAATATTTCGGATATGTTGACTAAGACTTTGTCGAGGGATAAACATTTGAAGTGTCGAACTTTGGCGGGTATGGTTGATATCTCCACCTAAGTCGGTAGGGGGAGAATTGTTGGGTATACCTCCTTATTGGAGTGTGGGACCCAATTGGTTTTGGAAAAAGAGTTTTAATTGGCTTGGTTTAGGTATAATATATTTTTATATATTATATTTGTGGAGGCCCAATTCAATTTGGATACAATTAGGGTTTGATTACAAAACCCTAGATTAACAATATATATATTGTTTATGTTTTTTTGCTTGGTGGGATTACAAGGACAAAACGGCAGTAGCTATTCGTTTTCAGCCTCGGTAACAGTGCCGGTTAATTTGCTTAGTTCATTAGGAGCTTTGGAATTTTCTTTCAGTGCATGTTTGTTTGGGTGCTTTGGTTAAGTTGATTTGGGTCGTTATTTTGGGTCTTCTTCAACTCTGGTTCTGAAGATTTTGGTTCATCTATTTGGTGAGGTCTTTCCTCTTGTTTATTTGTGATTATTTGGAATTCACCTAAGGGTGGTTTGTGAGACCATTCGTGTCTCGTTTTGGAAACTGATTTGGTTGATAGTGGAATCGGATTTCGATCCCGTGGACGTACCTCACATTGAGGGAACCACGTAAAATTCTTGTGTTGCCTTTGATTTAATTTTTCCGCATTAGTTTTTATTCCCATTGATTGATTTACTTGTGGGGAATCACATATTTTCCCTAACAAAGATCTCATAAAACAAGTTAACCACAAGGACTCAACACCAAGGTTCTAAAGGCCGGCCGTTAGGTCGGTTCGTAACGTAAAATGGAGCCACTATTTTGGATACCCACCGGTATATCACTGTGAATGAAATTCATTGAAGAACCAACCGGTTCCCGTTATGTAATGGGTTGTAACCGTTAAACAAGTTTCGACGGGTCAAAACTCACTAGTTTGGACTAGTACTATAGTGAAAGTGCTGGAAAATTTGTAAAAATAATTAAGAAATTTCATGGCTGCAACACCTGATTCGTGATACATATTAACCGATACTACCCGCACCGATACTCCGTGATTGATATCATTACGTTATCCGATTTAGAACCATTCTCAACACGAAAATATAGTGGGTCGTACAATTATGAAGTATTTTCATATTATCATGGGTTGGTGTATAAATGCACATATATTATTTTAATATTAAATTATGATTATTTTGAACTTCATTGGTCATCGGAGTCTACGGAGATTGAATATATATTATAATTTATTAGTGTGTAATTGATGCAATTTATGTTCTATAGATAATGAAGAATGGCTGGAGGAAGCTAAGAAACCATGTTGAAAGAAACTGAAATGAAGTGTATTCACTTGGTCATTGGTACATTCATGTTGATTAATTGTTGTATTAAAAACAATAATCAAATAATTTTCTGTGGTGGAAAGAAATATTTCTCATTTCACTGTGGAATAGGCTCTTCTTTGAACTGTTCATGTGACTTATATTTAATGTATACATAAGAGTTGGTGACGCTTTGGCCATGCATGGCATTGTCATCAAGGACATATTTTCTTCTATATTTTGTGTTTATGCACAAAGATTGCGAGACAATTCGTAAATGTGTTTTTTTATGATGGAGTTTCGGAGTCACTCAATTTTGTTATAAATTGGACTGTTATATTCTGAGGAAAACAGACTAAGATGCAATATTCTGCTTCATTACACTACAAAAAAAAGCACTTTTGGCGACTAAATTTTTAGTCGCCAAAAGTCCGTTTTTAGTCGCCGAAAGTTGAAATTTTACTTTCCCCGACAAAATTTTTTAGTCGCCACATTTGTCGCGTATATGTGGTCGGCGGAGGTATTGGCGACTAAAACTTTTTTAGTCACCAAAATACAAGTCTTTAGCGACCAAAATTTTAGTCGCCAATAGTGTTTTCCACTTTTGAAAATCATACATTTACCGACTAATAATTTAGTCGCCAATACTCACTCAATCGCCGACTAAACCGTTTAGTCACCAAAATAAAGACTTTTGACGACTAATAATTTTAGTCGCCAAAGGTGTTTCCGTTGAAAAAAAAAAAAAAAAACCCACTTTTTTTTGCTTTTTCTGAGTTTCGAACACCAACCGTCCCACATTCCGAACCTTTTTGCAACACACTCTCTCCACTATGCCACTACAACATCACATAAATATATATGCAATATATATTATTTATATAGTATATTAACTGGTATTAATACAAAATAATATATATAAATATAATTTTTTAATTCAATATAATTTATGTAAAAAATAAATTATTTACTAAAAAAAAATTTAGGCCACTTTTGGCGACTAAATTAAACATGAAGAAGGAAACAGCACAAATAATACTAAAAATAAGTTAAACTAGCACTATAAGAAATAATAAAAGAAAACAGTTTAAATAAACATTAATAATAAAACTTACAATTGTTTAATGGATTGAAACTAACAATTCTTCAAAATACATAACTTGAAAACGGACTTGAAAAGAAAATTACAGAGATAGGTTTTTCTCTTGAGGAAGGGATGCTCTCAATTTTTCTAACTCTGCCTTATTCTTGACTGAAGAGGCCCTTTTATAATCAAAAGAGACCACCACTGTTAGCCTTGTGAGTGATTGCTGTGAGCCTTGTGAGTGAATAGTCTGGACTTGAAAGGAGCATCAGAAGCACATGGGAGTTGTCTGCTGCTTTCGGTGAATAATTAAAGCTTTTACTGTGCTGAATTTGTCGGTGGAATGAATCATGATGAATGGTGAATAGTAATGTTGACTTTTTGATGAATAGTGAACAGTAAAGTTGACTTTTTTACTATTCATTGCTTGGAGGCATGTGACTGAGGGAATCAAATATAGATATATATATCAGCAGCTTTTCTCAAAAGACGAGTATTGATTGAAGCTGATAATTATAGCTATATAGAATCCAATGACTGAATTAAGCATATGGGTCCTGAGCATCTTGGAACTCGGGTCCATATGGATTTTGAGTAGTTGAACCTTCAGAAGAGTTTGAACCGTCTGAACCACCTTCTGAACTGCTGTTATCCGAGTCTGATTTGGCTTGGGCCATGAGTAAACGAGCCATTTGGAGGAGTTCATCTTTGGATGACTTGGACTTGGGCTTAACCTTTGATTTGGATTTATCCTTTGACTTGGGCTGGTCAGAACTGGGCTTTGCTGACTTGGATTTAATCTTTGATTTGGATGACTTGGGCTTGGAAGAACTGGATGATGGGCTTCCAAGATTGACTGGAGGAAGTTGGCTTCCTTGAGTGACTGGAGCAGTTGGGATCTGATGAGCTTTAACCATGGCAGGTGTAGGAGCATGAATGTTAATCGGGAACTCAGTTTGAACAATATCAACAATTCGTTGAATCTTGAAGTTATCCCACCATTTAACCTTATGTAGCCGCTGAATCACTTTACCAGAAATACCATATTGCCATTTGAATATCCAAGGGATCTTATATTTGGATATAAAAATAAGCAATTGAGGGAATTCTCTTTGCTGTGGAGTGAATGAGAAAACAGTGGAAAAGTAATTGACTTGATCCAAAATTACTGATGGGAAGATGTCTGGAATGGCACCATAATGTGTCCACCATCTCAGAAACCAAGTAGGTAATTCTGACTTAAACTTTTGATCAAATTGAAGAAACCAAGAGTGACTAAATGTTTCATTTTGATATAGGAGGACTTTGAACCAGGCATCAATATAATCATAATAATTATACTGAAGGGAGTGATTAGGTAAATCTCGAAGTTGATAAGGAGAACCCCATTCAACTAAGGAAACAATATTGTGAATATAAAGTGAATGGTAAACCACTTTACTAGTGTAAGTACGATCATAAATGGGTTTAATCACAATTGATTGATGGTTGAACAGGATGTCTTTATAGAAGGTAATTGTTTTCTCTGGATGGAGAGGAACAAAATGCCATCCAGGAGGGAAATAAGTTTTAACCAGATCATTAACAGATTGACTCTTTGGGTGACTAGGTTCTTTGAAAAAGAGATTAGTAGTTGTTGAGTCAACATAATCAGATCGAGCAGTTTTAATAGGATTAGGAGGGTATGGAGTAACTGCTTGGCTAGATGAAGCAAAAGGATCATAGGCCAAAGCAGATGTGAAACTGGGTCGAGGAGTATTACCAAGAACTTGGTAACGGTTAATCATTTCAATAGGATGGTATTGGGTGACTAACTCCAAAGGAGGGATAAAAGGCTGACTAGTTGGAACCAAGGCTTTAGAAGGGGGCCTTGGGCGAGACATCTGTTTAAAAAGAAACAAAGGTTAGCAATAAATGGAGTGGCCATCCCTATCCCCCTTGTAAAAATTCTCGGGTAAGGAAATCGGGAATGGAATTTTGACAACCAGGTATATATTCAATAGTAAAATCGAAAATACTTAAAATAGATTGCCAACGGGCAAAAATTTGCTTACTAGCAAGATTTTGAACATCTTTTTCTAAAACATATTTAGCAGATTTGCAATCAACACGAAGTAAAAATTTTTGATTTAAAATATCATCTTGAAATTTACTAATACATAAAACAGTAGATAAAATTTCTTTTTTAATAGTACTATAATTTAATTGTGCTTTATTCCAGACACCAGAGTGATAACGAACAATTTGTTCAGATGATTGAGGAGTGACTTTCTGAAGGAGAATGCCACCATAACCAACATCAGAGGCATCAGTTTGAATAATTTTGAATGAATTTTCAGTAGGAATACCAAGACAAGGAAGAGACTTGACATATTGTTTAACCTGTTTAACAATAGCAGTATGAGTAGAAGACCAAGGAGGAGGATTGTCTTTTAACCGATCAAACAGAGGTTGACAAGTTTTCCTAAGGTCTTTGTAAAATTCAGCAATATAATTCAGTGATCCTAAAAAACGTTGTAGTTGAGTTTTATCTAAGATTTCATCAGGAAATTTAGACGCAAATTCAATGGAACGACTAATAGGTAAAATAGTATTCTGGTGAATATCATAACCTAAAAATCGGACTTTGGTTTGAAACAATTTAATCTTAGGAGCAGAAATGACTAGACCATGACTTTTAATGGTATAAAAGAAGGCAGTAAGATGTTTCCAGTGTTCACTAATTGATTTTGAAAAAATAAGAATATCATCTATATAAACTATGGAAAAATGACTAAATGGATTGAAAATATCATTCATTATATGTTGAAATTCACTAGGAGCATTTTTTAACCCAAATGGCATAACATTCCATTCATAGTGTCCAAATGGTGTAGTGAAAGCAGTTTTATATCTATCCTTAGGATGAATTTGAATTTGCCAAAAACCACTTTTTAAATCAAATTTACTAAAAATAACAGCTTGACTAAGTCTTTTAATCAAATCTTTTTTATTAGGAATAGGATACCTAATCCATTCTAAAACAGCATTTAAAGGTTTGTAATTAATGACTAATCGAGGGACACCTCGTTCTAATTCAGCATTTTTATTAACATAAAAAGCAGGACAAGACCATGGGGATTTACTCGGACTAATTATTCTATTTTTTAACAATTCATTAATTTCTTTTTTACACATTTCAAGTAATTCATGATTCATTTGAATAGGTCTAGATTTAGTAGGAATTTGTTTTTCATTAAAATTTTTGATATATGGCAAAGTAACTACATGTTTTTTCCTATGCCAAAACGCAGTAGGTAAAGTTGAACAAACAGTTGATTCAAGTTTTAATTTAAATTCATTAATCTGAGAAATAATTACGGGATCAGTTAATTGTTGATCAATTCTTTTGTAATTAATTTCTTCTTTAAGAAATTTTAAATGTCTACTTAGTCGATTAATAGTGTGAGAGATAGAACAATCTTTTAATTGATTTAATTCTAACATTTCAGGTGGAGATAAGAATTTAAATGTAACAGGTTGACCGAAAACATGAGTAGTTATTCCTTCACTAGATGTAGTAAATGGATATAGTAAATAGATAAATGGTGTACCTAAAATGATTTTATCAGTCATGTTTTTTACTAAAACAAATGAGGTTTTAAAACAGACATTATTGTGACAAACATGAACTTTAGGTAATTTATATTTAATATGCATTTTACTACCATTAGCAGAGGTTAATCTTTCATGACATTTTTCATAATATTTAGTAGGGAGTAAACCTTCTTGAATGCAATTTAAATCAGCACCAGTATCAATTAATGCAACAAGTTCTAATTCAAAGTTATTAATAACAATTTTAATTTTTGAATACCACTTTTGAATATAAATTTTATTAATTAGATTTAATCTTTTATTTTCAAGATTGTTTGATTGAGATTGGTGTGATCGATTATCGAATAGAAGGTTTTCAGGATTAGTATGGTCAGAATCATGACCAGATTCATTAGGAGATTCATCATTATTATCTTGGAAATTTTCTAAATTTTTATTAGGTTTTAATGTAATAATTTCGTCTTCTAAATGTTGATCTTTATTTTGTAGTTCTTTAATAGTTTGTTTAATCTGATTGATTTCTTGTTGTAAATCTTGAAGTGTAACTTCTTTTTGTTTATTCTTAAATCTTTCTAAAGTTTTAGATAGACTAATAATTGGTTTATCTTGCCTAGGTTTAGAATCAGTATTATTAATTAATAAAGATTTAAGTCTATCAGTATATTTCTTCTTTAATTCTGGATCATCTAATTTACTAATTAGTTCAATAAGAGCAGATTCTTCTTGATTTTGTTTAGTAAGAACAGTAATTTGTTTAACAGGTTTACAACAAACATCATTACATCCTAATTCTATATTATTATCAGAATCATTACTAGGTGAATGGTAATCAGATGAAGTATTCGGATTATCAGAAGAGGAATCACTAACAGATTGATTTAATTGAAAGATTTCAAATAATTGATTTTTTGATTCATCATTAATTTGAAGTTGATTAACTTTATCTTTTAATTTTTGTTTCTCTTTACACTTATTAGAATAATGACCTTTTTGACCACAGTTATAACATGTAATATCTTTATTAGATTTAGATTTTGGATGTGATTTTGACTTGTAATATTTCTTTTTTGGTTTAGTATAAAATTTATCATTTGATTTAGAAGGTGAATAGTTCTTTTTGTATTTATTTGAATATTTGTGTCTATGTTTACTATGTTTATGTGGTTTCCTACGAGAGGGTGCTACAGGAGGTAAACCATATTGTTCACAGAAATTTCCTAATTCATATTTAGCCTTGTGCTTATCTTTTTGAGCTTTTTGACTAAGTTTAAGATCAATACACATTCTTAATCCTTCTTTTTGAATAGTGCTAATTATATCACCATAGGTTAAATTATCATATTCAATTATTCCAGTAGGTTGACTAAGAACATCTCTAATTTTGTGAGCAAATAAATCAGGTAATCCATTAATAAATTTTTCTTTCCAAAATGATTTAGTACAGTCTTCTCTTAACATAACTCTAGAGGTAAAAACATCTTTATACCATCTAAAATCACTTAAGGTAGGACAGGTCAGGTTACTAAGTTGATCATGTATGCGAGAATATATATTAGTAGGAGTTCCTATAAAATGTCTAACTATTGTGTAGATTAATGTGTTAACACCATCAGGTACATAATAACCAATATGTTCATCAAAGATAGGGAGATCATTTGCATCTTTTTGATTAGCATGTAAGATTGATTCACGTTGTTCTGCAGTGAGATATTTTTCCCACCAAGATTTGAGCATACCGGTAAAACCAGAGGTTATTAAAGATGCAACTTCAGGTTGAGAGTAATCAGGGTAATTAGTTAAATAACTATTAGCAACCATAGATAAATGATTTAATTTTTGCAATATTTGATCTTCACTTAAACCATCAATATTCCATTCATATAATTTTTTGGCAGAGACAGAAAATTGATTAGCAAGATTATTTTCTTCATATTGGAGATCAGGAGGAGTTGGTCTAGAATACCAATTTTTTGTAAGAGATGTAGGATTAGGTTTAGGATAATGCAATTTGTTGAGCTGAGTAGAGGGTTGAAATTGTCGAGCTAATTGATTAATCTCATTATCAGTTGAATCAGAATCAGATTGAGTAGAAACAGGTTCTTGTTGATTTAAAACAGTAAGACCTTTGGAGGGTGAAGCTTGTTCATTGGTAGCTAATTTGGTAAATAGTTGTTCGATAGCTTTTACAGCAGATTGATCATTGGTGACTAAACTTTTGCGTTTGGAACGATCACTGGGAAGGTTTATTAAAGGTTGATCGAGAGATTGTTTAGTAGATGTGGTATTAGCAGAATAATCATCTAAATTAGTTTCTATTTTATCTAATTGTTTACCAATTGTTTTTAAACATTGATTAGTATAATTATTTTGTTCAATAATTTTTTTAATTTCAGGGTCAGTGCCAGGCAACTTAAAAGGAGAGGCTGGGACTTCAGAACCTTGGCATTCAATAATTATATTAGATAGAGGTGGATGACTAGAGGTAACAGATGTATTAGGGGAAGTTTTCCATTTATGTTTTGTGATTGTATTAATCTTTTTATAATAGTTATCCATATATTCAAAGAAAGATAATTCGAAACCATATTCTACCATAAAATCATACCATTTCCTAGTTATGCTGGATTGTTGAGCAGAATCATATTTAGCACGATAAGCATGTCTTTTAGTTCTATTTTCTTTAGATCTAAAATCAATAAGTAATTTATCTAAATCAGGAGTAAATTCTTTTTTGATTGTCATTAATTGAGGATTGATTGGATGTGTAATTTCGAAATCAGTTTGAGTAGGAGAATTTTGAGATTCTTCATCTTCTTCAGGTAAATGTGTGTGTGTTGAATAAACAGGTTTACTAATTTGAGAAGTTGTAGAGTTATCAATTCCTTTGAGTTTACTATTTGTAGTGTGACCAAAATTGAGTTGACTATTTTTTCGAAATAAAGGAGTATTAAATATTTCATCTTCAGTTTCAATTTCAGTAGGTATACTAGAAGTACTATGTCTAGAGGATTGACCTCGATTAAATTTAATGTGAACTGAACCATCAGTATATTGTTGGATATCTTGGATATCTTGAATAGAAGATTGTTGTTGATTATGTTTGTAATGTTCATTTACAGTGATCCATTGATCTGGTAAATCTACATTTTTCCATTCAATCATTTGGGGAACATTTATATGGGTATCAGTACTACTACTTTGGATTAGTAAAGTTTTATCTTTAGGGGACTTGTGCAATGCGTGAACATTTAAATTAGTTTTCATGCACTTATAATGAACACGATAAATTAAAGCAATATTATGGGTTTTATTCATCATATTGGTAAATGAACCATGTAATTGTATATTTAATGTTAATGCATGTAAAATATTTGGATCTCGTAAACTAAGAGTAAAATCAGGAAAACAATTAAAATGTACTGGACCTTTATGAAGACCAGTTTCCATCATACCCATTAAACTATCATTGTAATTAAGAAAACGAGCATCTCTTAAACATAATAAAACAGAAGTATTTTTACCTTGTTGAGTTAATGGTTTGACACCAACTTGAATTAAACCTATATGAATAAAATTGTAATCACTTTTTAAATATCTTTTTATGAGGTTAGCATCAAATAATTGACAAGTTTCCCGGGGTTTTTCTAAAGCATATACTTGTTCAATTGTCTTAACATGCAAAGAGATTTTGAAAGTATTTTGTATAAAAGAAGTTTTATAAATTTCTTTAATTGGCAATTTTGGGATATTCCAGTCTACATCAATTTTATCATTTTGTATTTCAACATCTTCTTCATTAATTACTAATCCTTGATTGAGTAGTGAGGGCAAAGTAGTTGATCTAGAACTAGCTGACGAGTTACTTCTAAATAATCGACTCATCTTTTGATTATTTAATCTGTATTATAGGAATCTTAATACATTGTCAAAATTTATCATGTTTTTCACATACCCTGCATCCATACATACCCTATTCGGAAGACCCCTAAGTCCGACACTGCCTAACCCTAAGGACTTACTCTGGACAGGGACGAAAGTGGGTGACTTAGCTAGGTGGAAAGACACAGATAGAATTTTTGACAGATTAAGATGGCCGAAAACAGAATAACTAATCAAGAAAGGAGAATGATTAAATAGAAAACAAGACTGTAAGAAACATATACAATTTAGTCGCCAATTCTATCATTTTCGGCTACTAATTATTATTTAGTCGCTAAAAAATTAATTTCCGCCTAGAAATAAGCAGTTTTGGCGACCAAACTTGTTTTTAGTCGCCAAAAACATCCCCTTTTGGCTACTAAACTGAATTTTAGTCGGCAATGGACTGTTTTTAGCTACTATTTTTTTTTTGTAGCCAAAAAGCTTCACTTTCAACGACTAAATTGTTTTTAGTCGCCAAAACCATCACTTTTGGCTACTAAACAACCTTTAGTCGCTAAAACCCCTACATTCGGCGACTAAACTGCCTTTTAGTCACTAATACCTTTATATTTGGCGACTAAACTCTTTTAGTCGGCAAAAGTGATCAATTTTGGCGACTAATTGCATTTTAGTCGCCAATTGTACTACTTTCAGCGACGAAAAATGTAATTTTAGTCGCCAAAAGTGCTTTTTGTTGTAGTGTTAGTTGTGAAGTTTTGGGAAAAAAAGAAAGAAATTTATTTCGGAGGTTCTCTTTTTTACCGTGCCCTGTAAGATTTAGCTAGCAAGAAATTCAATCAACAGGAGATATCATGGGTGGAAGTCTTTGTGATTTCTCATTTGTAGTTTGAGATTTCTTACTTGTCAAGAATAAATATTTCCTTCCGAAAAATGGCACTCTTGCAACTTGCATGCATCTCTAGTGTTAGGTTTTTATTCTTGGCAATCCCGTTTGACAAAACTCTTTTGAGTTGTAATTTTATTCGCATTTTTATTTCAGTGAGGCTATGAGTTTATTAGATGCGAATCCAACCCGAATCGAGCTTTGCGGAGAAGTTTGTGATGTTAATGCTTTCAAGATTGCCACTTCGCTGATTATTACGGGGGTCGAGCTGACCGGTCAGCTCGCGGCCGAAGCAAAATTCAAAATTGCATTCAAAATTGCATATCAGCCGTTGCTCGCTCGAGCTAAGGAGTGCTCGCTCGAGCTAAGACTTTCTCGCTCGAGCCAAGGAATGCTCGCTCGAGCCAAGGATTGTGTCCATACAAAAAACCTGAAGAAGTGTATTCCTCGCTCGAGCCAAGGATCCGTCGCTCGAGCCAAGGCACTAGTAGAAATCATGAAAATTACTCTCCTCGCTCGACCCAGGAAAGCTTCGCTCGAGCGAGCCTCAGAATCCGGATTTCTCAAGGAGTTTGTTTTCTTCCCAATCTTGGATTACTTTTGGTTCTCTATAAATACTTGGTTTTCTCCCAAAACTAAGTAATTGATTGAAGTCCTCCAGATCTTCTTTTTGGTTCTTAAAGGTTTATATCTGGGGATATTTTGATTTTTTCTTTGATGTTTTATTGAGTATTCAACTCATGGTTTAAAGAGAGTACATCAAAGATTTGTTTGTTATACACAAAAGAGAGAGTTGTTCTTCAGTTGTGAATTCTGAAGAATTCGAGCCTGAAGCTTTGGTGGAATCCGGAGTGGCTCATCAGAAAGACAATTCCGTGCTGAAGATGGGGTTGGAAGAGGCACATAGAGGTTGGTTCAATTAGGCGTTGTGGATTCGCTAGATAATTGAGAGTATATCTGTGTAATTCCTTTAAATCTTCTTAGTGGATTGTTCTTGTAGCTGTTGCCCGTGGTTTTTTAATCACAATTGGAAGGTGTCCAATTGTGGTTTTTCCACGTAAAATCTTTGTGTCTCTTTCTCTTGATTGTTTGATTGAGATTGTTATATTCTGCTTAAAATTGTTACATAATCACAAATCAACATCTAGGGTTTCTAGATTTTTTCATCTAGATATTCATTCTAAAAAAGAAAGATATTTATTCCAAAAAATCAAATGCTCATGTAGTTGCTTACGTCACTAACATTACAAAAAATCTAGAGACCAGAATATTGGGTCAAGAAACTTGCCAAATGAAAAAAAATGTGACTGCTATTTGATTGTGTCCTATGAGTCTATTTACAGAATTAATTTAGAGTAAATTAAATTATTAGTCTATGTAGTTTGGTATTTATGTTTTTTAGTCAATATAATTTTAATTAGATCAATTTTAATGCTGATTTTTTTTTATTTTGTTTCAAATTGGTCAAACTGATTCTAATTGTTAATCAGCTTGCTTGGTTCCAAATTTCAGAAAATTCTAGTTTTTTATTTTTCGTATTTTAATGTTTTCAATGAATTTTTTAATATTTTAAGAAAATTTTTAAAATTTTTAGACACACCTAACATAAACACACTTAAAAAGTATAATAAAAATACACTAAATACCAAAAAATACAAACAAAAAAAAAATGAAAATTTAGTACATTTTCATATTTTTGTGTATTTATTAATTTTTTAAAATATTTTTTCACAAATATTTTACTGTTTAGATACATCTAAGTAAAATGCATCTAAAAAATTTAAAAAATTACTTAAAATTGAAAAATATTCACTAAAAACAAAAAGCACGAAAAATAAAAAACTCTGTTTTTTACTTAAAATTGAAAAATATTCACTAAAAACAAAAAATACGAAAAATAAAAAACTCAGTTTTCAGAAAACTGAAACAAAACACACTAAATATTTTTTATGCCAAATGTGTACACAACAGCATATGTCAAGATTTTAGAAGCAAAATTACAAACTTGTTCAATTTAGTGGTTGAACTTTAACCAATTTAGTAAAAAAATTTTGTCAAAAAACTTGAACAACATTTTCAATTGGACCAAATTGATGCAAAATTTAAAATTAAGGCTCCATTTGTTTCGCCTTAAAATATTTTTCAATTTTCCATTGTTAAGTTGGCCAAAAAGTATGTAAAATATTTCCTAAGTAAAATCTTTTACATGATATAGTGTAAAACAATTTACATTTAAAAGTTTCGTAAATTAATTTTTCTCCCTCATTACAGTTGATATTTCTCGATGTATATATCAAGTTTCACTGCTTTCATACACATTGAATGCTCTCTCTCTCTCTCTCTCTCTCTCTCTCTCTCTCTCTATATATATATATATATATATACACCTGGGAAAGAGAAGGAAAATGAAAGAAAATTTGTGGTTCCTAGTAAGTAACGAGATTACTGGCCATATTGTGTAGTTCCTAATAGTAGACTATTGGTCACCAAAACTTATGATTCCTAGTAGTATGGTTATTGACTACTTGGAACAAATATATTTGACTGATTCAATATGTTCCCTCGATTCGAAAAATATAAGGATTATATTTGTTTGATGGATCCATGTTGCCTTGGCGGAACATTGAATATATTTTCATGATGAGTCTAATTAAAAGTATGTACACAGTGATTGTCTAAAAGAATTGTGGCGCGCAATGAGATACACCATATGATGGAGAAATATGGCTTGAGATGCTCAAAATTATTATGACTTGTGAAGTCAAATATTGAGGCAAATATAAATTCATAAACTTGAGGAACTATTGCCTCTGGACTAGAGGGGCTAGATTTGTATTTATTTGTCAACAGCGATGGGTTAAGCCCTAAGGAAGTGACCCAACCTCTGTGATTGGCAACCCCATGAAGGAGGTTCAATGAGTAGGCACAATCCTTAAAGCAGGACTTGGTTTCCAACACATTTTATTTTAGGAGACATCATAAGAGTGGTTCTCTTACCCATCCCTATGATGACAGTGCTAATGAGTGACTGGTTAGGAAGGATTTTACACTGAATGAATCTAAGGCAGACAATCTTCTACAAGGTGCATTTCATCACTATACATTTGGAGGATTCTACTAAGTGGGAATCGTCGTGAGGCCATGACCAAGGGCCTTGGGCTAGTCTCTAAAATTTTCATGACAATCAAGATCAGAGTGCTTGGCCATTAAAGCACTAACCCATAAACTATTATCTAATACCAGTGTTGTATGTGTGACATGTTGACTTTCAATACAAATAATATAGTTCAAAACCTAGTTCGCTATGATTTTTCTGAGGGAAACTGTTAACACTAAGTGAGGTTCAAGTTCGAAAGGTACCTACACCTATTACACAGTATATGTTGCCCCTTATTATATATTTTTTAGTTTATATTATTTTGATTGTAGTTTTGAAATGTGGGGGGTATGTTACAAATTTTGTGAAAATATCAAAATCTTATTTTTTATCAAAAATAGGAGATTGTTGTTGTCATGACCCAAACTCGCCCCTATAGGTTTAGCGTCGTATTCGGCCAGTATTCTTGGGATTACCAAAGGTCTCTACTATCAATATCATATAATATATGGGGCTGCGGAAGTGAATATATTTATATACAAATACAACGTCCATAGAGCTGTGTAAACGTATATGGAACTGAAATTTTTAAACTGAGATATACATACATACATAAGTGACGTCAAACTTCCTTAAGTCCTACCTCACTATACAAGTAATATAATAAGGGACTTAGCCCAACGTACAGATAACAAAAACAAAATAACAAAGCATCCTTGACATGGTTCACAAAACTTGACTTTCAAAAAGTGAACCTCCCCGGGAGGCACGGTGGCTGGTTGACCCAAAACTCTCCAGGCAGCAGCTTAGACCTAGTCACGTGCCTGCTCACCTACAAACATTTATCCGATGACGTATCGGGTAGCCTTACCGCCAGCCATGGAGCATATACATAATGTTTTTCATGTATCCATGCTTTGAGAGTATTTGAGAGATCCATTCCAACTTGTGTGCTTCTGAAAGGCGATTTTTCTTACGCAGAACGACCAATTTAGATTGTGAATTGCCAGATCAAAAGATTGAGAAGCAAAGAAATACCGTTGGTAAAAGTTGATTGGCAAAACCACGGAGGGACCTTTGCAACATGGGAGACCGAAGAAGACATGGTGAAGAGATATTCTGATTTATTTCCTTTAAATCCAGTATTCTACCAAAATAAAAGTAATTCAAGTTTGGAGGACCAAACTCTTTAAGGGGGGAAGACTTTAACAACCCGACTCGTGATTAGCTTGAAATATATGATTAAGA
This sequence comes from Camellia japonica, assembly GCA_030407325.1. Classification (NCBI taxonomy): domain Eukaryota; kingdom Viridiplantae; phylum Streptophyta; class Magnoliopsida; order Ericales; family Theaceae; genus Camellia; species Camellia japonica. Next base: position 71,010,894 of record JAPPVO010000017.1, on the reverse strand, counting down.
ATGCTTAATAAGTAATTAAGATAAAATTCTGAATTAATTGCATATGATTTGTCCTATTTGTGTCTCTATTTGTTTATCGTAGGAAGATCTGTTTGTGTTTCTGTTATGTTTTGCAAATTGAAGGCCTTATCGGCATCTGATCATGAAATTGACTTGGTTTCTGTGTTATTTGAAATTTTTAGAACCTTACGGTAGGTTGAATTAAAATTCGATTCGAAATAAGTTAAATGAGAATATTTAATGCTCAATTGTTTAATGGTAAGCCTAATTACTTAATTTCTCTAATCAAGCCTACATAAGGCTGTTACACCACTTTGAATCATCCCCTCTTCATCATTTTGAGCCTACAAACGTGAGAAAGAGGGAGAGAAAGGAGGAATTGAGTTCAACTAAGGAGTTTTGGTAGAGAATTAAGGGAATTGGCTTAGAAGCTTAAAGATATAGCAAGCTAAAGCCTAAGTCGAGAGTATGGTAAGGATTTAAGCCTTTACTTGTGTAATTGAGACACAATACATGAATTCAAGAGAAATTAGAACAAGAATTGAGCTAGGGAAGGGGAATTAAGAAGATTACCATACATGCATGCAAATTCCCTTGCATTTAGAGTTGGATTTTGAAAAATTCACACATGCATGCATTGATCATAGCTTGGTTTTGGAAAGTCATCAAGTTTCATACCATTTTACCTTGTTTGATCATGTTTTGAAAGCTTTGGAGTCAAGAAATTACATGCATGTTATGTTTTCAATATTTCAAGTTTAAGTGTGCACAATTGGCAAGCTTTTGAGCCTTGATTTCATGAAATGATTTTTAATTCTCAATGTTTTACAAGTTTACACAAGTTTTCTTAAGCTTTTTGTCCAAAAAGATGTGTTTTGTAGCTTTGAATTTGGGTTTTGAGCTTGGAAGAGCATTCCGGAAATTCTAGATTTTGCCTCTCTGCTCGAGCAACCACGCACATTTTTTCACTTCCGCTTGAGTGACCAAAACTTGGCTCGAGCGTAAGATGCTAGCTCCTAGAAGTTTACATGTTTGGTAGACCGCTTGAGCAACAAGAGTTGCGCTCGAGCAAAAACCTTAGTCTTACGTTCGAGCGACCGTCGAGCGAAAAAATAAAGCAACCAGTACTTTTGCAAAGTTTACGGAGAACTCAAGCGAAGGAAGTTGCGCTCGAGCGACCACTCACATGTTTGGACGTTCGCTCGAGCGAATGAAGTTGCGCTCAAGCGAGAACCCTGTTTTTAGCAAAAATAACTAAGTGTTTTGAAACTCATTTTGGCATCCCCATTGTATCCTAGGCATTGCTAGGCCACGAATAAGATATAATAATGAGGATAAGACGTACAAACACACTAAGAATGAAACTCAATAAGTTAAGTACTATCTGAGTGCATGTTTCAATCTGTGTATCTATTATGTTTGTGTAGGTCACGCACCGTAATCTATCTGATTTGTCTACTCTGTTGGTCTACTTTCGGAGCCATCTGTGAGTAATAACTCTGTAAAATTATGTTTAACTTTAATTATTTTCTAATGATATGAAATGATCAGTTTTCTGAAATGCTATATTTTGTATGAATGAATAATTGTCTAAGTTTCTGAAATATATTCGTGGCATCCTTAGCACATGGCCCTTGTCCGGGGGTAACAATACTGTGGTCTATGAGCACAAGGCCCTTGCCTATGGGTAATAATACCGTGGTCTCATGGCCCTCACCTAGGGGTAACAATATTGTGGCTGAAGTATGTTATTTGTTCGCAGTACTGGAGGTTCCTTAATGGAACTGGCAAGCATGACCCTTTATGCTCTGTATTTGATATGTCAGTGCTAATGGATGTACCATGTATGATTAAGCATGAATTCTAATTTCTGTATATGATATGAAGAAGAATAAGAATAAGAATCTGAATCTATTTTTGACATGACATCTATTTTTTAATCTGATATGGCACATCATTCATTTAAACCCTTTAATCTATTATTATTCACTAAGCTTTCACTCGCTATTTATACCATGTAACCTCCAGTACCGGGAACAGATAACATACTTAAGTGTAGCCCAACTTTTCGTGCTCCTTTTGGAAGACAAATAGCCCTACAGTTCGGACTCCACTTGTGGTTCTGAATCTGATTTCACATGTGTAATGTGAAATAGTGAAAACACAAAAAGAGTCCAAATCCGACATTTTTTTTTGAAAAATCAATGTTTGAATCAAATGCCAAAAATGGATTGCTTTGATAGATTACAGAGTCACCACCTAAATATTTTTGGGCAATTTAGGAAACCGGAAACTCATGCCAAAGGCCATTATTCCGTCATCACCAAAGTGTCTCGGCTCGAGAACTTAGGTATGAGAGGGGAAGGTCATGAATTGAGCACCCCAGTCGCCCAATCAAAGATCGGCCTCCACTAATCATGACGTGTTTCTTATTTACATTATATGCTCTTGTTTCAATTTATTAGTTGTTTTTACTATGTGATCCGTATACAAGATATATACTAGTTTGCAAGAACTAGAACACTTGATCTCATATTTTGTTTCGAAATTGTTTTGTGAATTTGCCACTTGAAAAAGTGGGCTAAAATGAACATTAATCAAACCATCCCAATTCAAACAACTAGCCTTCATCCATAGGCATTCAAACAATTAATCATTTAGCCAATTAGCCTCATGGTATTCATGCTTTGGACATGGTAACACAAGCATTCAATGCAACATGCTAAAGCAATAAAAGCACACCTAGTACTCCGAGCCAAAAAAGGTGAAATAGTTAGAAAAATATGCATGTTCCTAACTTATGCTATATGACTAATGCAACGCACACATTATGCACTTTACAGACTCGGCTATGAGCATGGCATATGATTTCATTCAAGACATGCGATAAGACGTATTCAAGTAATGAGTTTGAACATTTGATATTGGGTTAGCATGATGAGCCGAACCTTGGACGCATGCAAGACAATGGATGCAAAGCATAAGAATGCTAATGGAATGTGATGCCCTATACTAACCATCGTAAGCGAGTAAGTAAAAGGGAGAAAGACGTGGGGTTGGAAGACATAAAACTTATTACAACATTGTCCTCGTGCAAGAGGGTGCGAATCAATGTCCAAAAGTTCGAATTAAACTAATTATTACAAAACCGAATAAATAAATAAGCGAGGCTAATTTAATAGCTGACTATGCTATTACAACAAGGATAACCACGACAAACAAACTCGCTATTTAAACTAATTAACTACAATAATTACAAAGGGACAATAATAATAATTACAACACTTAATAATTAACGAGACTAATCACAATAAACAATATTAAATTAATTACAACAGCGATCATAATGTAAGTGAGGATGCCCATGGATTGCATGCATGCACATGCACAATGTTCAAGAACAACTCTGTCTGCCCCAGGCTTGCTCTATTCACCTCAGCCACGGCCCTCTATTTTCTGTAAAAATACACTGTTAACCAAACATTGAGGACCGGCTGGCCCTTAATGATGCCCGGTCGGGCCTTAAGAAGGCCGATTGTGCCTCAATTTTGTGAAAAACTCTATTTTGCATTCTGAAATGAAAATAGTGCAGACAAAGTTGTTCAAGCTCTGTTTGTCCCTCTCACACTTCTCTGTCATGGGAAAGCCTTGAGAGAAAGTTGGAATTGTTTCCAAAACCATCAATGAGCAAGTTGATTTCTTGATGATTTCGGATACAATTTTGGACAAAAATCAAAGAATGCAATGAATATGACCACTCCTCCCTCCTTATCATGGAATGAACTCAGAAAAAAGGAAGTAAGGACACTTCAAGGATCATCAAAACGCCATGAATTAGAGTATGACCACTCTTGACTGGATAAACTTGGCATAACGTCTGGCCAAGCCCAAGCAAGATGACTCATTTTCTTTATGTGTGTTGGTTGCTTTTAAACCAATTCTCTTAGTCATTTCCATTCTTTAGTCCATTTGTCCGAAGTGATGATTAAGTCCTCTAAAAGGAGAAAAGCATCAAACAGAAAGTAATTTTCAACATGAAAGAGAGATTTTTCCATTGACAATGAATCTCCATAGATATTAAGCCATTAAGCGTGAATCTCTAGTTCATGTGTTGAATGACTGTCAACCGATTAAAAGAACTCTCAAATAAAAGAAAGGAGTGGCAAGTTGATTCTTAAAATGAGGTTATTAACATGAAAGTTAGACAAAGAAAGGCTAAGAACAACATAATACAAGTTATGTATAAAGACCAATGCTACAATAAAGGAACTAATCAAAGCTTGAATCAATTAAATAGATTAGGATAGCCCTAAAACAGTCTCTAATAAGCCAAAACAATGGCTGGAAATGCAAGAAAAGAACTCAAAAAGCTAAACAAAAATGTAAAGACACTAAAGCTATGTAAGCAAAAACAATGAGGGGTGGCCAACCCCTCCAATTCCAAGACTTCAAATCATGTTTTTTGGCCATAGTTCAACTCTGAAAATCAGTTCAAAAATCAAAGGAAAAGAGTGTAAAGGAACCAAGGGTTGAGCTATGAAGATAGGTGCAAGTAAGGGTGTTAACCTTACCACCATTGGTAGCTTATCCAAACCCAAGTTCCAACACTTAAAATGGATGCAAAACAGCACAAGAATACAGGAAATAGATAGAAATGAAGTAAGTAAAAGCAAGAATAAAAGTTGCAAGCTTATACCTCTCAAAATGGAGTAAGCCTTGGTTGATGATCAAACTCACTCTTGACACACTCTCAAACGTGAATTATGCTTCTCAAGGGTCAACCAAGCCTCTAAGATGATGAGTTAAGGTTGTGTATTGTCACGACCCGAACCCGCCCCCATGGGTTAAGGACGTAACCGGCCAGTAATCATGAGATTACCTACGGCCTCAAACCAAACCAACCGTATTTTAACAGAGTTAATGGGGGCCAAACGGAAGCAATTTAAAACTTTGTCCATAGAGCTGTGCTTACATGCACGTCATAACATTCCAGACACAAATATGTTAACAACTCACATCAGAAAAACAGTAACAAAAGGTTCGGTACAGACAGGATCATTAGTCTAAGTCACCCCGTCAAACTGTACACAACAGATACAGAGTCCTCGCCAACGTGACAAAATATAAATACCAAACAAAAGGGCGAAGACGAGTCTCGTGCGTGAGACGTAGGGGCTGACTCTCAAAAACTTGGTTGTTCCACAATGGCTTCACTGGGGCTAGGTCTGGACCTCTCTTAGCTCACCTACAAACACATGAATGAGCGTGAACGAAAGCCCAGTGAATAATATCAAATAAGAAGATACAACAATATGCAGAACAACATATTTCGAACGGCCTTGGGCCCAATTCATATTTCTATTTAACATATATATACAATTTAAGTCAAGTGACTGTGGTTCCAAACATACTGGCCTTTGGCCCATTTATCTTTCCATAACAAACTGGCCCTTGGCCCATTCAGACTTTCGTTCATGTCAAAACGGCCTCTGGCCCATTCATTCTATTATTCAGATCGAACTGTTATTCGTGACAAACTATTACTTATATCAAACTATCATTCGTGTCAAACTATTATATATGTCAAACTATCATTCGTGTCAAACTATTATTTTTGTCAAACTATCATTCGTGTCAAACTGGCCTTTGGCCCACTCAAGTGACAAACTGGCCTTTGGCCCATTCAGACTTTCATTCATGATAGAACGGCCTCTGGCCCATTCATTCATGTCAAAACGGCCTTTGGCCCATTCATTTGTGTCGAAACGGCCTTCAGCCCACTCATTCATGTCGAAACGACCTTCGGTCCATTCATTTATGTCAAAACGACCTTCGGTCCATTCGTTTATGTCAAAACGACCTTCGGTCCAGTCATTTACGCCAAAACGACCTTCGGTCCATTCATTTATGTCAAAACGACCTTCGGTCCATTTATTTATGCCAAAACGACCTTCGGTCCATTCATTTATGCCAAAACGACCTTCGGTCCATTCATTTATGCCAAACTGGCTCATAGGCCTTTCATATCAAACTGTGTCCACCATTGAAATTAATGAACTTTACAAAACTTACATAGAAGTAGCCATTAGACAATAACATATGTCAGATATTACTCACAGTGATCGGTCGGTTGAATTGCCCTGGGGCTTGACCCTACATATCACATAACACATATGGGTCACAAATAATTCAATCCGTTCTTTAATTCACATATTCCTCTTTAGGCTTCATTTTCATTTCCTTAACTCAATTACAATGCTCAATGTATGCCTAAGAGTGCTTAGAAGTGAAAGGGAACGGAAAAACAGAACACAAAATGCATTTCAGAATTTTAGAAAACAGGGTCCCCGCTCGAGCGTGAAATACCGCGCTCGAGCGGACCCTTAAGGCCTGCAAAAGTGCTGGTTACATCAAAAATACGCTCGAGCGTTAAATAGAGCGCTCGAGCGGAAGGCCTGTCAAAATAGCTCCCCCGCTTGAGCGTGAATTACCCCGCTCGAGCGAACATCAAGTCTGCAAAAAGTACTGGGAGCACGCATTTCCCACCCGAGCGGCAGGTTCCCCGCTCGAGCGGACCTCAAAATTCTAGGTTTCCCAGATTGTGTTCTTGAGCTTCATCTTGATGTTCAAAGGTTCCAAATGCATGATTTTGGCTCAATTTTCACATATACACACTCTAACATGGTATAAACACCAAATTATAACATAATGAAGCTCAATTTCACAATTAAATCACATGCATGGCTCAATTTAACTCAAACCCATCACCAACACACTAGATTTAAACATGCAAGACTCAAACTCCCATGATTTACACTTGCATGTGAAATATACACAACATCTTCAACTCAATTGGTGAGGAGGTGGTCAAATACATGGTCAATAATCAAAACTCAACATGGATTACATACTTTATGCTCAAACATGGAGATTCATGGCAATTTCTTACATGCATGTGTTCTAAGACTTCAAATTCAACATAATCAATCTAACTCATGCTCTTGACCATTAATCAAATTTGAATTCACAAGATGGTAACTTGAAATTCATGAATTCATTTACCTAGGAGCTCAATCTTCACAATTATGGCCAAGTCTTGCACCTAGCCTTCCCAATTCACAATTTACAAGCCAAAATACACCAAGATGCCTCCTTTCCCTCTCAAGGTCGGCTCTCTCTCTATTCCAAGACACAAAATCTTGTTTTTGAGCTCAAATGTACAAATTGAGTGTATATGGCCTCTCACATAAAGTCTCACTAACCATTATTTAATATTATTAAATAATTGGGCACTAAATTCATCAATTTAATCGATTTAATCTGACCCGAATCAATTTTCAATTAAATTCCACCGAAGGTTCTAAAAATTATGCCAATCACAATGGCGTAATCAATTTCGGGTTCTGTGGCCGATAAGGCCTCCAATTTAATTTCCGAAGCGGAAAAATCAAACAGATATTCCTACGATGAACAGATAGAAATTCAAAACCACATATTTTCACATAATGGTGCACAAAATCATATCAAAACACATAATTACATTCATATTAAGGACCAATTAACATATTACGGAACAGGGGTATCACATGTATGGTGTATATAGATGATACAAGGAAGGTAGGTTAACTTAAAGATAGCTTGCAGTGGAAGAATGAGGAAGAAGGAGCTCTCTCTATGTGTATAGGTTTTCTCTCAATTTTTCAACCCCTAAAACAGAGGTATTTGGTCGTATTTATAGAATTTGAGCAAGAAACATCACAAATATCTTCAAAAATGGACAACTGGCGGCCTCCTGTCCAGTATAGTATTTTTCGCTATCAAAGCCCGGCCGGCCCTCAATGAGGCATGGGCGGGCCTCAATGAATTCCCCTGTTTTCTGTTTCAGCCTCAACACAGGGTGGCACAAGGTGTGCAAATGGATTTCTTGGGTATGATCAGTGGGAATATGGAAGGTTTGGGGTTGTTTTGAAGCATAAACAAGGCTCCTTTGTTGAGACCTCGAACCACGTACAATACCACTTTCATCATCGAGTGTACCGAGCAAAGAGCTCGAGCCTTGCGGGCGATCAAAAATGGGATGTCCACAGTTGGCCCTCTTTGACAAAGCTCGAAGTTATAAGGTGACGTGAGTGAATGTCAAAGCCCAGAGACAGCCCATTTGACAAGGCTGCAAGGGTCAGGCAAGAAATCAAGACATAAATGCAAAAATTGAACTCGGAGCAAAATGCAAAAATGAAATGCAACAAATAACTTATGAACATGCAATGAAGCACAATGCAATGAAACATAATGTAAATGAAGCAATGAAACAATGCTACAATCTAGACAAGAATGTAACGTTTGAATGACAATGCAAAACAAAGAAAAATAAACCTCGCCATGTTTCACGCGGAACAAAGTGAATAAATAGGCACGCCTCACGTGAAAAGCATAAAAAATGCACAAATCAACCTACGTCTCACGTAAATGCAGACCTAACTATGCCTCACGTAGGAAGGGGGAAGGGTGACATAACCATTGAGCGCACCCGCGATCTCAACCGAGATTGTGACGCATCTCACACGATAGGATGAAGGATAGTGTGAACAAATAGGCGCACCTAGTGTTTTAAACCAAGGTAAACAATCCTCACGTGTCACACGCGAGAGGAGGAAAGGTGGTGTGAACAAACAGGCGCACATGTTGTTTTTAACCGAGGGTACAATCCTAACGCGTCACACGCAAGAGGAGGCAAGGTGGTGTGAACATCAGGTGCACCCGATGTTTTTAACCGAAGGTACAATCCTAACGCATCACACACGAGAGAAGGAAAGGTTGTGTGAGCACCGGGTGCACTCGATGTTTTTAACCAAAGGTACAATCCTAACGCGTCACACGCGAGAGGAGGAAAGGTGGTGTGAAAACCGGGCGCACCCGATGTTTTTAACCGAAGGTACAATCCTAACGCTTCACACGCGAGAGGAGGAAAGGTGGTTTGAACACTGGGCGCACCGACGTTTTTAACCGAAGGTACAATCCTAACGCGTCACACGCGAGAGGAGCAAAGGTGGTGTGAACACCGGGCGCACCCGAAATTTTTAACCGAAGGTACAATCCTAACGCGCCACATGCAAGAGGAGGAAAGATGGTGTGAACACCGGGCGCACCCGATATTTTTAACCGAAGGCACAATCCTAACGCGTCACACGCGAGAGGAGGAAGAAGGATAAACAAATCGCATAAGTACGGATTAGAAATAAACATGGATTCTGCATAGAGAGGTGTAAAATCAAAATAATCAAAGCGGTGTAGTAAAGTGGAAGCCAATTTACCCACGTGTTAAAACAATGAACACAGTGCACCGTGTTTCAATTGGGTTGTGAAATAGATGATGATTTTACCATGGCACGAATGATTTTACCTGGAACTTCTCTGAATGAACCGTACATACAATATCGTTTATTTATGATATAACAGAACAAACAATTTAGACAAAATAATTTATAAACTAACTGAACAGTTTAAACAAATTAAAAGTTTTGAAAAAATGAGTTTAAACAAGCAAGCTTAAAGTGATTAAATCAAGAATCAAACAAATGCGTTCACACAATAAATCAATAAAAAGAACAAAAATCATTTTTTTTTATTTTTCACTCTCTTTATATTTTCTTTATTATTTTCTTTTTCAACTCTTTTATTTTTGGTTTTTCTTCTTTCTTATTTTTTCTTCTTTCACTGTCTTTTTTGAACTCTCTTATTTTTGGTTTTTCTTCTTTCTTCTTTTTTCTTCTTTCAGTGTCTTTTTTTGAACTCTCTTATTTTCAACTCCATAATACAAGAAATAAATAACAAAAAGGAAGAGAGAGAGGGAAAGAACAAAACTGAATTGTGTTGTCATTGAGAGCCAGCCGGGCCTCAATGAAGCACGGCCGGGCATTGCGACAGTCGGCTGGGCCTCGATAGCGGTAGGGGCAGTTTCGGCCTTTCCTCGTGATTTATTTGTTTAAAACAAACCCACACCCTATTTCTTCACACCTTTTCATTTGAAATCCCTTCCTCTCTCTCTCTCTCTAGCTTTCCTCTTTTCCTTGCGTTTCCCAACAAATCTTGCCATTTTTTCTTCGTAGCCCTTCATCTCCTCTACATTTTGAACCGATTATTCGGTCAATTATTTGGGTTTCTCATTGTTTTTGCCTTGTTTCTCACGAGTTTTCTTGGTTTTTGGGGACTCACTCTCGTGTTTTCACTTTCCCTTCTCATTTTCGCTCTCCTAGGGTTTAGCCCCTTACATTATCTTGCTTTCTCTTCATTTCCTCCACTCTTCTCCATGGCTAGTGATGAAGTTCCCATTCCGGACCCCACCATTGGTATTGGGGCTGCCCTAGGCACAGACATGGAGGCTGAGGATGCTCCCACGTTGCTTCCTCTTGTTGATAGGCCATTTGACGCGGCCACATACCGACTGCGCACACATACTCCACTCTCGGGTGGGATTTTGAGATTCGAGGGCCTCATTCCCGGGATAGAAGAGGATATCTTGTTGCGAGAGCCAACAGAGCACTTGTCTGCCAATGCCTCCACAGTAAGCAACTTCCCTTTGTTTTGATGCATTATTGAATCTCACGAGTAGACCACTAGTTAAATGCCATTATATTTCCCATTTGCAGGTGATAGCCAAGAGGATTGGTAGATATGGATCCATATCCAGCCCCTGGAGCTGGTATGAGAGACTGTCCGCGGAGGTCCGTGCACTAGTTGACGCAGCTGGCCTTGGGCCCTTCTGCTTAGGGCTTATACAGGATAAGAGCCGAGTCGTTGCTGTGCAGGGCCCTGGTCGAGAGATGGTGGGACACCACAGATTCATTCCACTTCTCATCGATCGGGGAGCTGACCCTGACCCCGTACGACTTTGCGATGCTCACTGGCTTGCGGGTTGGGGTCAGCAGCCCAATCCCATGCGATCCTGACATGATGCAGTGGAGAGACACTGTGCGGTCAGCTTCTTGTAGCGATCCCAGACACTACCAGCCATGGGATAGTGAGGTACGATTGGTTCTTCAAGTACTTCTCCGGCTTTTAGCCCACCACTCTGAATTAGGTCACCCAATACACCCGCGACTTCTTTATGTATCTCCTTGGTACTACCCTGTTTACGAACAGGGAAAATACCGTAGGGTTATATCTTCTGGGGGCACTGGTGCACCTCCCCCAGGTGGCAGAGTATGATTGGGATGGCGTTGGCCTGGCCACCTCATACTGTTATGTGAGCTCCATCTCCCGCCGCAAGGCGGATTCACTTATCTTTTATGTTCATTCTGCATTTTCTGCTCATTTGTATTTCATTTTCTGCTTATTTACTTCATCCATCTTTTTCTGTTTGCAACTCTGGGTTTGCACCTATTTCACCTCTTTGGCTCTGATTCCGATGAGGCCGATCGAGTTGTCAGTACCCCGCTCACAGTACTACAACTCCCAATTTAAGCGTTGTCGCCACGTAGATCGAGATTTCCCCTATTTCCACCGTTTCTTTGACACGATCACTGCGGACCAGATAACAAAAATACCACCCTTTAACTATCACATACTGTAAACAGACTGCACTGTTTCCCACACTACACGGTCATTCTCATACTGTTGCTTCTATACTGCACTATCATTCTCATACTGCACTAATTTCTCACACTGTACTGATTTCTAACACTTCACTGACTTCTGTACCGCACTGCCATTCTCATACTACACTAATTTCTGACACTGTACTGATTTCTGACACTGCACTGATTTCAAAGGTTGACTGGCACCCTTGGGCGGGCATTCCCCAAATGTCGAGGATGACCTATGTCGCGGCATGGCATGCCTCTACCATGCAGATTCTATTCGAGGGCCCCTTCGGCCGGGCTTACTAGCTAGGGAAGAGGTTCATCTACTAGACGCGGGGTGTCGCTAATCCCGACATTCCACACCCCTCTCCTCCAGTCATGAGGGTAGTGGATGAGCTGCAGGACGGTCCTCAGATCGACCTCTTGATGTTGGGCGAGGATGGCAATCGACATCACGAGCCTGGCAACTTTACAACCTTCTTACACACTCGGGTGATGGCGCCTCTTACTTAGGGCGTGGCTCAAGTAGTGTTGGAGGCTGCTATTGTTACTGTTGCAGCTGGCGACGCCCCTACTGGAGGTGCCCCTGTCGTTGCTCCCATTCCTAGATTTCCTATGATCCCCACTAAGATCAAGTACATGCGTCCAGATGGAGTGATCGAGCAGATCCTGCTTGAGTGCATCGAGGAAAGGGACCACAAACTAGTGTTCACTTCAGGCATCGAGCAGGTATACATTTTTTATGCTTCTACTCACTGTACTTTATTATGTTTTCTACCATTTCTGTTCATTGTTCTCTATCACTTCTGCCTTCCTTTCTCAAATTTTGTTCCTTTTGCAGGTACCCCGGGCGTATGCTGATGACCTCCTTCATACAATTGACCGACTGCTCCTCATGGTACGGAGGAGGCAAACCGCTTTAGTCACCCTTGGGATTGAGATACATTCTATCTGTAGTTTACTATTGTTTCCATACTGTACACTCCTGTTAGTTCATACTGATACCTATCCTCTTTTCAACTTGAGCCGGTGCCAACAGTGCCTGCAGGACCTCCTGCAACCAGTAGACGGAGATAGGGCCCAGTGAGGGGCTGAGGGGGAGCCAGTCGAGGGAGAGGCCGAGCGAGGCAGCGCTCACCTTCCGAGGAGTCTTTTGATAGGTCTACGACCCTCGAGGATGAGGGAGAGGAGGTTGACTTGTAGTCCAATAGCCCTAGTGACGACAGTGATGCACCTCCTCCGCAGCCGAGGAGGAAGCGGGTGAGGATGGGCTATTGACGACGACGACGATTTTGTTTTAGTTTTTGTTTTTGGTTCTCTTCGCTTTGTAGTTAAAGACTATCTTTAGACAGACCTTTTTGTTTGGTTTGAAAGATTTTCTTTTGTTTTATTGCTCTGTAAATAATGATCGGGGTTGGACCTGCTAGTTATAAAAGACAAGTTTTTGTTGAATGCTTTCTTTGCACAATGTGATGAATGGTATTTGCATGTGATGAATGGCGTAACCCTTGCATGATATCTTCACATAAGACTTGCTCTTGCATTCATTTGAATCGGATAACTACCCATAACTGGACAAAATGTGAAATACAAATTGATAACAAGAAAACAAAATAAAAACAACTCGAAAATATCAAAAAAACATTTGCTACAAACAAAACAAGACTCAAAATACAACTATGGTACGTCAAGGCAAAGGTTGGCATTTCCTGCAACTACACTGATTCTGAAACATCATTTAGACCCGGCCCGGCATAAATATGCACGACCGGGCTTCACTGAGGCATGGCCAGGCCTCAATGTGAGGTCAGTCAGTGCTACCCAACTATCACACACTGCTCCTTCTCATCCTCTATAAATGATACTCCCATGCTATTTTTTTGGCACAATAACAAGTCTTTGATATTTTGCTCTCAAAATGGAGACCTTGTGCAACAATAGGCTCCAAGACTGGAAGGCCACTTTGGATGGCTCAGAAAAGGTGAATTTTTGTGATTTTGGCCTAAATGTCCTTTTTCCTCTAAGTTGCACTTCTTTTTGTTGTCCATTCCTACATGTCGTTGTTCGATGTTGGAACTCGATCACACATGTGTTTCAATTCGGATCCCAAGAGGTGTGTCCAACACTTGAGGAATTTCAAGCCTTGATGGAGTCTTGGCGCGACGAAGAAATCATACTGCAGCCCCGTTTTGGCCATGCCCAAGCTTTGGGACGGATATGCGGGTTATCATTACACGAGGCTCGAGCTTTGGCACATGATGGGGAGCTAGACATCCCTAGTTTAGTTCATCGATTTTCTACCATTGGAGACAGGAGTGACCTTTTTTGGCAAGGCTGCTGGCAACATGCTCTCTGCTTATGCCTTTTTGCACAATTTCTCCTTGCCCTTAGTTTCGGAAGAGCTAGTATCCGGTTGGTCGAAGTAGCGCAACATCTGAAAGATGGTAAGTGTTGCATGGGTTTGGCACTGGCTGAAACCTTGATGAGTTTAGATGCTTTCTGCCGAGGAAAGACCACCCTGCTGACAGGGAGTCCGCTACTTCTCCATGTATTATTTTCCACACTTCTAATTTATGATTCTTGCATCACTCAACACTCATTCCCTGTTTTTCTCTTAAAACCCCTTTCCTTACTTTTCTCTCATCGTACTCCTCTCTATTCTTTAATCTCTCTTATTTTTCATCCCTCCCAAGATATGGCTTATAGATAAACTGCAAGTAGCTGCTCCTTGCCCTGAGTATTCAGCCCAAGCTTACTTCTTTCGTCAACGGATTTCCCCTCAGAGGGTTTATGGTGTGATTGGATGTGCAGCCGATCCACAGCCGACATAACTTGGTGTTGCCCCTGGCTTAATTTGGTAGAGATGAGCTATAACATGTCTCGACAATAGGGTGTAGAGTTGATTGGCCTCACACATTGCGTATTCTATTTTCCTCTCCGATTCTGACGCCAGTTTGGGCATGATCAGACACGTCTAGATGAGGGGGTGAAATACACTGCTTCATTTCTAGTTCATGCCTCGCACCTACCCCGGCATCTTGCGACCTGGAGGACGAGAGAGATTCTAGCCCCTGCCATTAGTTTTAGTTACACCTTGTCTGAGGTGTGTTTGACTTGGCTTGAAGAGGAGGCAGAGGTTGGGCTGTCTTTGGCATAAAGCCACCTGACTTAGCTGTGCCCCTAGTTTTACTACTTTGATCTTTCTTTTCAAGTTTAAGATATAAAAAGCAAACTTGATCTAAATCAAAGAGTTTGGAAAATGTACTTGTGTTGAAATCAATCAAATTAAAGTTGTAAGTACTGAAAATTTTCCTTTCGGTCCCAAAAATGATCCAAGTTGTAAAAGGATAAAATTTTGAAGAAAATCAACTTTTATTAAAACTTTTCAAAACAAATTTCAGAAATGATCACCACCTGACATGCACAGAGTCGATCCTCAAGATGTACAATCCTGAATCAAAAGAAATCGTAACTGCCCCTGATTGCATATCAATGTCGTTCTGTACTGTACTCAGCTTTTCTGCCCGAAATAAAGAGCACAACCACTTTTAATAGATGATGAACAAGGATGACTTGATCAAGAAAATGGATAGGACAGTTGAGTCGGAGATAGTTACGGCCGAACTTCAAGATAAAGTTGCCTACATATCCCAAAAATGGAACTCAGGCCTTATGTAGTTCGGTTCAGGTTCACTCGAGTATTAACTCTCTCCTTTTACGCTCTAACTTTGCCAAGTTGCCCTTTAGGGTTTTCAACCTTGCGAGTTCAGTTTTTCTTTATTTCTAATTTTTCATGCTCTAACTTTTGCCTAGGTCGCCCTTTCGGGTTTTCGGCCTAGTGAGCCTCTCAGGGGTATTATTTCTTCAACTTGTCTATGTTGATTGGTTACGAGAACTCCAGGCCATCCAAGTCCATAAGAATAACTGCCCCTCCTGACCAGATTGACTTGATGATGTAAAGACCAATCTAGTTGGGTTTGAACTTGCCCCTAGGGTCATGAATAGGAGCCCGGTTGTCTTTCAATACCATATCCCCTTCTTGAAGATTACTGGACTTTACTTTCTTATTAAAAGCCCTCGCAATTCGGTGTTAGTAACCCTGGACATAATACAATGCTCTCAGTTTTCTCTCGTCAAACAACATTAACTCCTCAAACCTACTTTGCTGCCAATCTACCTTTGCTATCTAACACTCAGCCATACCTCATAGTGAGGGCACTTCAATTTCGATTGGCAAAACAGCCTCCATCCCGTAGACAAGAGAATAAGGGATCGCCCTTGTAGATGATCAGATAGAGGTTTTGTAGCCCCAGAGCGCAAATGGAAATTTATCTGGCCAGTCCCTGTAGGTTTCCACCATCTTCTGCAGAATTCTCTTGATATTTTTGTTTGCATCTTCGATAGCTCCATTGGTCTGCGGCCTGTAGGTTGATGACTTATGGAAAGCCACGTTATATTTCTCAAGCAAGTCTATCACCTCTTTCTTGAAGTGCGACCCATTATCGGAGATAATCTCATTGGGCACCCCATACCGGCATATGATGTTGTTTTGATGAACTTAGCCACGTGCGATGCTTTCAATATAGAGTAAGACTGGGCCTTTACCCATTTTGTGAAGTAATCGATTGCTACCAGAATAAATTCATGCCCGTTTGACCCTTTTGGCGTAACTGTGCTGATAACATCTATTCCCCAAACGGAGAATGGCCATGGCGAAATCATGTTTTAAAGCTTCGATGGCGGAATGTTCATGCGATTGGCATGAATCTGGAACTTATGACATTGCTGAACAAAACCAATACTAGCCTCTTCCATGGCTGACCAATAGTAGCCTTGTCTAAGGATTTTTCGAGCGAGCATCACACACAGTTCATGTGGGCTCCACACTCTCCCCCGTGGATGGCCTCCATAAGGCGCTTTGATTCCTCTTCCTCAACACATAACTTATGCATTCCCAGATGGCCCCTTTTATACAGTTTGCCTCCGCGGAAGATAAATTGAACAGCTAGATGTCGTATTCCCCTTTTGTCCTTAGCATTTGCTCCTAGTGGATACGCCTCCTTTTCCAGGAAATTCTAGATATTGTAATACCAAAGGTTCTTGTCTGAAGCCTCATCTATTGCAGCAATGGTGTCATAAACCGGCATGTACTTCTGTTCAGTAATAATTGGACGCATCCTGACTCCCAATGGAATGTCTACCATAGAAGATAGAGTTGCTAGTGCATTAGCGAATCGGTTGTTCTCTCTTAGCATATGGGTAAATGGCAACTTTTCAAACCTCAGAATTAGCATATCCAAGACCTGATGGTAAATCTTCATTTTCTCTTCTTTACCCACCAATCTCCATTGGCTTGAGACACAACCAAATTCGAATCCCCGATGACGTCCAAACTTTTTGCCCCTAGTTCTAGGCCGACTTCTAAACCAGCAACACACGCCTCATATTCTGCTTCGTTGTTGGATACTTTGAACTGGAGTTTGAAAGCTAAAGGTATATAGGAGTGATCAGGTGCTATCAGTAATACACCGATCCCATAACCGTACTGATTGGATGCTCTGTCAAAGTACATCGTCTATGTTTTCTCCTCTATTTACAAAATATCTTCATCTAGGAACAAGTACTTTACCGCTTCATTCCCCTCTACTGGGTGATCTGCCAGGAATTCCGCGACAGCTCTCCCTTTAACAGACTTGCGTGTAACATGTGTAAGATTAAATTTGAAGAGAAAAAACAACCAACGGGCTAGCCTACCTGTAAGTGCTGGTTTCTCAAAGAGATATTTGATGGGATCTAATCTCGAAACCAGGAATATGGAGTGAGCTAACATGTAGTGCCTCAACTTCCAGGTAGCCCATACCAAGGCTAGATAAAATTTCTCAAGGGGAGTGTAACGGGTCTCGTAATCCAGCACTTTCTTGATCAAGTAGTAAACGGCTTTCTCCACCTTGGCCTCTGACTCCTGAGCTAGCATACACCCCATAGTTGAGTTTGTCACTGACATGTACAAAATCAGCGATTTTCTCGGTTCTGGCGATGATAACACAAGCAGATTCTGCAGGTACTGCTTGACCTATTCGAAAGCGAATTGACAGCGATCGTCCCATTGGAACTTCTTTTCTTTCTTCAGAAGACCAAATAGTGGTTCACAAGTCAAGGTTAGTTTTGAAATAAATCGCCTTCTGAATTGCACTTTACCCAGAAAGCTGCGCACCTCCTTTTCAGTCCTTGGTGGTGGCATTTCTAAGATAGCCTTGATTTTGAAAGGATCTACCTCAATTCATCTCTATGTGATTAAGAATCCCAGCATTTTCCCTGTTGTTATGCCGAAAGCGCATTTTCGCGGGTTCAACCTCAATCTATAATCTCTGATCTGCTGAAAGAATTTCTCCAAGGCGGTGTAGTGGCCCTCTCGATTTTTGGATTTGACAATCATATCGTCCACATACACCTCAATCTCTTTGTAGATCATGTCGTGCAGAATGGTAGTTGCAATCTTTGATAAGTGGCCCTAGCAACCCAAGCAGCATGACTTGGTAGAAATAGGTGCCCCACGGAATAGTGAAAGCAGTCTTCTCCCTATCCTTGGGTGCCATCATAATTTGGTTATACCCGGAAAATCCGTCCATAAATGAGAACAATGCATGGCCCACGGTGAAGTCTACCAACTCATCAATATGCGACAGTGGAAAATCATCCTTTGGACTAGCCTTATTCAGATCCCTGAAGTCGACACAGACTCTGATTCTGTTATCCTTCTTTGGGACTGGAACAATATTGGCCAACCACGTTGGATACTCAGACACAAGCAAGAACCCTGCTTCAATCTGTTTGGTAACTTCTTCCTTGATCTTCAAAACCCAATATGGGTGAACTCTACGCAGCTTTTGCTTAATTGGCTGGGCCTCAAGGTCAAGAGAGATCTAGTGTTGTACAATCTCAGGATCGATTCCAGGCATGTCTTCATAGGACCACGCGAAAACATCTTTGAATTTTTTTAATAAAGCAATTAAACACTCACGTTCCTCCGAAGACAACGTGGACCCGATCTGGACCAATGGAGGATCTTCCTTAGTACCCATGTTAATTGATACGATTTCATCTGTACAGGGCTTAACACACCTTTCCTCCTCATGATCAACCAAATTTTTCAAAACCCGAGGAATTTCTTGCTCTTCGTTTATGTCAAAATTTTGAAAATCAAGATCAGTACAACAAACCAAAGGTACAGAGAAGTAGGCAACGTTCACAGCATTCCCATTCAAAAAGTTTGGATTTTCAGTTACAGTGGACTTAAAAGAAAAGCTAAAAGACGACCTGGACAGGACTTTGGTATTTGAGTTACCACTCCCAGAAATACCAGACTCAGAGGAACTCGAATCTGACTCCGACTCCACAGACTCAGTGGAATTAGATTCTGACTCACTATCTGATTCAGAACTGTTGAT
>JAPPVO010000017.1:70935290-70991767 GCA_030407325.1 Camellia japonica | reverse complement strand
TTTTTTAATGAACTCTCGATCTGGACTAGTAGCTCATGTAAGGAAGCAAATGTGGATAACGGTGCCACTATCGTTCTCTGCAGCATGTTCGGCTCAAGGTTCTGAACCATTAGTCGAACTTGTTCTCTTTCGGCAGGCCTATTTGTCATTCGGGCTTCCTTGGCTCTCCACCAGGGTACAAAATCGATGAATGATTCTTTGGGGTTCTGGGTAGTAGCCTGTAGCTCACTGATGGTTACTTCAATCTGGGTGTTATATGAGTTCTAATTGACAAACACCTCAGATAGCTCCTCCCAATTCCGTTTTATAGAGTCCTCCAACTTAGCGTACCAGATGGCCGCCACATCAGACAGGGTTCTCTCAAACAACAAAAGCTTCTACGCTTGAGACAAACCCATGGGCGTCAATACATC
Organism: Camellia japonica; assembly: GCA_030407325.1. Lineage (NCBI taxonomy): Eukaryota > Viridiplantae > Streptophyta > Magnoliopsida > Ericales > Theaceae > Camellia > Camellia japonica. The sequence continues at coordinate 70,991,354 of JAPPVO010000017.1, read as the reverse complement.
TGAAAACAACCGGACATGCACGATCGGATCCCCACTCCCATTAAATCTGTCAATGTGGGGCATCTTAAATTTCTCCGGTAATCTGACCAAAGCCTCAGTGTACCCATCTTCGATATCTGGAATGGAGTTGAAGCCTTGGGATTTTTTCAGTGCTTTCTCCAGTCTAGCAATCTTGACCAAGGCTGGATCAATTTCATTGATATCAAAAAGAAAAATCACTGGTGGAAGTTGAACTGGAGGATGATAAGCTAGAGCTGGGGGAAACATGTCCTGAGGATCTAGGAGTGGTAGATTTTCTACTGGTGGGGGTAGATCTGGGTTTAGCTGAGCAGTAGGGGTCGGATGCACAGTTGATGCTGATGCCCCAGGTGTACGCTGTAGATCGGCAATGACTTCATCTTGTGCCGCTATCCTCTAGTTTACAGTGTCCATAATCCTTTGGATGACAGTCATCATGGTAGCGAATTCCTCTGCATTCGGTGCTGTGTTCCGTGCCATTGCTAATCTGGGTGAACTAGATGCTGGTGAATTGATTGACTAAGAACGGGTAGGTGTTTGCGGAGTGCTTTGTACTAATGCTACTGATCGTCTGTTTCTTCTCCGTTAAGTGACTGAAGGAAGTGAGACTAGCACAGGCTGACCACTAACAAGGTCTCGAGCTTTACACAGCCTGCCGAAATGAGTCCACACAACTTGGGGAATATTGGGTCTTTCTAAAGCTATGACAGTAAACTACCTAGCAAAAAGAAAGAAATAAAAACAAAATCAAAATCGGACAGTATTTCAGCCCCAATTCACAACAGTCAAAACATATAACTGAACTGTAATCCCCATTGATCTCTGTTTTCAAACTTTACACTGAGATGAACCATTCTGTACAGTCTTATTGTAAAAGCACATATCAAGTAAAAAGAACCAAAACACCCCTATGAAGGGGTAGGGTTACCCTGTCCTAGATTTTTGGTATGATCTAGGCTGCACTAATTCAAATAATGAGTTTCACAACATCCTACAAACGGGTAGCATTCTGTCCTAAGTTGGAATAGTCACTATAGCTTCACTATATGCAACTAGGTCGAATGGTCAAAATAGTACTTCAACAAGAATACCTAATATACCTCTCACACCTAACACCAAGAAGTGAAAGGGACTGGACTTTGAAAATGGATTAGTGTGAGAAGCTCTACCGTCTCTCTAGAAATTCCTAAATTTCTAGGGTTTCAATATCTCGTTGATAACGATGGTGCAGCCTCTATCTTCGGAAGTGGTTTCTTCTATGGCTATAGATGAAGCGAGGGTTTCGGTTCTACCTGAGAAGTTGGGTTTAGGGCAAGCTGAGGTGTTGGGTTTTTCCAAGGAGGACGGTGTAGACGTGCCCCGAGGGCTCTATGCTGTGCTACAATTCAGACTCAAATGTCACGGTTCTTAATCTGATCAAACAATGTGCAATGTGAGATTCATAAATCACCAAAGAGTCCAAATCTGGCAAATCGTTTTGGAAAATTGATTTTTGTAAAGAAGTGTTAAACATGGACTGCTTTGCCAGATACAGAGTCACCACCTAAATGTTTTATTTTGAGAAATTTAGGAAACCCTGACTCGTGCCTAAGGCCACGTGTCCGTCATCACCAAAGTTGCCTCGGCTCGAGAACTTGGGTACGAGAGGGGAAGGTCATGCAATGAGCACCCCCGCTCTCCCGATCAAAGATCGGCCTGTACTAAACATGATATATTGTTTTTGAAAACACATGCATTCTTATTCCGGTTATTAGCCTAAAATTACTATGTGATGCGCACAACACAAAAGTATAGACTAGATCGCCTAAGTTGGAACAAATCATCTCATGTTTGTTTGTTTGGAAATGGTTTGAAGGTGCTACTCGCAAGTAGGCTAAGACGTGGATTTTCCACCCTCAAGTGGGCTTAAGAAAACATGATTTTGCCACTCTCAAGTGGGCTTAAAACTCGCATTTCAATGAATTGTTCCAATTCAAGTAATCCAACCTTCACCCACAGGCATTCAGGCAGTTGTATCATATAAGCAGTTAGCCTCATGGCAAGCATGCGGTAAGGTTAACACTCACACTCATGCAAGATGCTAAAGCATAAATGCTTACCTAGTACTCCGAGCCAAAACAATAGCTAGTTAGTAATCAATACATGATCCTAGCTATGTTGAGATGCCTAATGCAACACATGCAAAATGCAACTAGAATAGGCTCGGCTATCTAAGAATGGTATGTGAAATGCGACAACTCGATACACGTATTCAAGTTGGAATTGAAATGCTATGCGGTTAGTATGATGCGCCGAGCCCAGTGCATGCAATACAAATGAATGATGCAAACATGCGAGCATAAGGATGCTAATTGAAACATGACCTAAAACTAACCATTGAAAGCAGGTAAGTAAAAGGGAGAAAGACGTGGGGTTGGAAGACATTCACACACTCACGCACACTTATTACAAAATTAGCCCTCTCGACGGAGGGTCCGAATAAATAATACAAACCGAATAAATAATCAACTACCCTAGCTAATTAAATATTACAAAACCCTTAACTAATTTAAACAAATTAACTAAGCTATGAAACTAAAGAGGCCGCCACAGCTTCGCCTCGGAATGATTGAATGATGCATGCTCGATCGCCTCGCTTGGAAACCCGTTGCCATACCACATGTTGCCTCTGTTTACACTGTTCTGCACCTCTGAAAACTGCACAAGTCCCAAAGATGCTTTCGAACCACTCCCTGAACACTGTGAGATGCCACTGGCCAAGATATAGGAACACCGGCCATGTGGAATTGGTCACCGACCACTTGTGGGGATCTCGGCCAAAAATGTTTAGTCGATCGGCACTGAAGATGGCCCGCTGGCCATATCTTCCTGCAGAATGTTGTTTTGCTGCAGCAGAAGACAAACAGAGCATGGCAATGCATTTTCAAGGCAACGTGTGCACAAACACCCTCCCTATCATGTCATGAATTCAAGGGAGTGTAGTGCTCGACCCTTAGGCCATCAATCACGCATTTCAATGCATGATGGCCAAAGGAGCCAAGTGTGCAAATCAATGTGGAATGAATGCAACAAAAACATATGAATGCCTAGAACTCTATCATGCTTGATCAAAAGCGTCAGCGACCGAGGATTGAGGCACGTTTCGTCACTTCAAGTACGAACGTTCCTCGCTCCTCGTGTTTGGTTTGACACCCCAAACCAAACACAATGCAATGCATGCAACCAAGTACAATGCAACATGGAAATGCAAGGCAATGTAACATGAGCATGACAAATGCAATGCAATGCAACCTAACATGTAAACAACATGACATACAATAAGTATGCAATACGACTATGCAACCTAGATATGCAAACATACAATGTGATAGGCATGCAACAATGATACCAACAATAAGTATGCAACAACATGCAATGCGATAAGTATACAACAATACACAAACCGCATGATCCATGGACTTATACTGAAAATGGATAGGCCTCAGCCATACCAAAACAGTGGCCAAAGTGCCAAGAAATGGTGGAATGAAATGCAAAATGAGCATGCATGCCAATTGGCCTAAAAACTAGGCAACAATGTACAATCCTCAAACATTAGCAAGAAGTGACAAACATGATAATGTGGCAACAAGGTAAGCTTTGAAATCATGCAAGGAGTGGTGCCAAACCACTCAAACAAGTCAAGCGAAGCATGCAAGGAAGCTCAAGGCTTAATGCTAGACAAGGTGCTTGTACTAAGGCCATATCAACCAAGCCCCAAAGGGCCAAGGTGACCCAAAACAGTCCCAAGGCAGGCCAAAACAAGGCTAGAACATGCATGGAATAAGGCTAAAACATGCTAGAAAGGTGAACACAAAACATGAAGCATGCAAGGCTAACAAAGAGGTGTTACACTACACCTATTTCAACCAAATATGGCATGACTTAAGGAATCAAAATCAGAGTTATGGCAAGTTAGAATGAGCCCAAAAACTCACTTAGATGGCATCCAAAAGACCCAAATATGATGGCATGCACAATAATCGAATCATGAGGCATAAAACACCAACTCTTCAAAGCTTTGAAAGGATGACAAATGCAAGTGTATGGCTACACTACATGCACTGAAATCTCATATGGAATGATGCCAAATCATAATAAAAGGTCCAAGTAGTGCATGCTAATGACTTGGACATTCAAAGCCAACAAGCTAGGATATATGGTAGCTATACAAAGCAATGCATATATGATAAAAACAACACCAAACAAAGCTTTAGCATGCTAAAATATGACTAAAAGTCCCTTTGAGTTGAGCCAAAATATGCAAGCATGATAGTCCAAATGTAAGATGCATGTTAAGGCAATAGGGGGGATTACAAGGCAAGTACATGGTGCATGCAAGAAGCCATTAAACCAACCTAAAACAGAGGTATATCATGACCAAACAACACCAAATACTTGCTGAAATGAAGCCAAAACATGCTAAGCAAACATGCTACCATTACATGCCATTAACACAAGCAAATGAAACACAAGGAGAGAGGGGGTGTCCCTCTCCTATACAAGACTCTAAAACTACCTTTCCACCACTGAAAATCCTCTGGATTTCAGTGGTAGAAAGGTCATGTGAAGGCAAGAACAAAGGCCAAAAGAGGTGGCTCAAAACAAGGCCAAACAAAGCCTAAGAGGGGGTAGACAACCCCCAACCAAAAAGTGACCTTAAACAATCATCTTAAGCACATAAAAATAGAACTTTTTTCAGTTTATAGTTAAGCTTAAAACAATATGCAAATAGGTCTAAAAGCTTAAGCCAAAATGGGGAAACAAAAGGTTAGTTGCTCACCCTTGAAGAACAACTTCAACAACACAACTCTAGCCACTCCTTTGGATCAAAACCAGCCTAAGAACTCTGAAACCAACTTCCTAGTGCCTTAGCAACCAAAGGAAGGTGCTCTACTAGGTGCTCTAGTGCAAAAGTATGAACAAAATACACCTTTAAGGCACCAAAACACACACAAATATAGAGAGAGATATATAGAGAGAGGGATATATGAACTCTATATCTATTTTGCTGAACCTCTGGAAAGAGAAGGGCGGCTCCCCTCTTATAGGAAATCAAATTCAAAGCTTCTTAGAGAAGCTAAGCTTTGGTTCAAATCCCTCCATACACGTGTATGGAGGGGAGAGTCTGTGGTCACTAGCTGGCACCGCTGGCATGCACAATGCCTGAAAAAGGCAAAGAAAAATCCTCCGCTAGAAAATATGGCCGATCGACCAAAATAAGTGCCGACTGACCAACAAAAGTGCCGACCGGCCAACATTTATGGTCGATGGCAAGGAAGCAAGGCCGATGGCATCATGCCATAGTTGATGGGTGTGGGGATAGCCAACAAGCCACCCTCTTCCCTCAGAAGCAAAACCACAAGTCCTTGGTCCACAACCAAGCACAAAACAGACAAGTTGAGAGATCCTAGGGCAAGGCACGCAGCCGAGATCTTCGGGAACTCAAAACGAACACGAACACGGATGATCATCGAGTGTTCAAACGATGACGTCCAAGTCTTGAGGACGGTCAAAAATGGGATGTCTACAGACGGATCTTCGAGTGATCCTAACAGTGCGAATATAGGGGGTGAAGGTAATCTCAGCCCTAGTGCGAAATCTTTTGTTGTGTCTATGGAGGGTCTACAATCGGAGATTTTAGCTATGGGCTCATAAGGTTCTGCTTCAGCATTCAACCTGCTCCAGTCTAGATGGTCGGACATAGTTGAGATGGAAGGAGGAGAGGAGGCTGTCATTGATAGTTTCAAAGACCTTCCTCATAGCCTGGCTGTGACCAGGGCTAGGAATCTGGTAGCTAAACTTAATCAATAACCCAACGATTCTTCGGACAAGTTTGAAGGTGAATTGGATTTGAGTGCAGACATTCCATGGGCTTCAGGGGCTCAAAGTTCTAGGGATCAACAGAGGGGAGGTAGATTGGGATTTTCTGCTACCAGTAGGGGAGGTCGAGGAGGTCGGGGTCAGGGCCCTTACCCAGGTGGACCAAATGAATTTTCAGCAGCAGTGGAGGAGGGGACAGCACCTACACCTGTTAAAAAGAGCTTGGCATCTGTTGTTGCATCTAATCAGAGGTCATCTGTGAAGTTAAGTTACTTTCCTCCCTCTGTAGTGGACAATGATATAGTTATTGATCTCCCTAAAAGGAATGATATTGAAAAATGGGAAGCCACTCTCGTGGGCCATTTTCTGGACAAAAATATGAATATTGCATACATTAGGGCACAAGCCTCTAGGTTATGGAAAAATAAGGGTTTGAAGTCGGTGCTATCTACTGCTAATGGGTTTGTCTTCTTTATGTTTGATACAATAGATAGTAGTACTGCTATTTTAGAGGATGGCCCTTGGTTCATTGGTGGACATTTTATTGTGCTCAAGAAATGGCATAGCATGATGAAATTATCCAAGGACCAACTTGATAAAATAACCATCTGGGTTAAACTGTTTAATGTTCCTATGGAGTATTGGGATGATGATGGTCTGAGTAGGATAGCTAGTGCTATTGGTGAGCCTCTCTACATGGATAGATTAACCGCTCATGGAGATAGGGTATCATTTGCAAAAGATTGGAGTTGATTCCATTCTGCCCACTGATTTCCTTATAAAATGTGAGGGTGAAACTATTGAGGTGAGGGTGGAGTATCTGTGGAAGCTTGCTAAATGTACTAAATGTCAGGTTTTTGGTCATGCTAATGATAGATGTATAGAACTCAAGTGGAAAATATTGTTCAAAGTTTTACAGAGCAACAGGTTCAGAATAGTGATGAGGAATGGAAAAAAGTTATGGCTAAAGGTAAAAGAAAGGTGGGTGAACCCTCAATTGAGGTCTCTGATGAAGCAAGGCAAGATGGGGATCGGGTTGATTGTGGGGTTCAAGAGGTCCCAGTTGCAGGTATATTATCCGAGATTGAGATAGATGCCTCAATGGAGGTCACTGATGTTGCAAGGCAATATGGGGGTCAGGATGTTTGTGATGTTCAAGAGGTGCCAATTCCTAGTTCATCATCAGAGATTGTGAAAGTTGGGTCTGAGGTGCCCGAATCTATATTGGATCCTTTAGAACCTAATCCTGAAATCCAAGCAAATTATTTAAGCTTGGAGGAGGAAGTGGCTAACAGAGTGATTTTGACTCAAAGGATGCTAAGAAGTGCTGCTAAACCTGCTGCTCCTAAGGCTACTGGTTCTTCTAGTAGCCATAGGAAGAAAAATAGGTAAATCCTGTCTTTATGTGCTATCCCTATAGTGTTGTGTGTGTGATCCTTTGTATATATTTCTTTATGTCTATAAAGATTTGTGCTTGGAATGTTAGGGGTCTAAATGATCCTAGTAGGCAAAGAGAAGTTGCTAAGTTTTTGAAGAAGGAGGACATTAATATTGTTGGTTTGCTTGAAACTAAAGTGATTGATAGTAATCATGTTAGAATTCTTAACCATGTTTTACATGATTGGGTAAGTTTGTCTAACTATGAGCATGCTGTTTTGGGGAGGATTTGGGTTTGTTGGAATCCTGTTTTTTTGTACTATTGATGTCCTGGATAGCTCTAATCAACACTTGTGGTGTAAAATTAAAGTTTTAAATGGGGATATTCACTTTTTTGCCTGTTTTGTATATGCTCAAAATACGTATGGCCTAAGGAGGCCTCTATTTAATAAGTTGGAGGTTTTGAATCAATTGTATAGGGACTTTCCTTGTATTCTCTTGGGGGATTTCAATGCTATTAGGTTCCCATATGAGAAAGTGGGAGGGGACCATAGTTGGTCGTCTTGTAAGAATGAATTTAACTTGTTTATTAATCAATCTGAGTTTGATGATTTGAACTATAGGGGTTGCCAGTTTACTTGGGCTAACAAACAGTGTGAGGATAGATTTATTTCTTCTAAGATTGATAGGGCGTTGGTTAACGGGGTGTGGCTCAATAATTTGCCTCACTCCCATGCTTACTTCCATCCTTCTAGGACCTCTGATCACTCTCCTTGTGTTGTTACTGTGCCTTTGAAAATTCATAGGGCGTGTAAGCCTTTTAAATTTTTTAACATGTGGGCTGATCACCCGGATTTTATACCTGTGGTTCGGGGTGTTTGGTGTAAGTATGTCAAAGGTTCTCCTTTGTTTAGGATTTGCAGTAAGCTTAGGTCTTTAAAGCCTGAGCTTAAAACTCTTAATAAGAAGCATTTAAGTGATATCTCGGTGAGAACTTCTTGTGCCAAAGAGGATCTAGATCGAGTTCAGCTTCAGCTTGATAAAAATCCGGGTGACTCTAATCTTCAATCCCTTTAGAGGGATCTTTGTGCTAATTTTGCTAAACTCTGCAAAGAGGAGGAGTCATTTGCCCCCCAAAAATCGAGAATTCAATGGCTTAGCTTGGGTGATACTAATAGTCGGTTCTTTTTCCGTTCTATTAATAATAATAGAAACTGTAACAGAATTAGTAGTGTTACGTTGGATAATGGGAGCATTATTGTTGATTCGCATGATGTCAAATCTGTTTTGTCTCTTATTTTGAGGGGTTTTTGGGGAAGCCGTTTGTTGATAGGTGCAATGGTGGGTCTAGAGTCCAGGAACTTATTAAGAGGAAGCTCTCTCCTGCTCAAGCGAAGGAGATGACTGCTGATGTTTTGGAGTGTGAGATTGAGAGTGTTTTTCGCTCTCTCAATAGTAATAAGGCTCCTGGGCCTGATGGTTATCCAGCTAGTTTTTTTAAGAATTCCTGGGATGTGGTTGGTAGGGACGTTATTCAGGCTATTAAGTCATTCTTCTATTCTAGTGAACTTCTTAAAGAGGTTAATAGTACCGCTATTGCTCTTGTACCAAAGGTTCCAAATCCTAGCAAAGTGGGTGACTATAGACCTATTTCTTGTTGTAACACGGTGTATAAGTGTATTGCCAAAATTTTGGCAAATAGGATTAAGAAGGTTCTCCCTGATGTTATTGATCCAGTCCAGTCTGCATTTGTTCAAGGGAGGAGGATTTCGGATAATATCTTCCTTTCCTAAGAATTGATGAGAGGTTATCATAGAGGTTCTGGGTCTCCTAGGTGTGCAATGAAGGTTGATATCATGAAAGCCTATGATAATGTGAGATGGGATTTCATTTTTGATACTCTTGCTGGTATGGGCTTCCCTAGTAGGATGATTGGTTGGATTAGGGCTTGCATTACTAGTCCTTCTTTCTCGATCTATATTAATGGGGAGCTTTGTGGCTATTTTCGGGGTGCTAGAGGGCTTAGACAAGGGGACCCTATTTCCCCTTACCTGTTTGTTATTGTTATGGAGGTTTTAGCTAGACTGTTGGCTGAGAAAGAAGGAGTCTTGATTTTAAGTTCCACTGGAGGTGTGAGAAGAATAAAATTATTAATCTTTGTTTTGCTGATGACCTCATGATTTTTTGCAGAGGGGACATTAATTATGTGTCTCTTATCAAGGAGGCTCTTGATGAATTCCAAGGGCTCTCTGGTTTATCCCCCAGCCCTCCTAAGAGTCATTTGTTTTTTTGCGGGTATGGATTGTCACTTGAGGGGTGAGTTACTCTCCATTATGGATTTTAAAGAGAGGAATCTCCCTGTGAGGTATTTGGGGGTTCCTCTTATCTCAACTAAACTGCGTAAAATAGATTGTGATCAATTGGTGGCTAGGATTACCAAGAGGATTCAATTGTGGACCAATAAAGTGTTGTGTTATCTAGGGAGAGCCCAATTGATTAAATCTATCTTGTTCTCTATGTAGGTTTATTGGGCTTCGTTATTCATTCTCCCTAAGAAAGTGGTAAGGGAGATTGAATCTTGTCTGAGGGCTTTCTTTTGGAATGGTCCTGATTTGAAAAAGTCTAGAGCAAAAGTTGCTTGGGTGCACCTTTGTGTTCCTCGGAATGAGGGTGGTCTAGGGTTTAAATCTATTGAGGTGTGGAATAAAGCTGCTATTGCCAAGCATGTTTGGTTTTTGTTGTCGGGGGGTGAGCAATCCATGTGGTGTCAATGGGTTAAGTCTTACTTGTTAAAGAGTAGAAGTTTTGGTGCCTCAAAGTTCCTGTAGACCACCCCGAACTCCACTCCGCGCGCAAGGGCGCGAATTATGTTCTAGCTACTACAGTTCGGACTCCTATCACGGTTCTGAATCTAATCTCACAAAGTGCAATGTAAGACCGATAAATCACCAAAGAGTCCAAATCCGGCAAATCGTTTTGGAAAATCGATTTTTATCCAAAAAAAAAATGTCAAACATGGACTGCTTTGCCAGATTTCAGAGTCGCCACCTAAATGTTTTGCTTTGGGAAAATTTAGAAAACCCTGACTCGTGCCTAAGGCCACGTGTCCGTCATCACCAAAGTTGCCTCGGCTCGGGAACTTGGGTACGAGAGGGGAAGGTCCTGAAATGAGGACCCCCGCTCGCCCGATCAAAGGATCGGCCTCTACTAACATGATATGTTGTTTTTGAAAACACATGTGTTCTTATTCTGATTTATTCGCTAGGTTATTATGTGATGCGCACAGCATACAAGTATAGACTCAATCGCTCAAGTTGGAACAAAACATCTCATGTTCGTTTGTTTGAAAATGGTTTGAAAGTGCTACTCGCAAGTAGGCTAAGTCGCGGATTTGCCACCCTCAAGTGGGCTTAGAAAACAACATGATTTTGCCACTCCGCAAAGTGGGCTTAAAATGCACATTTTCATGAATTGTTCCAATTCAAGCAATGAAGCCTTCATCCACAGGTATTCATGCAGTTAAACACATAAGCACATAGCCTCATGGCAAGCATGCTATCATGGCAGTCACTTACACACATGCAAGGATGCTAAAGCATAAACACTCACAGTGTACTCCAAGCCAAGAAAGAAGCTAGTTAGTAATCCATGCATGATCCTAGCTATGTTAACAATGCCTAATGCAACACATGCAAGATGCAACTAAGATAAGCTCGGCTATTCTAAGATGTCATGTGAATGTAACTTGATAACATGTATTCAAATTAGTATTGAAATACAATGCAGTTTGTATGATGCGCCGAGCCCGGTGCATGCAAAACAGATGAATGATGCACACATGTGAAGCATAAGGATGCTAATTGAAAATGACCCTAAACTAACCATCGAAAGCGGTTAAGTAAAAGGGAGAAAGAAATGGGGGTTGGAAGATAAGCATCACACACACGCACACTTATTACAAAATTGTGCCCTCGTGACGGAGGGTCCGAATAATAAGCTAACTAGCTAATCTAAGCTAATTAAACTAATTATTACAAAACGAAACTAATTAACTAATCCTAGTTAACTAATTAGTTATTATAACACAAATTGATTAGTTAAGCGCATTAACTAATTAAGTACAAAACCGTCAAACTAGCTAACTAAGTAAAGCAACTAAGTAAAACAGTTAAAAGAAGCCTCGGGGCAAGAAGTGCATGCATGCTTGGTCGTCTCGCTCAGAAATCCATCACTATGCCCCGAATTGCCTCTGTTTGCATTTGATCTTAGAACACTGCACAAGCCTCCAGAAAGCTTCTACTCCAACATGGAGACCTCTAGGAGGGTTGCCGACCAGAAAAGGGTGGTATAGACCACCTGTAGACCACTTAAGTTTGCTCCAGACCAGAAAAAGTGGTCGGCCAGCCACTTTTACTGGTCTACCGACCAGAAAATGCTGCCAAGCTCCAATTTGCTGCAACAGAGAACAAGAAGGGGCACAGCAGTGTATTTGCAAGGTATGTGTGCACAACCACCCTCCCTATCATTTCTTAAGCTCAGGGGAGTGCGGTACTCGACTCTCGGGCCACCAACCGAGCATCGCAATGCACGATGGCCGAGAAGCCAAGTTTGCACAATTCAATGTCAATAAATGCACAAATAACACATAAGGGCCTTAACCTCTATCATGCTTGATCAAGAGGGTCGGTGACCGAGAAATGAGGCATGTTTCATCACTTCAAGTATGAAACGTTCCTCGTTTCTCGTGTTTGGATTGACGTCCAATCCAAACACAATGCAATGCAACAACATGATCAACCTATCAATGCTAATAGCTTGCACAAGATTCCAACATGTGAACCATGCATGCATGGCAAGTTTAGAAGCTTAAGGCATCAAAGCTAGGAAAGAGCGTCTCACAAGAGGCATGCAATACAATGCTCAATGGACTTAAAGCGAATATGGGCAGACCTAAATCATGCCAAAACAGTGGCCAACACACCAAAACTTAGGCACAAAAAAGGCAAGATATGCATGCTCGTGTAATGGCTCATCAACTAGGCATAAGAGCACAACTCTCAAACATGATGAAGAAGTGACAAATGTGAGATTGTAGCTACACTATATGCACTGAAATCATGTATGAAATGATGCCAAACCACTCAAACAACACAAGTATAGCATGCAACAGGGCCCTAAGGCACAAGGCTACTAAAGGGGACAACACAAGAGGCATGCGATGCATGGTACAAATGATTGAACCAACCATGGACAGAGCTCAATTAGGTCAAAACAAAGACCAAACCATGCTGAGATGGGAGCTCAAAAGCCTAGGCATGCATGCATACAAGTTAGGCCATAAGTGAAGCACAAAGGCATAACCCTTAAAAGCACTCAAAGAGTGAAAGAAGTGAGAACATGGCAATGCTATATGCTCTGAAATAACATGTTAAATGATGTCATGGCAAGCAAACATCTCAAACAAAGCATGCTAGAGGCATCTAAACACAAGGCTAGTCAAGCCCATTGCACTACAGCTATGCAATACATGAACCCTATGGCCAAGACAACCCAAAACAGTCCTAGAGCATGTGAAATCAAGGCCAAAAACATGCATGGAGTACACTACAACAAAAAAGGGTTTTTACGATGCGCAATGCACGCCGTAAAAACCCTTCTACGGCATGCAGACGCACGTCATATTATAACCAATCATGGAAAGTCATTCACTTTCAACGACTTGGTTTGTACGCCGTTAAAAACTATTTAACGACAGATTTTGTGCGTCGTCGTTACTTTTTCTACGACATGCTATAGTACGCCGTTAAAGACTATTTAACGACAGATTTTGTGCGTCATTATTACTTTTTCTACGACATGCTATAGTACGCCGTTAAAGACTATTTAACGACAGATTTTGTGCATCGTCGTTACTTTTTCTACGACTACTTTTGCACGCCGTTAATTGGTAAGACAAACAACGACGCTGATTGCGCGTCGTAAAATATATAATATAACGACTTGCTCAGCCTACCGTAAATAAGTAGAACATACCACGGTGTACATGAAATGCTGTGAAATATTTTATATAATGACCTAATTTGCTTGTCGTAGAATGTGCATTTTTTTTTTTAATTCAACAGATTTTATATTTGACCTGTTTTGTACAATCTAATATTACAAACAAGCTTCACAAAATATTAATCAACCACCAAAATATTATTTCAACCATGAAAAATAAACTATATCTATAAATTATAAACATTCAAAAATTGTCAATATATACATTCCAAACATCCAAAAGGACTATCCTTAAGTTCTAAATTATCCAAAAAAGTTATAAACCATTCAAAACTATACACATAAGTTTGTGAACATTACCCAAAACTATTCAAAAATTATAGAAATCTATTCATCAAAGTCCTCAAAAACTATCCATAGATGTTAGTTCTACTCAAAGTCAAAGCTAATAAAATGGATTGCCCAAGCAACAGTGCTTCCAATAGCATCTTTAAGCACAAATCCAAGCCCTCTTACCCTACCACGCCGTTCTGGACCAAATGCATGAACAATTGCATCATCTTTGATAGACGTTGGCCCTGCTTCTGTAAAAGGCTTGTGAAGCTCTTGAACCTTATTCTACAATATATAACATTTATGATAAGGAACCCAAGTCAGACAATGTAACAACAAAGGTAATACAAACATTGGTTCATATAGAATAATCAACTCGTTCTTCACAAAATGATTAAGAAGTTGACATCTAATTTAAAATATTCTATTTCATTTTGAATGAACTATTTTTCTTTCAATTTCTATCCAAATTTCTTAATCATTGTTATCAATTGAACTAAATAGATCTAATATTAAAAAAAAAAATTTACAGTCAAAATTGATTGAATTGAAATTATAGAGACCCAATTATCAGAGAGCAAGACTATAGATAAAAAAATAAATTAATATCTTTATGGGCCTTTATTAACATCTTTATTGTATATATCATCCATGCCTTAAACAAATTCAATGGCGTAACTAAGAATTTCATTCAACTAGTTATCATCAATGTCATTGTATTAGATTTTTAATTTCTACAACAAAATCAACTTTCATATGATGCATTGTAATTTTATATATTCTTTATAAACAAAAGTAATTCAAACTCGTCAAATCACATGAAAAACAAAAATTTTAGACACCACTTTAGCATATTTCCGCATGGGTTAAAAAAAATAATAAATTTATCTAGTGTCATCAATTGACACCACCCTCTTAAACATGGCCCTGACATTATCAAAGGTAATATTTCCAACACTGATTGATAGACTGAAGAAATTCCCAACTAATTAAATCCCTTACAAGAATGATCTCCACTGTAGCTAAATAGCTGAACAGCACAAAAGCATCTTCCATGTTCTTAAGGAGATTTTCTACAGATAAGATGAAAAAAGTAGACTTGAACAAGTCATTCAAAATCACTTCTATAACATACCAACCTGTCCTTTTCCTATTCAAATTACAATAGTCACCTTGTTATCATTATTAAATAGGCAGAATCTTCCAACCATTTTTAAGACCTTGATTGCAACAAACCAGCAACATGCATTAAAGGCCCATAAAGATTATAAATAAGGGTATGCTCTCACAAAACTCAACCCTCAGACACTCCCAACTCAGAATTGAATGACAAGTAAAGATTATAAACATGTACAACAGAGATTATAAATAAGGGTACTCACTTCACTCAACCCTCTTTGTATTAAATTCTTTCTTAGTTTCTTGTTTCCTTTTCTTGGTTTTCTTGTTTTGAATGATTTTCAGCTCTGTTTCCATTCCTTAGTACAACATGAGCAACACCGCAAGACCATAATGAAAGTCACTTTTCATTTGGCTTATGACAAGATTAAGCAAATCCCAATCTCCTTGTTAATTTCTCCGATCCAATTTTGTGCACATAAAAGAACTGTATAATTAATAATGAAAAAGGCGTTGTGTGTGATTTTTAAGCTCAACATCTACTTATCTTTTTCCATTTCAATCTCTCTTTTTTTTACCCTCTTTGCGAAGTTATTGTTATTCCATAGTTTATATTCATCAAGAAATCAATGGATGTGATTAACCCTTTTCTTGGTAATTTTTACTAATTATGATAAAATTGTTATTACTTGAATTCTAACAAAATACAAACTTGAATGCTAAATAAAAATGGGTTCTAAAGGTAGGATAAGGTATGCCAAATCTGAATGTCAACCATATTTATGTAACTACCAGCAGGTTTAGGAGGTCAGATCAGCGAGACAATTGAAGGACACAAGGGCTACATGGTGTAGCCATATCCACAACATGGGCAGTTGGCTAAAGCATTACAAGTCAAGGTAAAGCTACAGCCAAGTGTCACAGCCTTGGATTTTCTGAACCAACCCTCGGTCTTTCCAAGCCAACCGTGCGGCCTTAGATGCTTATAGCACGCCTTGCTTGCACCTAAGTAAGCCTTTTGTGGAAGGAGCTAGGAGAAGAATGCACACAAGAGAGACTTAGAGAATACTTTGCTTGTATTGCTTGAATGCTTTACAATGCTTGGGTTACTTGGGTAACTTGGGTGGTTTGGGCAAATGAGGACCTCCCCTTTATATAGCCTTACAAAGAATATTCTAGAACTATATTTAATGGAGAGTGTTCTAGACACTTCCCCTTGCTAGAGTATTCTAGGACTATTCTAGTATGTACATGTCTAGAAGAGTCTACAAGTGTCTCTAACTATGTACAAGTTCCTACAATGCTCCAAGGAGTTCTAGAAGCTTCTAGCATGCTCTTCAATCTTCCGGAGCTTTCTTGTTCCACCATCCCCTTGACTGCTCTAGAGAATTCTAGGTTCTTCTATTAAAGCTTCCCATCTTCTAGCCATTCTCTAGAGAGTTCTAGCAATCTCCTTAGGCTTCCAACGCTTTCTAGTGAAGGTAGCATAAGGATTTCTCGGTCCGTGACACAAGGCCACAGCCATGGCCACAGCTCAGAACAACAGAACAACTGCAGCAGTTCCAGCCACAGCTCAGTCCAACAGAGCAATTGTATCAAATTGCAAATAAATTCAAGTTCTTCTCTGATTTTCTTTAATTTTAACATGAGGAGCAAGTGTAAAGTAACAACCAACAATCTTTCAATTGAATTGAATGAAATCACAAGCTTTAATAACATATGGCTTTAACCAATGAAACCAAAAAGGAAAATAGTAAGTAAAACTTATAGGAAAATGCAGACAAGTTTAAGCATTCTTAAGGAGAATTGTGTCCATGTGCATTTGTTTTTACATAAAGGTGCCTATGTGTGTCTCAAGGGAACTTTCTGCATGTGTGCAAAACTAGAAATCATACCTTCTGCAAGCTATCACCACTACAAAATGGAGAGTTCAAAGGAGAACTTCTTCGAGTGTATGTTCCAAGACTATAAACCATTGCTCAGCTTCATCTTTATCTTTACAAATCTGGAATAAAAGTCATGTACCAAATTACAAATAGAGTAAAATATATATCTATTTGGAAACAACTCTAAAATAGTAGGAGATAATTGCCATTTTAGGAAGATCATTGCAGCAACTGAAAATTAAGAAGAAAATGGGTATGTCAAATGAGATGCTTACCAAATCCAGTGACTTGTCATTCTATATAAGAGAGGACTGGTACTCCTTCTCAGGTGGGATCTTTGGTATCATCTTCTGTCACTTATTTTCAGTCATCTATTATAAGCATATGATCAAAAGAGACCTAAAAACAAAAACATAAAATATCTGAACAAAAAATTTCCTACCAACCATGCTAACCATAGGTTAAATGATAGAGCCCTTATTTGATTCAGGACCATTTGAAGAGGCACCTATATACATGTTATATAGTTGGTGGGTGATTGGAAAAGTTGCTAAAATTGTGCTACATCTACTTGAAGAGTTATCTTGCTTTGCTTTGAGTGATTGCACATTGAATGTAGTTTTTATGCTCAAGCATATTCTGTATCCATCATTCATACACAACATGTATGATATGTAATCTAATGTGTAGTCACGATGCTAGAACTAATAATTATGGAGGAAGGTTCATTGTGTGGACCTTGCAATAATGTTCAACCAAAAAAAGACAAAGGCCAAACGGTGTTTTCTCTTTCCGTCTTCCTTTTGAGACACAAAAGAAAAACCAGTAAAGGCTTTTGGAACAAGAATATGATGACAGGTACAAGCAATGTCCGTTATAGCATTATTATTAACTAAAATAGATTCATTAATCTCCTAAATAAGCTCACTGCAGAGAATGTAAAAAAATAAACAATAAACTCACCGA
This sequence comes from Camellia japonica, assembly GCA_030407325.1. Taxonomy (NCBI): domain Eukaryota; kingdom Viridiplantae; phylum Streptophyta; class Magnoliopsida; order Ericales; family Theaceae; genus Camellia; species Camellia japonica. The sequence goes on along the minus strand of JAPPVO010000017.1, from coordinate 70,973,793 downwards.
GAATTAGGACAACTTTCCTTGCTTTCTTTCCTATTATTATTTAATTAATTAATTTAGGTATTTTATTTATTTATTTTGCAAGGATTAGATGAGAAGAAATATGACCATGATAGGTAACAGAGATGCTTGTATGGCTACAAATTATAAGACAAGATAGAAGGATGGATGAAAGAGTCTATGGCATTAAGTTTCATGCCACCAAGAACCAAAGAGATGAGATAAAAAGGCATGAAAGCAAATTCAAATTTGATATCTTAAGATCTCTATAGGATGGGAATTACAAATGAAGCATGCAACATCCAATGGTAACACTTTCTAACAGATTTCAACATCAGCAGTTCAACTATCTTATAAGAGTCAAATTGAGGGAGTTGCAGGTTAGAAGGAAACATACTCAAACTGCCCTCTGCACGAATTGTCCAGGCAGTAGCAGCCCAGACTGTTAGATTTTGACCAGAATAAAGTCTCATTGCAGTGGAGTGGTTAGTTGTTAAATACTTATCAATATCCACACTACCAATAGGAAGTAGTATAGAGAACCCTGTAATAATAGAAATCAAAGAACATGAAAGCATGCAAATAACTAGGAGTGCAATGACAAGTACTAGCTAAAAGAAATTATTATATTTTGCAACATCTAATTAACTCGTAAATATGAAATTCATAATTTTAAAAAAAGTGGTTCATGTACTAGATTTGTGTAAGTCTCTTGTACCTCCATCAATTTGAAATTATTTTCCCATTTCCCATTTTTTTGATATCCCCTCTTTAAAAAATTTAGAAGATAAAATTCCACAAATGTCATAGATATGATGCATACTCCTAATACTTGTTTTCTCATTATATTTGTGTTAAACTTTTGTTATATATTCTCTTATTCTATTAATAGTTGTCCACCACATATAATGTTGGCCATGTAAATGATGTACTCTTATTAGAAATATTTCAAGACATTTATAGTGTGGGAGTTTACAAAAAAGAAAGGATGTTCCAAAGCCATTTTCTTCATTTAATCAATTCTAGTTTTGCACATAGACTGGACTTTATTTTTAAAGCTCTTGAATATAATTCCTCAAGCGAAACTAGCGGAAACATGGATTTGAGGAAAGACATAATTTCTATTTTTTTTTTTTTACAGGGTGAGATAGAGAGAGAACAAAAGAAGATAATAAAATAATGCCTCCTACGGTTGAAGTTTTATGTGGTCTGTCTTATATAAATTACTAGGTAATTTACACATCATATAAAATCTATTTTTTGGGTTGGGTTGGTTTAAAAAACATGTAAAATAGAGTCATATCAGTTAGCCGGGCAAGATAAATATTGATCAATTAGGAGAAGTGGTGATATGGGTTTATACCATTTCTTATCTTTCTTTAAGTGAAACAAAATTGAAACCATCATCAATATTATATGAGCAACACAAATGAACCATAAGATAAGAAGCTGTGTTATAGCATAGCAAATTAGATTCAACTAAAGGACTCTCAAAATTGTGTATTTGTATTGGGTACTGATACTCGCAAATACGTATCCGATGCTTGATTTCAATTTGAGAAGTACCCGATACTTTTTAGACACTATAGGTCACACATCTAAGTAATTATAAGTTGAAATTGAAATAATTTTTTGCATAATATTAGAGTATAATTGTTAGAATAAATACAAGAATAATTTTTCAATATTTTCTATTTCTTTCCAAATAAAAAAATAGTGAGATTGAAGTAGTATTCTACTTTTTGAGATTTTATCAAATTAACGTATCCACTTAAGCATACTATTGACTTTTAAACTAATTCATAAATAATAGTTTCTCACTATTCTTTGAGCTCATGTATAATATAATACTAAAATTATAATGTTTTTTATTGTAACCCAGCCATAGCTGTATATTACTTTTAAAAATTTTGTTGCATTGTCATATCCGTATCCTATATCCGTATTCATGATGCATGGGGTAATGGTAAATTTGTACTAAAGCCCTTGCTGATGCACAGGTCGGTTGTCTACAAAAAGTGATATATACAACTTTGGGGTTGTTTTGCTGGAACTATTATCCGGACATCGTGCTGTCAACAAATCAAAGGCTGGGGTGGAACAGAACCTAGTGGACTGGGCAAAGCTGTATTTGGGCGACAAACGAAAATTATTCAGAATAATGGACACAAAGTTGGAGGGTTAGTACCCAAAAATGAGCTTATGCAGCTGCTACAGTTGCCTTACAGTGTTTAAGCACTGAGCCCAAACTCCGACCACGAATGCCAGAGGTCTTAGCGACGCTACAACAGCTTCAAGCTCCCAAAAACGCAGCCAAACACACCCAACTAGAGTATCAGACTGTTTCTAATTCTATTGGGAAGTCAGCAGCAAGACATCACCAGTCGCCCAATACAAATCAGTACCCAATATAAACAAGTAAAGCAAATAAAATAGTCTAAATTTTCAAAGAAGTTATGCTTGTACATTGTGACATTTGATCAAATATGTAGCATACATGAAGAGAAGTTATGCAAATCTAAGAAAATAAAACCCAAACAGAGAGAGAATAAAGATATACAAATGGGCAATCAAAAAACAAAGCAATCATAAAAAGGAAATGAAACAAAATATTCAAAACCAAACCGAGAGAGAGAAGATGAAAAGTACATTCACAGAGAGATAGAGAAGGGATCAAAAATACCTCGTGATGTTTCTCAATGTCCGTCCCTAATTCTTGAATACTCGAAGAGACGACGGCGGCGCTAACGCTAGCTCAGAGATACAATATCGGTAATAGCGCCGAAGAAGGACAATGGGCAAAGTCGGCGGCAGCGCTGAAGAGGGAGTAGCTAGGTTAGAGAACGAGAAGGGTAGAGAGTGAACGTGTGTTTCTTAATGTCTGTCCCACTTCCTACTACTACCAATACCATCTTTCTCAAACTTCTTCCTCTTTCCATCCCCGAAATCATCGTAGTCCAACTCTCCCCTCACAAAATCCACCAATTCTTCCCCATCATCCTCTTCCCTGATTCCAAAATAAGGAGTTCTTGATGAGTCGCTTCCGAGGCTTCGACTTCACATCCGAATCGTTCTAAATTAGGGTCGGAGAGGGGCTTTGAGGGAAATCGAAGGGCTTTGTAGAGAGGATGAAGGTGGATGATTTGAGAGGGGTTTTGAGAGAGAGAGAGAGAGAGAGAGAGGCTTTTTTCTTTCTCTTCAAATGGGAATTTTCTCTCAAATTAGGGCTCAAAATGGTGAAGTGAAGTAGATCAACGCTGGGAAGATTTGTGAATTGGCGCCACAAAATTTCATTTTGGCACTTGTTTTGTTTTTGGTTTTTTTTTTTTTTATCATACAATTTACGACATGTATTGTACGTCGTAAAAAAGTAATATTTTTAATGACAGGCGATGTGTGTCGTAAAAAGTGTAATACTTTTAACGGCGGGCATTGTGTGCGTCATGAAAAGTATTCACTTTTCACGGCTAGCGTATGTGCGTCATTTATAATTAATATATTAACGGCATGCCATATGCATGTCATAGAAAGTTTTATTATTTACGGCGTGCATTACAAGCCGTAAAAAAATCATCATTATTACCATTCACGGCCTACACAATAGACAAGCCGTGGTTGGAAAAGTATTTACGACATTCAAAAAAAGTAAGTCGTAAAAGTGAGAAACTACGGCGTGCATTTATTGTATGCCATTGATGTGGTGCCGTAAAAAGTCAATTTTGTTGTAGTGAGTATAGCCAAAACAAGCTAGCATGGTAAGCTAAAACATCAAGTAAGCTAGGCCCATGAGCATGATTACACTACAAGTGTAAGAAGCAAATGAGGGATGCTCTAACCAACCAAAAACAGAGTTGTATCATGGTAAAATAACACCAAAAACACACTGAAATGGCAGCCCAAAAGCTTAGGCAAGATGGCATACATAATGGCTCATGTTTAAGGCATAAAACACACCCTCTGAAGCATTGAAAGAGTGAAAGACGTGAGGGCATGACAGTGAAACATGCTCTGAAATCACATATCAAATGATGCTAAATCATGCAAAATAGCCCAAGCAATGCATGCTAGTGGACTCAAAACGCAAAGCTAGTGAGCAAGATTGAACTATGGCTATACAAAGCAAGGCATGCATGACCCGAAACACTTAAAACAGAGCTTAAGCATGGCAAAACATGAGTAAAAGTTTGCTAGAGTAGAGCCAAAAACATGCTAGAATGATGGTCCAAAGGATGATGCATGTTAGGCTAGTGAGTGGAATTGCACTACAAGTGCAAGGAGCATGCAAAAGGTAACCAAACCAACCCAAAACAATCCTAGAGCATACTGAAATAAGGCCTAAGATATGCTGAGATGGAGCCACACCATGCTAGAAAGACATGCTACTTTGATGAGCCATCAACACAAGCACACAAGAGAAGAGGAGGGGGGACAACCCCCTCCTATTTGGGACCTCAAAACACACTTTCCACCACTGAAATTCCTCTGGAATTCAGTGGTGAGGAGGCCAAACAAAGGTGATCCAAAGGCCTAAAAGAGAAGCCTCAAAACAAGGCCAAGCAAGGCACAAAAGGGGGTAGACCACCCCCAACACCAAAGAGGCCTTAAACAAACATTTCAAACACTGGAAAATGAAGCTTTTTGCAGTTGAAATTTAGGCCTAAAACATCATGCAAATAGGGCCAAAGACTTAATCAAAAACAAAGCTTTAAGGGGCTAGTTTCTTACTCTTGAAGAACAAGGACAAAGCAGCAACTCCAGCAACCTTTTTGGACCAAAAGCAATCCAAAAACCCCAAAACCAGCTTCAAGGTGCCTCAGCTCCAAAGCAAAGGTGTTTGAGTAGGTGTTTGTGTGCAAAAGTGTGAAGAAATTACACTTTAAAGCACAAATATGGAGCAAATAGAGCAATATAGAGATAGAGATATATGTATAACCCTAATGCAAAATTCTGAACCTGAGACAAGAGGGAGGAGGCTCCCTTATATAGAAATCCATGCCTTAAGCTTGTTAGACAAGCTAAAGGCTTCAAGCAATCCCTCCATACACGTGTATGGAGGATGCTTTCTATGCCCAACAACTGGCACAACTGGCAAGAAAATATCTGCAGAAAAATGCAAAAAAGGTGCCGACCAGTTGAGGTGGTCGGCCGACCACTCCTACTACTCGACCGACCACAAAAAGTGGTCTGCAGGGAGAACAACTGGTCGGCAAGGGTGAGTGGAGGTGGTCTGCACAAAGAAAGGAAGGTGGTGGCATGGCTGCCGACCACTTTAGGTGGTCCACAGACCACCCAAACCAGCTGGCTGACCAAAAAACTGGCTGGCAAGGGAGAAAAGTGGTCTACAGGGGGAGAAACTGGTCTACACCCCTGTTCTACTCTTTAGGCAAGGGATAAGAAGGTTTGGTTCAAAACCAAACCAAAAAGGAAGCAAGACAAGAGTCCGCAAGGTGAGGCACTCAGCCGGACGCCCGAAAACTAGTCTACAGGCACAAAAAGTAGCCTACGAGAGGGAAAGGTAGTCTACAACTATAAAAATTGGTCTACAGAACTCTGTTTCCCTCTAGGCAAAGGCGGCAAGGCATGGTCCAAAAACTAGGCCAAAAGGAGAACGTTAAGAGGTCCCGAGACAAGGCGCTCTGCCGAAGGCTTTGAAAATCGGAAACTAGCCTACAAGAGGGAAAAGTAGTCTACGACTACGAAAAGTAGCCTACAGGCCTCTCTCTCCCTTCAAGCAAGGTCAACAAGGCATGGTCCACAAACCAAGCCAAAACACAAAGAGTTCAGAGGCCCGGAGGCAAGGCACTCAGCCGAAACTCCGGAAACTCGAAACGAACACAAACATGCGCGATCATTGAGCGCTCAGTCGATGACGTCTTAGTCTTAAGGTCGGTCAAAAATGGGGTGTTTACAGTTCCTAGTGACCCTTCCTGGGTCTGGAGAAAGCTTCTTGATTTGAGGAGTATTATTGCTCCCCTGATTAAATATAATGTTGGTAATGGGAAGGCTACCTTTTTGTGGTTTGACAACTGGCTCCCTCTTGGGCCTCTTTTTAATAGATTGTGAGACAGAGTTATTTTTGACTCTGGGATCCAGAAGTTTGCTAAAGTGGAGGCTGTTATCTATGGCTCTAGGTGGAAATGGCCTGTGTGTCGTACTTGGGAGTTGAATGAGATTAAGGCTGCTGTCCCGATGGATATGAAGCCTTCGTTAGTGAATGATAAGGTTGTGTGGTTGCCATCTTCAAATGGGCAATTCTCCATTCAGTCTGCTTGGGACGAGTGGAGGACCCATGGTTCTAGAGTTGTTTGGGCTAAGATCCTGTGGTTCAAGTTTCATATTCATAGAATTAGTACTGTGGTTTGGGTTGCTATACATAATAGACTGAACACTCTTGATAGGCTTGTTGTCTTTGGTACTAATAACTCTTCTATTTGTTGTCTCTGTGGGGTTGGGCTTGAGGACCATAATCACTTGTTTTTTAAATGCCCATTCTCTTGTAGAGTTTGGAATATTATGTAGGGTATGTACAATTTGACTGTTCCTTATCTTGACTGGATAGATTTGGTAGATTGGTCAACCAGGAATATCAAGGGCAAATCTTTGGCTGCCACTATTTCTAAACTTGTGTTTACTGTATTTGGATTGAGAGAAATTGCAGGATTTTCAAAGCCTCAAAATCCACTGAGGTGGCTATGCAAGCTAGAATTAGAAGCCTTGTGAGAAACAGGATCTTGCCCATCTCAAGCTTCAAAGAGTAGGTGACAAATTCTTGGTTTATGGTGAAGTGGTCCCTCCCAAACTCTATCCTAAAATCAGGTCAAGGATAGCTTATTGGTGGATGCAGCTGGTGCTTAAGTGTTGTGAGTTCAGAAATTGTGGGTTGAGTGGAAGTGAGTATATATTGTGTGTTTCTAATTGTTTGCTATTGTTGCAGTCTCTTCGTAATTGGTGTGAGGTTTGCTATATACCGCTGTGGGTTGAGTTTGTGAGGAACAAATACCATCCCTCCTTCTATCCAAAAGTGAAAGAATCGTCTAATGTTTACATATATCTGTATATATTTTCTTATTGTTTTTGCAGGTGTCTAATCAGTTTCCCAGTGCATGGTGGAGTCCATATATGTGGGTTGAGTGTTGTAAGGTTACATATTGTGTGCTATCTATCTATTGTCGAGTGGTGTAAGGTTATATATTGTGGGTTGAGTGATAGTAGTTCCCATATTATATATACCATACTATTGTATCCTGAGCATATGCAGTTCTCTGTTTGGCTGTTCTCATTTTATCTTCACACTTGGACAGGTTTTACTAATCATCCGAGTTTGTGGATGAGTGTTGCAGCTGCTGTGGATGCTGGCAGATCTACGGGTTTTCTGGATGCTAGTAGCATGCAATTTGGTTTTTTTGGTCTTATTTGTGGAAAATGCTTGTATTTATTTTTGCTGGTTTTGCCTTTCCTTGCGGGCTGTGCAAGGGTAATCTATTTATTCTCTTGACATGTATGTTTCTGTTTTGATCTTAAGTTACTTCTCAAGCTTTTGGGGACTTCTTAGCGGGTTGTATAGGGTTATTTCTTCCCTTTTCTTTAGGCTACTATCTGCTTATATGTATGTTCATGGTCCTCATGTTCTCCATGGGGCCCTTTAACATATCTTTCGGATGCCTTATTTTGTCCTATTTGTTTTGCTCTGTTTATCAGGTGGGCCCCTTTCCTTTTGTTTTTTTGGGTTTGGTGTGCCATGGTGCTGCCTGTTTTTCTTTTGTTTTCTATTTCTTTGTTGTATAGCGTTTGGTAGGGCCTGGGGTATGCCCCTTGTATTTGTATTCTTTTGTCTTTAATTTATGACTTATTTACCCAAAAAAAAGAAAAAGAAAAAAGAAATGAAAGGTGGATCAAGCGGTACAGCGGTAATTCAGATATAAGGGTTGTGTTTCCAACATGGCAGCACCCATGACTGGTCAGCCTTTTCGCAAGCCGTTTGGGTGAGCCTCCGGCAAACTGTCCAGGAATAGCAGTCGGCAAATACAGTGACTTAAGCGCACCAATGTAAATACAAATGCAAAACATATAAGTGTAAATAAAAATTCACATCATGAGTTCAAGTCAAGTTCTCTAAGTCCCCAACAGAGTCGCCAGAAACTGTAGCCCGACTTTTCGTGCTCCTTTCGGAAGACGAATAGCCCTATAGTTCGGACTCCACTTGTGGTTTTGAATCTGATTTCACAAGTGCAATGTGAAATAGTGAAAACCCCAAAAAAGTCCAAATCCAACAATTCTTTTTGAAAAATCAATGTTTGAATCAATTGTCAAAAATGGACTACTTTGCCAGATTACAAAGTCGCCACCTAAATATTTTTAAAAAATTTAGGAAACCCAAGACTCGTACCAAAGGCCATTAGTCCGTCATCATCAAAGTGTCTCGGCTCAGGAACTTAAGTACGAGAGGGGAAGGTCATGAATTGAGCACCCCATTCGTCCGATCAAAGATCGGCCTCTACCAATCATGATGTGTTTCTTATTTACATTATATGCTCTTGTTTCGATTTATTAGCTATTCTTACTATGTGATCCGCATACAAGGTATAGACTAGTTTGCAAGAATTGGAGCACTTGATCTCATGTTTTGTTTCGAAATTGTTTTGTGAATTTGCCACTTGAAAAAGTGGGCTAAAATGGACATTAATCAAGCCATCCCAATTCAAACAACTAACCTTCATCCACAGGCATTCAAACAATTATATCATTTAAGCAATTAGCCTCATGGTATTCATGCTTTGGACATGGCAACACAAGCATTCAATGCAACATGCTAAAGCAATAAAAGCACACCTAGTACTCCGAGCCAAAACAGGTGAAAGAGTTAGAAAAATATACATGTTCCTAACTTATGCAATAGGACTAATGCAACACACACATTATGTATTTTACAATCTCGACTATGAGCATGGCATATGATTTCATTCAAGACATGCGATAAGGCACGTATTCAAGTAATGAGTTTGAACATTTGATATCGGGTTAGCATGATGAGCTGAACCTTGGATGCATGCAAGATAATGGATGCAAAGCATAAGAATGCTAATGAAACGTGATGCCCTATACTAACCATCGTAAGCAAGTAAGTAAAAGGGAGAAAGACGTGGGGTTGGAAGACATATAACTTATTACAGCATTGCCCTCGTGCAAGAGGGTGCGAATCAAAGTCCAAAAGTCCAAATTAAACTAATTATTACAAAACCGAATGAATAAATAAGTGAGGCTAATTAACTAGCTAACTATGCTATTACAACAAGGATAACCACGATAAACAAACTCGCTATTTAAACTAATTAACTACAATAATCACAAAGGGACAATAATAATTATTACAACACTTAATAATTAATGAGACTAATCACAATAAACAATATTAAATTAATTACAACAACGATCATAGTGTAAGCGAGGATGCGCATGGAATGCATGCATGTACATGCACAATGTTCAAGAACAGCTCTGTCTACCCCAGGCTTGCTCTGTTTCACCTCAGCCACTGCCCTTTGTTTTCTGCAAAAATACACTGCTAACCAAACATTGAGGACCGGCAGGCCCTCAATGAAGCCCGGTTGGACCTAAAGAAGGCCGGTCGTCCCTCAATTTTGTGCAAAGCTCTGTTTTGTGTTTTGAAGTGAAAACAGTGCAGACAAAGTTGTTCAAGCTCTGTTTGTCCCTCTCACACTTCTCTGTCATGGGAAAGCCTCGAGAGAATGATGGAATTGTTTCCAAAACCATCAATGAGCAAGTTGATTGCTTGATGATTTCAAATACGATTTTGGACAAAAATCAATGAATGCAATGATTATGACCACTCCTCCCTCCTTATCATGGAATGAACTCAAAAAAAGGAAATAGAGACGCTTCAAGGATCATCAAAACGCCATGAATTAGTGTATAACCACTCTTGACTCAATAAACTTGGCATAACGTCCGGCCAAGCCCAAGCAAGATGACTCATTTTCTTTATGTGTGTTGGTTGCTTTTAAACCAATTCTTTTAGTCATTTCCATTCTTTAGTCCATTTGTCCAAAGTGATGATTAAGTCCTCTAAAAGGAGAGAAGCGTCAAACGGGAAGTAATTCTCAACATGAAAGAGAGATTATGCCATTGACAATGAATCTCCGTAGAGATTAAGCCATTGAGCATGAATCTCTAGTTCATGTGTTAAATGACCATCAACCGATTGAAACAACTCTCAAATGAAAGAAATGAGTGGCGAGTTGATTCTTAAAATGAGGTTATTAACATGAATATAGACAAAGAAAGGCTAAGAACAAAATAATACAAGCTATGTACAAAGACCAATGCTACAACAAAGGAACTAGCCAAAGCTTGAATCAATTAAATAGATTAGGACAGCCCTAAAACAGTCTCTAATAAGCCAAAACAGTGGCTGAAAATGCAAGAAAAGAACTCAAAAAGCTAAATAAAAAAGTAAAGACACTAAAGCTATGTAAGCAAAAACAAGGAGGGGTGGCCAAATCCTCCAATTCCAAGACTTCAAACCATGTTTTTTGGCCTTAGTTCAACTCTGAAAATCAGTTCAAAAATCAAAGGAAAAGAGTGTAAAGGAACCAAGGGTTGATCTATGAAGATAGGTGCAAGTAAGGGTGTTAAACTTACCACCTTTGGTAGCTTATCCAAACCCAAGTTCCAACACTTAAAATGGATGCAAAACAGCCAAAGAATACAGTTAATAGATAGAAATGAAGTAAGCAAAAGCAAGAACAATAGTTGCAAGCTTATACCTCTCAAAATGGAGTAAGCTTTGGTTGATGATCAAACTCACTCTTGACACACTCTCAAACTTGAATTATGCTTCCCAAGGGTCAACCAAGGCTCTAAGATGATGAGTCAAGGTTGTGTATGGTGTATATAGATGACACAAGGAAGGTAGGTTAACTCAAAGATAGCTTGCAATGGAAGAAAGAGAAAGAAGGAGCTCTCTCTATGTGTATATGCTTTCTCTCAATTGTTCAGCCCCCAAAATAAAGGTATATGGTCGTATTTATAGAATTTAAGCAAGAAACATCACAAATATCTTCAAAAATGGACAGTTGGCGGCCTCCCATCTAGAACAGTGTTTCTCGCTATCAAAGCCCGGCCAACCCTCAATAGCCACAGCCGGCCCTCAATGAGGCACGGCCGGCCTCAATGAATTCCCTACTTTCTGTTTCAACCTCAACACAGGGTGGCACAAGGTGTACAAATGGATTTCTTTGGTATGATCAGTGGGAAAATAGAAGGTTTGGGGTTGTTTTGAAGCTTAAACAAGGCTCCTTTGTTGAGACCTCGAACCACGCACAATACCACTTTCATCATCGAGTGTACTAAGCAACACGCTTGAGCCTTGCGAGCGGTCAAAAATGGGGTGTCCACATTAAGCCACGGTATTGTTACCCCCGAGCAAGGGCCTTGTGCTCATAGACCACTGTATTGTTACTCCCGAGCAAGGGCCATGTGCTAAGGATGCCAAGAATATATTTTAGAAACTTGGACAATCATTCATTCATACAAAACATAGCATTTCAGAAAAACTGATCATTTCATATCATCAGAAAATAATTAAAGTTAAACATAACTTTACAGAATTATTACTCACACATGGCACTGAAAAAGCAGACAGACAAAGCAGACAAATCAGATAGCTTAGGGCGCGTGACCTATACAAACATAACAGATACACAGATTGAAATACACACTCGGATTGTACTTCACTTGGTGCGTTTCGTTCTTAGTGTGTTTCTATGTCTTATCCTCATTATTATATCTTATTTGTGGCCTAAGAATGCCTAGGATGCAATGGGGATGCCAAAATGAGTTTCAAAACACTTAGTCATTTTTTATGAAAACAAGGGTCTCGCTCAAGTGCAACTTCATGCACTCGAGCGGACATCCAAACATGTGAGTGGTTGCTCGAGCGCAACTTCCTTTGCTTGAGCAGTCTGTAAACTTTGCAAAAGCACTGGTTACTTGATTTTTCCGCTCGACGGTCGCTCAAGCGGTCTACAAAACATGTAAACTTCTGGGAGCAAGCATTTTACGCTCGAGCCAACTTTCAGTCTCGAGAGAAAGTGCAAAAATGTGCGTGGTCGCTTGAGCGCAGGTTCTGTCGCTCGAACGAAGAGGCAGAATCTGGAATTTCTAGATTGCTCTTCCAAGCTCAAAACCCAAATTCGAAGCTACAAAACACATCTTTTTGGACCAAAAGCTTAAGAAAACATGTATAAAATTGTAAAACATTGATAATTAAAAATTATTTCATGAAATCATGGCTCAAAAGCTTGCCAATTGTGCACACTTAAACTTGAAATATTGAAAACATAACATGCATGTAATTTCTTGACTCCGAAGCTTTCAAAATATGATCAAACAAGGTAAAATAGTATGAAACTTGATGACTTTCCAAAACCAAGCTATGATCAATGCATGCATGTGTGAATTCTTCAAAATCCAACTCTAAATGCAAGGGAATTTGAATGCATGTATGGTAATCTTCTTAATTCCCCTTCCCTAGCTCAATTCTTGTTCTAATTTCTCTTGAATTCATGTATTGTGTCTCAATTACACAAGTAAAGGCTTAAATCTTTACCTCACTCTCGACTTAGGCTCTAGCTTGCTATATCTTTAAGTTTCCAAGCCAATTCCCTTAATTCTCTAGCAAAACTCCTTAGTTGAACTCAATTCCTCCTTTCTCTCCCTCTTTCTCACGTTTGTAGGCTCAAAATGATGAAGATGGGATGATTCAAAGTGGTGTAATAGCCTTATGTAGGCTTGATTAGAGAAATTAAGTAATTAGGCTTACCACTAAACAATGGAGTATTAAATATTCTAATTTAAATCGTTTTGAATCGAATTTTAATTCAACTTACCATAAGGTTCTAAAAATTCCAAATAACACAAAAACCAAGTCAATTCTGTGATCGGATGTCGATAAGGCCTTCAATTTGCAAAACACAACAGAAACACAAACAAATCTTCCTACGATAAATAGATAGAAACAAAAATAGGACAACACACATGCAATTAATTCTGAATTTTATCTTAATTACTTATTAAGCATTCTTAATCATATATTTCAAGCTAATCACGTGTCAGGTTGTTACAGTTGTGATATTTTAATAAAAATAAATAAAATATTATTTTAATTAATTCAATAAATTGTGAATTACAAAATGGTTTATATCTCATTATTCCTTTTTTTGATATAGTGATTTATTATTATCATTTAAGTATGTTTTAATTATATTTGATTACATATGTTACAAAGAATCTTATAAATGCCTATGGTTTTCTAATGGGAAGATGAAGAAGAAAAGATAAAAAGATGGGATGAAATATGAAAGATTTTGAGAAAAAAATTCTCTATATTGTTATATATATTCATATATGTAGTTTATCTATTGATTTGGGTAACTTTGGTTCGTGATTTGATTCAAGACTTTTGGTGGTTGTGAACACTAGATGAATGATGTTATGAGCAACATGGTTTTATTTTGGAATTGTTTCACTTCGGTTGTACTTTCACAAAGGGAGGAAAAACAATTTTAGGACAGTGACAACGCAACTCCTAGAGTCTCACAACTTTGTTTTCCTACCCTTGATTTTTTGTTAAATATATTATTATTTGTTTTCATTGTTATTGTAATATTCATGCTAATTATTCTATTTATTATTTTGCTAGACTAATAGTACTTGGATTGATATAATTACATATACAAACCTTGTAAGGGAAGCTAGAAGTAAATAGAAAAATATGCTCAAGGGGCTGTTCTGTTTTGACCCATTTTCTCCTCTATTTTTGCTCTTCTTTTTCTCTATTTTCTTTAGAAAATCATATATGTATTTTGTGTGTTTTATCTTGGTTTCTTTGTAGTTAAACACACACTAGCTTCCAAAACATTGAACATAAAGTGGTATCAGATCTTGGTTCGAAGTGGAAGCTTGGATTTCTAAAAAAAAAAAAAAAAGGGCTGAAAATAGAAAGTGTGTGAAGAAGAAAAGTGGGTTTTGCAAAAAATCTTCATGGTTTATGAACCAAAGTATGAGTATCCAACAACCATCTATGCCCATTTTTGCTGGAGAAAACTATGATTATTGGTGTGTGAGGATGAAAACCTTATTTCAGTCCCAAGGTTTATGGAACTTGGTACAAAATGGGTATGATGAACCCGATTCAACAACTACATTAACTTCAGCACAAGAGCAGCTGTCACAACCCAAATTCGTTCCTATAGGTTTAGCATCGTAATCGGCCAATAATCCTAAGATTACAGAAGGCCTCTTAAACAGAATCAAAGTATAAGGGGTTGGCGGAAGCAAATAAATAAATATAATCATCCAATGAGCTGAGCTGACTTACATGAGATAGAAATTTCAAACTTACATATATAATAAACGTCACATACACATCATTCTTACGCCAACCATATACAGATGAAACAAAAGGGACTTAACCCTATTTATAGAGTAACATAGAGACTTATCCAAATAAACAAAAGAAATAAAAGCTTGAAACTTGTTCACAACACATAGATTACGGAACTCATCCACAAAAGGCTTTCAAGAACCTGTACGTGAGGCACTTAGGTTGACTGACAAAATAAAAGTCCTGATAGGTACCATTAGGCTAGGTCTTGTACTCGCTCACCTACATAAATATACAAACAGTAAGCTAAAGCCTAGTGAATAACATTATGGTAAAGAGGTTAGTGAACAAAATCTGAACATTTCATAATCATAAAACAAATCATAACATAATCATTCTCATATCTGAACATAATAATGGTACATCCAATAGAACATGACATATCGTCTTTTAACTAGAGTAATCGGTCTCGGTCACCGATTATCAAAAATAACACCACTTTGTCAAGTGGCTAGTGAGATCTCGTAATCACATATATATTATGGATCCGCATTAATATGTTGTCCCCTATGACTTGGGACTTTCTTTGGATACCATAGCAGATTCAAATAGGAGATTCGTTCACGTTAATAAAATAACTTTTCAAAAATCATCATAACTTATCAAATAACATTTCGAACATAATTCATATGAACATATCTTTATAATAACGTTACTCACAGTGGACTTTCAGAAACTGTTGATCGGTCCTCAGATCTTGACCTACAATTACAAACGTACATAACACAAAACATGTCTTGTCATTACACATTCATGTGGCCATCATGGCTTAGATTTCCTTACATTATAACTTCTTATCCTTTCATATCACATTGCTTGTACACATTGAAACACACACTCTGAATACACCTGACTTATTACATTTCTTTCTTAGTGTATTTCTAATTCTTATCCTCATTAATATAGCTTAATCATGGCTTAAGAATGCCTAGGATGCAATTATGTGCTTTGAAACACTTGACAAAATTTCAGAAACAGAGCAGTTCGCTCAAGCGAAGCTTTGGTCGCTCGAGTGGACCCCTTTGTCTGCAAAACTTCTGAGAGCTCGTATTTTAGGCTCGAGCCAAGACTGAAAATAAAGGGTGGTCGCTCGAGCGGTCTTTTAGTAACTCGAGCCAACTATCAAACTCTACAAAGCTACTGAGAGCTCGCAAAGTACGCTCAAGCGGTGAGACAGAATTCTAGAATTTTCAAGTTCGCATTCAAAGCTCAAAACTCAATTTCAATGCATAAAAACTCATTCTTTTGGGCCAAAACTTGAGAAAAACACCTAGAAACTTGTATAACATCATGAATTGAAGGTTATTTCGCAAAATCAAAGCCGAAAAGCATGTCAATTCTTCAAAATCAAACTTAACACATGCATGAAATGATCATGAAATCCAAACTTTCAAAACATGAACAAATGAGATGTTTAAGTACAAAATTATGGTGAGCTCTCAATTTTTAGCAAATATAAACGCTTGCATGTGTGAATTCTTAGAAAATAAACTCAAAATTTGCATGCATGTGGAAATCTTTTCCAACATTCTTTGTTAAACTTCAAAAACATAGAAATCACTTTCAAAACTTCATGACTCATGCATGCATGTAACTTATAGCTTCTAATTTCATCTCTAATGACATGAATGGTGTTAAAAAATGAGAGTTCATGACAAATTCATGCATGCATGTATGGAATTGACCTTAATTCTCATAATCTTAACTTAATTATCAAAATATATGCAAATGGTCAAGTATCATCCATGAATACAACTCTAAAACACATCATCTTCAAGAATTGAAAGGTAAATGCTCACCTAGAGCCTTCAAACACACTAGTTCTTGTACAATCTTGATGAATTTAAGCTATATCTTCAAGTTCACCTTCAAATACACACTTTCTCACTCTACAATTGAGCTCGCTCTCTCTAAACTTGATTTTCAGATTTTTGCACTTAGATAGTGAAGTTGAGCTCACAAATGAGCCTAAGGCTCTCTTTATATAGCTATGAGTGCCAAAATACAATAATTAGAACATTTGGTTAACTAATCACAACTTAATTAATCAGAATGAATCAATTTTTAATTAAACTTACCAAAGTGTTCTAAAAATTCCAAATAACATATTGATATAACCAATTTCAGTTTCGGATGTCAATAAGGCTTTTAATTTTCATATCAAACCAAAATTCCAAACAAATATTTCTACAAGTAACAGATAGAAAGTCATATAGCATGCAAAACACACAATGAACGCATAATTGTATTTTAACCTCTTAATTAACATCCTTAATTACTGATTAAGAGCAAATTATGGATTGGGGTTATTACAACAACAGCTAGAGGAAACCAAAAAAAAAAAGGATTCTAAAGCACTATTTTTCATCAAACAAGCACTTTTTGATGAGTTGTTTAAAAGAAACATTGAAGCCAAGAAATCGAAGGAAGCATGAGACATTTTACAACAAGAATTTCAAAGAGACAAAAAGGTAAGAATCATTAAACTCCAAACTCTTAGAAGGGAGTTAGAATATTTGAAGATGAAAGAATTTGAAACTTTAACTAGTTATTTCTCTAAACTGATGGAGATTATCAATCAAATGAAATCATATGGTGAAAGTGTTGAACAAAAGAGAATTGTTGAGAAAATTCTAGTTAGCTTACCAGAAAAGTATAACACAATGATGGGAATAATTGAGGAAACAAAGGATATTTCTGAAATGAGTATCCAAGGATTGATGGGTTCTTTGAAAGCTCATGAACAAAGATCGCTAAAACAATCAGATAAGCCTCTTGAGAGTGTATTCCAATCAAAAGTTCATTTGAATTCTAAAAGTCATGGAGAATCATCAAGTAATGAACAAACAAGAGAGGAATCATCAAGAGGTGGTAGACAAGAAAGAGGAAGAGATGGAGGAAGAAATTCATCAAGGCGAAAAGGTAGAAACAACAATGATAGAAGTTCAAATGTTGAAGAAAATACAAGAAAGTGCAAAATTTGTGAAAGAGGAAATCATCTAGAGAAGGATCATTAGTTCCAAGGGAAACCACAATGTTATAAATGCAAGAATTTTGGTCATCTCCAAAAGGATTGCAAAGTCAAGAGCAATCAAAAAGCTAATTTTTTGGAGGAGAAAGATAGAGAATGAAACTTATTTTATGCTTGTCAAGCAACCTCAGAACACAAAAATGATGTTTGGTACCTTGATAGTGGGTGTAGCAATCATATGACAGGTTATAAGTCTATTTTCTTGGACATAGACACTTTGATTTTCTCTCAAGTAAAAATGGCAAATGGAGTGTTAGTGAATACAAGGGTAAAGGAACCATAAAAGTTGAAACAAAGAAGGGGACTAAGCTTTTCATGATGTGCTGTTTGTTCTAGACTTGAAGCAAAATTTGCTAAGTGTTGGACAGCTTGTGGAACATAGATATGCAATCCATTTTGAAGCTAACAGTTGCAGCATTCATGACAGAAATGCAAAGCAAGTGGTGGAAAATTTTGAAATAGAGAAGAACTGAAGTTTCCCACTCACATTCAACTATGCTAGAAATGTTGCTTTGAAAGCTCATATGAATGATGAGTCATGGTTGTGACATAAAAGACTTGGGCATTTGAATTTTCATAGTCCGAAAATGCTTCACCAAAAGAATATGGTCCAAGGACTTCCAAGTATTGAAGAAATACATGATGTTTGTCAGCAGTGTAGGTGGGAAGCATCGTCGACAACTTTTTTCCAAAGGAGTTGCTTGGAGAGCCGAAGAAATGTTAGAGTTAGTTCATACGGATGTTTGTGGGGTTATGAGAACTCCTTCCCATGCCCAAAACAAGTATTTTAATCTTTTTATTGATGACTATACAAGGATGACATGGGTGTCTTTCATGAGGGAAAGATCTGAAGTGTTAACTATTTTCAAGAAATTCAAAAGCATGATGGAAAAGCAAAGTGGGCACTACATAAAGATTTTTGAGAAGTGATACTGGCAAAGAATACAACTCTAAGGAGTTTGACAAATTTTGTGAAGATGAAGGTGAAGAAAAGCAACTAATAGTGGGTTATACTCCACAACAAAATAGAGTATCCGAAAAAAGGAATCAAATGGTGATGGAAATGTCCAAATCTATGATGCGCGAAAAAGGACTACCAAGGAGTTTTTGCGTTGAAGCTGTTTACAAAGCAGTGTACTTGATAAATAGGTGTCCTACCATATCCGTTTCAAACGAAACTCCCATAAAAGCTTGGAGTGGGAGAAATCCATCAGTAAAACATCTCAAAGTATTTGGATGTGTTTGCTATACTCAAATTTCGAAGGAAAGAATAAGCAAATTAGATGAAACAAGTGAGAAATGTATCTTTGTGGGATATACTTGCAAATCTAAGGGTTATTGATTGTATAGCTTCAAGAAAATTCATATTATAATCAGCCGGGATGTGTCATATGATGAGAATGCTTCATGGAATTGGAAAGAATGTAATATTGAGAAGCAATCTGTCCTAGTTGATGAGGAGCAAGAAAATTCAACACATGAAGATGAAGATAATGAAGATTCACATCATTTCTCACCAAGGACATGTTCATCATCATCTTCCAGCCATTCTCCAAGTTCAATCTGAAATTCTAATTCATCCTCACCTAGCTCAACTCCAAGAAAAATAAGGAGTTTGAGTGATGTGTATGCTAGATGTAATTTTTGTATAGTGGAACATGAAAGTTTTGAAGAAGCAATTAAAGAGAAAGCTTGGAAGAAAGCAATGGAAGAAGAAATTGAAGTCATTGAGAAGAACAACACATGGGAATTGGTTGAAAGAAATCATTGGGGTTAAGTGGATTTATAAAGTAAAGTTAACTTCAGATGGTTCATTCCAAAGAAACAAGACAAGGCTGGTTTTATAATATTCCCAACAATCATCTAGAGCCAAACACACTCCTATGTCAAACTCCATTTAGGATATCTAAACCCAACTCCAAACTTGATAGTAGGTGTGACCAAACACCCCTTTTCAACACAAGAAAAAAAAAAGAAAAAAAAAGAGTGCAGATTTTTTTGTTTTTGTTTACATCGTTGTCTTCATGCATTCCTCTCTAACTTCTCTCTCATTTTCCTTTACTTTCTTGGTGGCCAAACACCACACCCTTGCTCCACCCTTACACCACCACCTTAACCCACCATCTCCCCACCGCCGGCCACCTTATCTCACCGGAAAAAGGGTCCGGTCGGCCACTCCTTAAATCCATCCGAAAATAGCACAATAGAAGTACCAACTCTAGATTTTCTTAATCTTTTGAAGAATCAAAGCATGGGGTTTATTTTCTTGATGGATTAGAGGCTTGTAATTGGTAAGAATCTTTCTCTAAAAGTTTAGTTTAAGGTTTTACATATTTTGAGTTAGAGATGATGAAATTTTTTGTATTTTAGATCTATTATGATTTGGGATTTGATTGTTGAATTTTATACTCTCAATTAGTTTCTATGAATGTTTTACATGTTGAAAAATGATCAATTTGATGGTTGTTTTGGAGATTAAGATTTTGGGTTAATCTAGGGTTTGAATGTGATGTAAAAAAATTGGGGATTTTGGTGTTAGGAAATTTATATGTTGAAATTGATTTGATAAATGGTGGATTGGGTATCTCTATGTTCTATAGAGGAATTTTATAAATGATTGAAGAGATTTTACTTAAGTTGTTGAGTTTATAAAAAATGTTGATTTTTGACTTTTGTAGTTAATTGATGGTGGTATTGTGCATATAAATTGATTGGATATTTAAAAAGTTACTGACTCAAAGATGTACAAAGGATGGGTGTTGTGGAGATTGGATAAGTTATTTGTTTGAGTGACTTGAAGTTGGAGGAGTTCTTTAGCTTGTCATTCCTTAGCATAATTTATTTAGGATCATTTTTGTAGATGTTGTAATTTTCATTGAAATTTTTTCCTAATTTTAGGTCCTATTTATTAATTGTTAGGAGTGGAGGAAGGCGTCTCTACACCTCTTGGGAATTAATTTGTAGAGTCTCAATCTACACTTTTGCTATTTTTGGAGGTGAGTATACTTACCATGGAAATTACCTTACCTCTATTTTTATTACAAAGTTTGAAGATAATTTTGAATTAAAGGAAGTGAATGATACATTTCATCATGATATATGTATAAAAAGAAAAATCTATAAATCTATTGAGGCCAATGGTTGAGTTTAAATAAATATATGATTTCATTTGTATAATGAAGCACTAATTTTTTATGAGAATTTATTTAAGTTGAGTCCTTCAAATTTTATGATGTTGATGATTGAATGACAATGAAACGTTGTACACGGGTATTTTTTTTTGTTTTGATCATATAACCAAATATAGCCTTTGGGGCACAAGGGCCAAAATGCTTTGGGGTCCTGGGACCGAAATGTTTTAAGGACCATAAGGGTCGTTGTATATATATGGGGTCCCGGGGACCGAAACATTGAAATGAGAATTGAAGTGCTACGTTGACATGAGTTATGTTCCTATGGTTATGTTTTGGGTAACGGTAACCGTCACCACCTAAGTCGCAAGGTAACGCGACCCTAAGGCTATGTAGTGGTTCGTATGATGGACATGAAATCTTAACGTATTGAAAAGTTGTATTTTTGTTTACTTTCATTATTTTTATTTTTATTTTGTATAAATTTCAATCCAATTAAGCTCTTATGTTTATTGTCTTTATTTTGAACCCAATTGGAAGGAGCAAGTTTTATAACTCCATGGTATTGGTATACTCATTGGGCTTTAGCTCATTTTTTTAAATAATTTTTTTTTTTCAAATTCATAGACTTTTGTGTGGCTCGCCTCAACTTGGAAGACTAGAATTTTTTTGAAGGATCAAAGGTGGGTATCTTGTAGTTGAGGTTTTGCTTAGGGTCATTCTAGGATGTAAGTTTACCTTTTATTTTTTTTATGAAGGAGGTTGATTGTAAATAATTGCTTATGAAGTTGGATGTATTGATGGATTCGTGAATAGTATGTATTATTTTTGGGGAGGAAATGCTTGGGAACTATCTTGTAGCATGATAATACTTTTTGTCTTTGAATAAATCATCTCATATATGTTGGGCAATTGAAAGGTCTTATGCACTTTTGGTGATGTGGTGATGTGATGTAAGAATTGTATAGGAATTGTGGTGTAAAGGTGCTATAGCGTTTGAGGTGCACCCTCTTGGGGGTGTTTTGCCTTGCCAAGATTGGGTCGTTACAGGTTTATTTTGAACTTTTCATATAAATATTTTCAAATTTTAAATTATATGGGATAGATGAATTAATAATTTTATTATGTGTGTTTCTTAATTTTCAAAATCATGAAATTGACAATTTTATATTAATTTCGGAGCTCACTTAATTTTTCCTTTCAGAGTTTTATAAGAGAGAAATATATTTTGACAAATAAGAAATGAGATTGTTTTATCTTTCCTTTTAGAAAGCATAAATCATGGGATAATTAGCATTTTTATAATTATTGATTTAGCCAATAGTGTTTTTTTAATTATTTTTAATTCAAAATTCCAAAAAAATTAGTTAGGAGTGTTGGAGTTCTCATATGTTCCTCACGAAAAGTCACTTTGTTATAATATATAGTATAGATAGATGGACTAGGAAACAAAATTATATATAGTCACTTTACATTTAGTTACTATTTAATATATATAATAATGCAATTATATTAAAAAAAAAAAAAGTAAATAATATACAAGAAATGGAAAAATAACATAGCCCCAAAGGGCTAAACAAAAAACCTAATAAAGACTTATAACAACAAATCACAAAGCTATCAAAAAATCAGTTACAGTTTTGGAAAAATTATCAATATTCTCACAGATGTGATTTGAAAAAACAAGATCTATATTAAAATAAAGTTCAAACTCGCCGCTATGACAAAGAGAGCCCCTCTCTGTACGCGATTTCTAACTGACTTACTAACATAATTAGTCCTCCTTTGGCATGAGACTTTTTTGAGGTTGGGGACTAATTTAGTCACAAAAAGATAAAATAGACTAAAAAAGTCAATAAGACAAAATGTCATATTTAAACCATAATTATTTCACTTTTTGTCTCACAAAAGTAAAAAACCAAAAAACCCAACCCAAACAAACTTTTTAGCTCTAAGCTAAAATATCAAAAAAAGCTAACCCACTTCCCAAACGAAACCTTAGTTATTATCATATCTCAAAGGAACTACAATATGCCCTATAGTAATGCAATGATGTTGATGCTAATATGTTGATAAAAGGAAATTCTATGGTAGACACCCCTATGGTTACAGCCTTTGTATCTTTGGTTGTAATCTATTGTGTTATTAATTATGACACATCGTGATATCGATTATGACATTATTTTAGTTATGATTTAAGAGTTTTTTGGTTATACATCATGTGATATTTGGTTATAACTCAATTTCTTTCTTTTTTTTTCTTTTTTTTTTTGAAAGTTATGTGTCCCATAGTATTGAGTTATGTCATTTGTGATATATCACAAATGACATAACTTGCATATGGTATAGCGTTACCCGTTGATAAACTGCACTTGGATGAATCCTTTGCTATATGCTCTCCTTAGCCTTGACTTCCTTATCATGCCCCTACAAGATAATGGGAGTAAGGTCAACCAATATCTTGGACTGAAGGTAGAGAAACCGAGAGACAGAATGAGGCTTTGTGAGAACATTAACAATTTGATCAGTATAAGAAATATGATGAATTTGAAGCAATCTTTGAGCCACTGTTCTCGAACAAAGTGGTAATCTACTTCAATATGCTTAGTTCAAGCATGGAAAACAAGGTTAGAAGAAAAAGAGATCGCAAACAAGTTATAACACCAAAGAGTGGGAGCTAAGGTAGGAATATGAAGGTCAGTGAGAAGCATTCGAACCCAAAGAAACTCAGTAGTGATTTGGAAAAGTGCTTTATACCCTGCCCAACAGAAGAACAAGCCACTATTGGTTGTACTTTAGCTGCCCAAGGAATCAAATTAGTACCTAGAAACACATAGTAATCAGTTGTTGATCGTTTATTAGAAGGATTGCCAGCCCAATCAGCATAAAAAAATAAAAAAAAAAGACATGCAAATCAAAGGAATCGGGCCAAAGGAAATACCATAGGTCAATGTACCTTTGATGAATCTTAACATCCTTTTTACATGAATGAAATCCTCACAGTGGGATTATACATGTGCTGACAAGAAAGATTTACTGCAATAGCTATATCTGGTCTTGTGATGGTGAAATATTGCAAGGCAACTACTACATTATGATAGCAAGCTGGTTGAAAGAAAAGGTAAAGTAGAAGAGTAACCAGAGGATTTTAAGGCAAGGGGTGTACAATAAGGTTTACAATCGATCACACCAGCCTTGTGTAAAACATCAGTGGCATACTTGTGTGAGAAAGAAAATAGCCAAAAGATGTAGTTGAAATTGAAATTCCTTGAAAATAAGACACATGACCGAGCTCTTTAAGAGAGAAACCGAATGCATTTGGTGAAGAAGAGAAGTGATGTGGGTGGAGGGATTCCCACTGAGCAAAATATCATCTACATACACTAGCAAATAAGTGAGAGTAGTGGAAGTCTTCTAAACATGCTCTATTTGAAACCAATTGCAAGAAGACTTGTTCTACATACAGTAGCAAATAAACGAGAGTACTAGAAGTCTTTCGAACAAAGAGAGAGGGATCATAAATGCTCTATTTGAAGCCTACTAAAAGAAGAAATATAGAAAAGCTAAAGTACCCACCTCTTGGTGTTTGCTTAAGACCATAGATGGCTTTGTGAAACCTACAAACAAAATTAGGATGAACTAAGTCTTTAAAACCAGGTGGCTGGCCATATACACTTCCTCCTCTAATTGGCCATGAAGAAAGGCAGTAGAGATGCCTAATTGCAGAATTGGTCAGTTGAAATAAAATCAATTGAAATGAAGAGTAAGACTGAGTAAAATGCGAACTGTAGGCTATATAGGCACATGGCAAAAGTGTCATGAAAATTGACTCCCTCGTCTTAAAGATAGCCCTTCGCACTATTTATTGAGCATTATATCAAGCAATAGAGCCATCAAAATTTCTCTTACTCTAAAATACCTGTTTGCAAACTATAACATTCTCTATTAGCAGGAAGAGAAACCAGAGATCAAGTGTGTTATCTAAGCAAAGCTTAAAGTTCAGGAGTATAAAGTGTAAATAAGTCATATTTTAAGGAGACTTGCTATAATTTTTTGATCGGCAAAAGAGAAGCTTTATTGATGAAAACATAACGAGAATTATAAATTACATCAATAAAGATGAGGGTGCAAAGAGCATCACAGTGAAACATTTGGATCCCAACTAGGTTGGCACCTAGATGCACACCAAATCATCTGCACACACTCAAGGTTCCAAGAAGGAAAGAGGCCATAGAGCTACAAAGATACCAAATTTTGCCATCCCCGCCCCAAACACCATTCAACCATGTGTCACATTTAAGAACATCCTCTGATTTGACTCCAATTAAAAGTTAAATCATCAATAGAATAGGGGAGGTTTTTAATAGATGCTTTTAGCCAAAGTGCTGTTCTGATTTTGATATTCTCACGCATGACAGGGAAAATAGGATGAGCCTCAGCAAAAACACATTCATTTCTGAGTTTCCAAAGCGACCAAAGAACAATAAGAGGGATGGCTCTCCATATTAACCTGTCAAAATTCTTGAACTTGGCATCCATCCACCATTGGAGAAGGTCATCTACTGAGCCATGCATGCACCAAGAGAACCCCCACTCATTAATTATAGATGACCAAATCAACCATGAAAAAGGGCAATGAAGCAAAATGTGAGCAGCAGATTCAGGAGCCAAACCACAAAATGGGCAGTTGAGGGAAGCAGAAGCATCTAAAATGCCAATTTGGTGCATAAACACTGCTGTCTTGATTTTGTTTTTCCAGGCCAGCCAGCAAAAGAATGAAACCTTAGGAGGGACAACCCCGTTCCATATATGTTTACAAATTTTAAAGTGAGGCCCTAGAAAAGTGTTAGAAGCAGAGTAAAGAGAGGCCACAGAGAAAAATCCAGGAGTTGCAGATGTAGAAGCCCAGAAAAGATGATCAGCTCTGCCACTTGACAAAGGGGGAGCTGAAGATAGTAGACAAAGTAAGTTAGCTTCTTCTTCCACTTCCCAAGAGAAAAGCACTCTCCTAGTAGGAAAATTCCAGTTGTTTGGGCTGGATTTTCTTGCTATGAACTGTTGTAGAGAGCCTTCTTTATCTGTTGAAATATTAAAGAGAAGGGGAAAAGTGGACTTGAGACTAGAGCTGCCACACCATTTGTCATGCCAAAACTTAATTCTACTTCCATCTCCCACTTGGATTTGGCAGTTGTCTATAAAGATATTGTAAATCTTTGAGCTATGAATCCCAATGTTTAAGATGTCCTTCCAAACTCTAGAATGTTTGTAAGTGGACTTCAAAGGTGGATGCCAGCTAGCCTCATCAATATTGTATTTGCTGCATATAGCTCTCCTCCAAAGAGAGTTGACTTGAGTTCCAAATTTCCACCACCATTTGAGTAATAGACAAGCATTTACATCTCTTAGTCTTCTGATGCCCAGGCCCCCTTGGGCCAAGCTTTTAGTGACCTCCCCCCATTTCACTAGATGCACTTTCCTTTTAAGATCATTGCTGCCCCAAAGAAAAGCTGCCTCAATCTTTTCCATTTCTCTTGCCACACCTTCTGGCATCTTAAATAAAGACAGAAAGTATACTGGCAAACTGGATAGGGTAGACTTGATTAGAGTAAGCCTACCTGCAAACGATAGCAGTTTCCCTTTCCACCCTGAAAGTTTAGATCTCATCTTGTCAATCACAGGCTTCCATGTAGATTTATGACCAGGATTGGCACCTAGAGGCAGCCCCAGAAATTTTAAAGGAAGGCTGTGAGTTTTGCAGTTAAGAAGATGTGCAAAGGATTGCAATATATCATCAGACACACCGACACCACACACCACGCTTTTGTGATAATTAATTTTGAGCCCAGATAGAATTTCAAAGCATCTAAGAATTCTTTTGATATGTACCAATTGATCCCAGTCTGCCTCAGAAAAGAGAATTGAGTCATCTGCAAATTGTAGGTGAGACAAAAGGACATCTTTTGATCCAACATGAATACCTCTAAGAATGCCAAGATTGATTGCTCTGGCCAAAAGAATGTTTAACCCTTCAGCAACAATATTGAATAAGAAAGGTGATAGTGGGTCGCCCTGCCTTAGCCCTCTTTGAGTGGAGAATTCCGAAGTTGGAGCACCATTAACTAGAATGGAAGCCCTAACTGTAGATACACACGTTTTCATCCAAGTAATCCACTTGTTGCCAAATCCAAAGCTAGACAGCAAAGAGAACAAGAATTCCCAATTGACCGAATCAAAAGCTTTTTCAAAGTCTAGTTTTAAAATCAAACCTTTCTTATTGGTCTTCTTCCAACCATCCACCACTTCATTGGCAATGAACACCCCATCAAGGATGTTCCTACCACCTATAAAAGCAGATTGAGTTTCACCAATAATTGAGGATAGAACTGGCTTTAGACGCTGTGATAACACTTTTGCCAAAATTTTGTATAGAGAGCTTACAAGACTAATGGGTCTGTAATCAGATATGCCTGAGGGATTAACCAACTTAGGAATTAAGCAAATGAAAGTACTATTGATTCCATAAGTCAGTTTGCTATTAGAGTGAAATTCTGCAAAGAACTGCATGATGTCAGGCTTCATAATCTTCCAAAATTTCTGATAGCACAATAAATTGAAACCATCAGGGCCTGGAGCTTTGTTATTATTACAGTCCTTAATTGCAGCCAACACCTCCGCTTCACTGAATTCCGCAACAAGATGATGAGATACATAGTCTGCCTCAATGGTGTTGAATGTCCCTCCCAAGACGGGTCTGTTTAGCCAATCCTCTGTAAACAACTTCTTGAAGTGTTGGTAAACCTCTAGTTTGACCCTGCTAGGATCCTCATAAGACACCCCGTTAACTTCAATAGAGCTGATCATGTTTCTACTCTGTCTAGTATTAGCAAAGACATGGAAAAATCTAGTATTCTTATCCCCATTTAGAGTCCAATTCAATCTGGATTTTTGGTGCCAAATCCACTCCACCATTCTGAGCAAATGCCACATTTCACCTCTGACCACCCTTCTTCTTGACCTCTCAGAATCATCCAGAAGTCTTTCCTCTGCTAATATGTCGAGAGCATGCAATTCCTCCTCTAAAGCCTTGAGATTGAATGAGACATTTCCGAACACCTCAATGTTCCATTTTTTTAACTCTAGCTTCATCTGTTTCAGTTTTTGAACAAATCTAAAACCAGCCCACCCTGTAACAGAAGTGCTGCTCCAGATGTTAGCAAAGAACTTGGAGAAGCTTGGATGGAGGGTCCAAGCATTGAGAAACCTGAAAGGCTTGTGACCCCAGTCTCTTTCGTCTTCCATCATCAACAGAGGGCAGTGGTCAGACACTGATCTAGGCAGCCCCCATAATTTCATTCTGAAGTTAATCAACCATTCAGGACTTAGAAGAATTCTGTCTATGCGACTCCATTTTTCAGATTCCTGGGCATTGCACCATGTGTACTTCCTTCCATGAAGAGGTAAGTCATGGAGCTCACATTTCTCAATAAACTCATTAAAATGTTTCATCCCCAAGTCTCGCCTGGAGCAGCCAACCCTCTCTCCTAGATGCCTAATTTCATTGAAGTCGCCACCCATGCACCAAGGAGCAGGAAAGTGATCCTTAAGCTTGATTATACCCGCCCAAAAAGATGATCTAGCTGTGGTGGTATTAGGTGCATATATGTTTAACAGAACACAATCAAAAGAATTATACAGAGAGCCAGAAAGAAGAATATACCTCCTATTGCAGCAGCAGCCAGATAATTGGAACACTGAAGGGTCCCATATGCATAGAAGTCCACCAGCAGAGTCTACAGGATCCACAGACATGAATTCCATATTTCTGCACCCCCAAAGCTTTCTGACAGCATTTTCAGAATCCACAATTTGCTTAGTTTCTTGAAGAAAAACAATATCAACATGCTTATCCTTAAGTAGTCTTTTAATTCTGCCCTTCTTCTCAGATTTACCCAAACCCCTGATGTTCCAAGATAAAAGCTTCATAGATAAACAAATGACACACCCAGGACTCCCTTGAGCAGAGGCTTATTTCTGAGCTTTCCCCTCATTAGAAATTCTGCCCTTATCTTGAATCTCTAGATCAATTATCTTGTTCACCACCATGTCTTCTTTCCCCTTATAATTAATGTCTAAGGACTTCCCCAAGTGTACAGTGGCTTTGGCCTCCTCAAGAAGATAATTATTCGAAGATGAGCTATCATCAGACAGGTCAGACTGGACAAGAGCAGAAGCTGCTGGTCTGAAAATTACAGACTTAGAGGAGTGTTTGTGAGCTGCTGCAGTTCTGTAGCCATGGAATCTAGCAAGGCTGTTAAAGCCCTCCAAATGAGGCTTCTTTTTTCCCTTCTTCTTCTCAGGCTGCAGAGATTTTGTATTGGGGATAGGGGGCTTAGCATGGGCCGAATGAAGGAGATTCGTGAGTAGTATTACCTCACCAGTTCCTGACTTGTGGGGAGGACTAACAGATTTCTCCTGGGCTAAAATGATATTACTCACAGAATTGAGATTATTAGACTGAATTGGCTTGGATAGAGGTTCAGGCCCATTAGGAGGGTGGGTCAAGAAAACTTCTAAATTAATACCAGGCCCAATATTCGGCCCTAGATTAGCTACAGGTTCATTAGCCAAAGTATCAGCCAAATTGATATTGGGTCCGATGCCGTAAGCAAGTTCAAACCTGTTAGAAAGACCAGAAGAGGAAGCGTGCTGAGCACAACTGAGGTTGTCTTCATTACTTTTTGAATTTTGCTCTGACCCATACATCTCAAATCTTTCAACGCATGCTTCTTTTTGTCTGCTTGGACCACCTTTACACGGGGTCTCCTCAACAACAGTGCCAACTTCTTCAGGTATGTGGCTGTCAAGAGGCTCCTTCCGATGCTCAACCTCATATGTGCACGCCAGGTCAGCACCAATCAGAGCACGCTTTTCTGCCACCTCATCACCATCAATCTTCACCCAAGCCGTGGCTGCTGGGTGCATCCTACCTTCATCGCTGTAGCCGGTTGCAGTGCCGCTGGAGCAATTCATGTCGGACAACTTCAAGCTGCTATAATCAGCTAGATGGTCTTCACAGATAAGGACGGGATGAGAATAGCCCATACACTCAAGAGTAATAGTTTTATTGATGAACTCCATGCTCTCGGTAGCCACTCTAATCGTAGCATAAGAGAATGATTTTGGGTGACAAACATCGCCATCTATGCTGAGAATAGTTCCGCACATATTACCTATACTGTTGAGTGTAGCCCTGCTCCAAAGATGCAGGGGAATACCATAGCATCTCAGCCACACGCACCGTTCTTGTGGGATATGTGAATTTGGCCTCCATTCCGTCACAAATTGGCTACAGTCCTTGCACCACTCTTTGATCTTGCCAATGTTTGATTGTAGCTCACTTGAAGATTTGAAGGAGATAATTACATCTCTACCTCCTCCTTTTCTGACTTCTATCTGCTCCATCCCTTTCTCCTGTAGGACCTTCAGAATGCTGTGAGTGGAACATTCAGTGTTTAATCTAACAATAACACTTTCATACAGCCAACCGATGCCCTCTGCTTTGGCTTTTAAAGTTAGATTTGTGATTGTGATCCGTTCCGCTGTAGAGGTGTCGCCCTTTATTACTTCAGCAAAAGATCTGTGCCCCACAAATGCAGCTTTACCCTTGAAATTGATTTTATCCGAGGACCTGTTGGGAGGTTGAAGCTTTGTCTGAATCTGCTCCTTTCTGCTATTTCTGTCATAAGTGGCCATTTTGACCCCAAGCATTGAATCGTCGACGAAGAGGCCATCCCCTTTTTGGATGGCGACAGATGCTGCGATGCTACAGTTATAACGCACAAATCCGAATCTTGAGTTGGTTACTTTCCTTCTTTTGTAAGGGATGTAGACATCCTTCACAACCCCGAACTTGGTGAAGAGCTTGTAAAGAGCTTTGGCGTCCATATTTGACGGGATATTGTCGACAAAGACAGTGAATAGACCTTGTTGTGCTTCCTTTAATTGTGATCCACCTCCTTTCCATTGCCTCACTATCGGGATCCAACCGCCATCTCTTGCTCTGTTCTTTCCATTGTTCCATCTCCTTTCCATTGGCTTTTTAACATGAGAGTCAAGATGCAGAGAAAAAGACAATTGAGACTTGCTATAATTTACTCATATAAATAATCAAACTAAATGACAAACCCAACATTTTGTTGAAGATTGGTTCAGATTTTCAACGAATGCTGCTAATTAAAGAAAAAATTGAAGAAGCTAGACATTTTCAACCGAGCTACTCATGGTAGGGTGGCTAATCTTGGTTGTTGGTGGTTGCCTTCAATGAAGTCGGCAGTTTGGCTCTCCCATTGCATCTATAAATGGGTAGCGAATGGGAGGAGTTTGGTGTGGTGAGTTAAAGAGAGAATACAGAGCAAAGAGAGAATTATAAAGTGTATAATTCTTTGTTCCAAATATAGTGAAATCCGCCGCCCGTGGACGCAGGCAATTTGTCAAACCACGTAATTCTTTGTGGGTTCTTGCTTGTGTGCTTATGTGTGATTGTTTCTGCCTCCTAGGCACAACACATTTCTCATTTCTGCCTATGTTCAATAGTCCTATGCACACAATTGTTTTTTTTTTTTTTTTTTATAGAAAATTAGATAAATACGTTGAACGGGTGCCACGTGTATATATACATATTGAGTTTTTGTAAAATGTGTGAAGAGCAGGTGCTATTTGCAACACTCTCCATTAGGTTGTAGGTTGTGTATGGTTTACTGACTTGGGTAGAAATTTTGAAAGGAAAAGAGAAAATGTATACGAAATGTAGGTGGCATGTAATTATATTTTATTCACATACTTTTTCTTTTTTATTTTTTCAAATCTCTCCCTAAATCTATAAACCAAACACAAACTTAGTGAATTTTTATTGTGGCCCACTTGCAACGTTGGATTATTTGTGTAATTTTTCGATTGGCTAATATTTTTAGAAGATGTTCAAAATAATTTAAAATAGATTGTAATTTTGGATTCAACAATGCTATATATCATTAAAAAAAAAAAAAAAAAACCATTATTTTATATCATTAAATTACATCATGAAATATTATTAATTTTATTATTTCATTGATGTTTATTTCTCAATAAGGAATCACTCACAAGATGAATCCAGTAATTAAAGTATTTCTAGAGTACTGTATGACATTATTTACGTAGTGTTTTAAACTAATTACATTGTTGAAATAAAAAATTTATGAGTAGGATATACTTATTCACTTTTGTTATATAATTGGAAACCAAAAATGACTTGTTGATAGAGCATATCATTCAAAGAGCTCGAGAGGGCGGCAGCAGATTCAGGGCGTTCTTAAGCTCGGACAGTCCGCGGGATGGTAATAAAGCTGCCCACAAGTTGGCTCGCATGGCTGGTAATGCTGGGTCTCTGTTTGGGTGGAGGAAGTCGCTCGTGGTTTAGAATTGTTGGCTGCTTCTGACGTGGCTCTTGTTTGAGTATAATGTTTTAACGTTTTCCTATAAAAATAAAAATAAAAACAAAAGGTGTATTGCTTCTTTTTTTTTTTTTTTTTCTTTTTTCTTTTCATATTAAAAATCCCATATAAACAATATAACATGCAACTTTAAAAAAATACATCTAATAATTTTCCAAAATCACACAAAATCCAATGAGGTGGACCACAAGCAAGCATCCAGATATTTTTTTCCTAAAAATGCAATGCACATGTAGGCACTTACGTCACTAACATTAAAGCCAAGCATTGGAGAGAATTATTAGCGTCGTTGAGCAATGTTTCACATTGTGAAACGCAGGGCCGGTTGCCTTTTCTGGGGCTTAAAACACGTTTCTAATATAATGTTTATATACATAAAATAGAATTTTAATATGAGTCAATATTTAAATTATTTTTTGACAGAATTTAACTAGTTGGTAATTTAAATTTTTTGAACTTTTACATTTTTAACTGTAAAATTACTAATCATGTTTGTTTTAATCAACTTATCAGCCAAACTCATCCAATTTTTCTTGTGACATATTTCACTAAATTTATGATTTAATCAATTTCAAATTTGAAAAGTTTTTTTTTCTCATAAATAATTATAAGTAATAAGTATAATTAATAATATTCTATATACAATTCATTTATTTGAAAAACAACCATTAATTACTTTTAAATAATTCACCATATCAATAAAATAAAAAATTGGTTTTTTAAAGGGGCCATTTTTACCAAGTACAATAACAAAAAAAACGAGACTTATTTCATATTTTTTCAATTTTTGGGGCATTTTTTTTTCCAACAATTTTCGGGGCTCAAACTGATAGCTTGTGTCGCTTGTGCATGAAAATAATCATAAAAAATTCTCTATCGTTAGATTATACATACAAGAAAACATCACACACTAATCAAAGGATAAAAAAATCTTCATAAAATATTTTATGATATTTTTTTTCATGATTCCTAGTAATATTCTTCGGAAAAATGACCATAAAAATTAATGACAATTTTAGCTCCTAAAAGTCTCAACTCTCGACTTTCTAAACACCATCAAATAATTTTTCCAAATACTCTCATGCGTTTAAATTCAAAATAGCCAATTCAACCACCACAATCCCCCACTCCACAGCAATAATGGCTTCGCAGAAGCACCAGAACTCTTGTGTATAAATCCAAAATAGCCAATCCAACCACCACCGCAGCAGCAATGGCTTCTCAAAAGCACCAGCTTCACTTCGTGTTATTACCTCTAATGGCCCCAGGCCACTTCATCCCCATGATTGACATGGCCAAATTATTGGCACAACACGGTGTCACCGTCACTGTCGTCACCACCCCTATCATTGCCTCCAGATTCAACCCAATCATCAACCGTGCCATTGAATCCGGACTCCCCTTGCGCCTTCTATCTCTCCGGTTCCCCTCTGTGGAGGCTGGTCTGCCGGAGGGGTGTGAAACAATTGACACTATCCCATCTCTGGAACTAATGAAGAATTTTCATGACGCAATCGACATGTTGCAAGAACCGTTCGAGCAGTTTTTTGAACTGCTCGAGCCATGTGCGTGTTGCATAATAGCCGATAAGCATATTGCATGGGTAGCCGACACTGCTCGCAAGTTTCAGATTCCGAGAATTATTTTTGACGGAATGAGCTGCCTCACTCTCTTATGCTCACACAATTTACGTATTTCAAAAGTTCATGAAAGTGTGCCCGATTCGAAGCCCTTCATCCTCCCTGGCTTGCCTCATAGAATTGAGCTAACTAAAGCTCTGTTGCCTATATTATTCAATGCGGGTTCATCGGAACTGCAAAAGTTCCTAAACCGAGCACGAGCAGCCGAATCCGAAGCATACGGGGTGGTGATTAACAGTTTCGAAGAGCTGGAAACGAGATATGTTGATGAGATTCGAAAGGCGAAAGGAGATAAAGTTTGGTGTATTGGGCCACTATCACTATGCAATAAAGACAACTTGGACAAGGCTGAAAGAGGAAACAAGCCAGCAATCAACGAAAACCAGTGTTTAATGTGGCTCGATGAACAAGAGCCAGGCTCTGTGGTTTACGCATGCCTTGGAAGCTTCGATCGCCTCACAACTCCTCAGTTAATCGAGCTTGCTTTAGGATTGGAAGAATCGAAACGCCCGTTTGTGTGGGTTATAAAAGGCGGAGGAAAGGCGGGGGAGATAGAGAAGTGGGTGGAAGAAAATAGATTCGAGGAAAGAACGAAAGGGAGAGGGCTTCTGATTCGAGGCTGGGCACCGCAAGTACTCATATTGTCGCACCGGGCTGTCGGGGCGTTTTTGACACACTGCGGCTGGAATTCGACACTGGAAGGGGTGTGTGCAGGTGTGCCGATGCTAACGTGGCCGATGTTCGCCGAGCAATTTTTGAATGAGAAGTTAGTTGTGCAGGTTTTGGACATAGGAATAAGTGTTGGGGCTCAGGGGGTTCGACCCTTATTTGAGGAAGACAAATGTAAGGGGTTGGTGGAGAGAGAGGCAATCAAGGACGCTGTTGAGAAAGTAATGGGTGAAAGAATTCATGGAGAAGAGAGAAGGAAAAGGGCAAGAGTACTTCGGGAGATGGCAAAAAAGGCAATAGAAGAAGGAGGTTCTTCATATTTAAATATGAGATTGTTGATTCAAGATGTGATGAAACTAGTTAACCACAAAGACTCAACCCAGAAACATAGCAGGTCATAAAAAAGTTTATATCTAAGCGAGAAAATGTTATGTACCTTAAATAATTTATATATTTTTTTTAATTAAACTTCCTATATAAGTGTGTGAATCATATAAATCTAAATATGTGTGAGTTTCATATTCATATAAAAGGTTTTAGTAAAAAAATTGACAAATTATTTGGAATTCTTAGCAAAATTCATAAGTTGACGGCCTTTATTGTATAGTATTATTTTTTTACTTATTTTTTCACTTCCGAAATATAAGTAAATAATTTTATGCGTATTTATTAATATAAATTTCATTGTCTTGTATTTAGAGAAAATTTATGATAAATCCAATTTAGAGAGTGTCTAAGGCATTAGGCTCAATAGATATTTTTTGTTCATCCTTTGTGAAATAGTTTGGTGAAAAATCCTTCTACGTATTTTGAAGGATATTTTATTTCTAATTTTACTCCTTAATTTATCTGTTGACTTTTATGACTATCTGTTCAAATTTTCATCCATCTGTTCAAGTTTGTCATCTATATGTTCAAATTTTTATTTACCTGTTCAAACTTTTAACATTTTGTTAAATTTTTTTGACTATCTATTCAAATTTTTCTTCTTATCCGTTAAAATATTTGTTTAAATTTCATTATCTGTTCAATTTTTTATATCTGAATTCGATCTTTCTCTATCTGTTTAAAAAATACAAAATTCGATCTATTTGTTTAAGATTTTGCAAACTTCTTTTTTATCTGTTGAAATTTTTTATCTATACGTTGAACCTACTTTACCTGTCTCTCTATTTGTCCAAATCTTTTTTTTTTTTTTTTTAGCAGTTGCAATCAACCAGAAGAACAACAACAAAGTCACACACACATAAAAAGACAAACAGATCAACAATAACATAGATATCCCACACAAATCAACAACCACACACACATAAACACAAAGACAAATAGATGTACTGATCAAAGATCAGAAAAATACATATCTATTGAACCTACTATATATGTTTCTCTATTTCTGTTCCAAGGTGAGAACTAGTCTCTTTGACTGAAAACTCATTCGACCAACTTGAGTTTACACCAAACCCACCATCACATACGACGCCACAGCCATAAGACGCCGGAATAGGTCTAGCAAATAGCACTCTTAGATTCAACCCTCGTATATATATATATATATGTGTGTGTATAAAATCTGGCAAGTTATGGACCTCTTGTCCATCGGTAGTAGTCATACTATCCGTTGGTTGTGAAACCCTAGGAAAGTCGCTTTGGAAATCTCTTTGTAGAAGATCTGAAACAACAAGTGTTAATGACAAACATACATATATGTGATTAAAAAATGAACAATACTAATAAATCAAAGAAATGTGAAGAAGCAAAAGAGTTTGGCGGAGTAGATTTGGTCGATGGAGATGTAGATCGGCGGAGAAGATCGAAGATAATGGCGCGGCTAGAGTTTAGATTGTCGGCGGATCTGTGGCCTGCGATCGAACCAAATGTGTCGGAGCGATAGCGGAATAGGAGATCGAAGACGACGGCGGTGACAGAGAGTTTTCTAGATCTCCGTAGCAGAGGTAGAGCCATGCCGACGATGGGAAATAATAGCCATATCGCGAAGGTTGTTGGCAGCAACAGCGAGGCAAAGAGGTGGGTGGTAAGGTCAAAAAGAAGAGAGAAGACAGAGAGAGAGACGAAGAGAAGAGTTTTGATATTTATAGAGGGTATTTTGGTCATTTTGTTTGAACTTATCTTTTTGATAAAGTGTTTCAGCGCTTGAATCTTTAAGCAAACAAAATTGTAATTTGGACTTTTGGACCGAGTGTCCCAATTTGTAAAAAATATAATGAAAAGTAATTATAGCATTGTTCCTTTATAAGAGTATTGAGGCACAACAGCCACAGCCACAGCCACAACAATCACAGCTCAAGTCACAACAATCATAGCTCAAACCACAGTCTCAGCTACAACTGGAGCCACAAGAGAAGTATCAGCCACAACTCAAACATGTGCAAGATATGCAAGGCAGTTACGATAAATCACCTGTATCAAATTCAGTTAGAAAATACAGATACAGTTATGGAAGCAGAGTTAATTAGATAGCCTGGTGTAACAAACTTAGTTAGATTTGATCGAGTATAAATAACTAACAGCCACAGCCACAGCCACAGCCACAGCCACAGCCACAACAATCACAGCTCAGGCCACAGTCTCAGCTGCAGCTAGAGCCACAAGAGAAGTATCAGCCACAGCTCAAACATATGCAAGATATGCACGGCAATTATGGTAAATCACCTGGATCAAATTCAGTTAGAAAATACAGATACGGTTATGGAAGCAGAGTTAGTTAAATAGGCTGGTGTAACAAACTTAGTTAGATTTGATTGAGTATAAATAATTGCATGACTTCGTTATATTTTTTAGAGACGTGCTAGGGAGCTCGAAAGGGCTCCCTCTAAATTCCTCCCGAATCGAAAACGACGCCGTTTTCGGCTTTTTCAATTTTTTTTTTTTTTTTCAGAATCAGAGGAGGAAGACGAAGAAACAGAGGGAGGAAGGAGGAGGGAGGAGGGGAGGAGGAAGGAGGGACTAGAGGGGGCCATACCAGTGGGAGGAGGCGGAGGTGGGGCCGGAGGCAACGGCGGTGGTGCTGCGACGGCAGGGCTGGCAGCGACGCGGGGCTGGGCTGCGTCGACCGGGCGACGGCGGCGAGGGGCTGGGCGATCGGCGGCGACGGGCTGGCGACGATCTCTTCTCTCTTTCCCTCTTCTTCTCTCTCTCTCTCCCTCTCCCTCCGAGCTGTTGCAGGTTGAAAATGGAGGAAGAAAAAAGGAAAAAAAAAAAAAAAAAAAAAAAAAATGATCGTTTTGGGCTTTCGGGGGATTCGGGGGGTGGAAAATTCGCGCTACCAAGCTTTATTCTATTTTTTAATAAGAAAGAAATCATTCAATTTGTGTTACTCCTACTATAAAATAACATATTGCCATTTTATTCTATTTTTGCCACATAAACAATATAATACAATATTTAAAAAATATCTAATAATTTTTCAGGATCGCACAGAGCAATACTCTTGCAACATCTAATGGCTAATAATAAGGAGCCTTCATAAAAGTATCATTTTGTTCCGAATTTTTTTTTTTTTTTAATTATATCAAAAGTTTAAATTTTTCGATCTGTTTTGAGCAGAGGAATCAAAAATAATAATAATAAATGATAAAAAATTCAAAAAAACCAATAAAAATCAACCTTTTTTTTTTTTTTTGTGACTCTTTTGTCTTTTTGTCCTTTTAGGACTTTTTCTCCAAAATTTTATTTTATTTTTTACTTTTTCAGATTGTTTAGTTGAGTAAAACCCAAAAACTTACATTTTTTTGAGTTTTTAAAAAGCAAATCAATTAAAAAAAATAGTAAAACCCGAAAACTTAATTAGTGTGTTTGATTTTAGTTTTTTGAATTTAGTTTTTTGAAAATTGAGTTTTTTATTGTTTTAGTTTTTTTTTTAGTAAATATGTTTAAAATTTTAATCATTTTTTAAAAAATTTTTTAGATGCACCTTACTTAGATGTATCTAAAAAGTAAAATATTTGTGAAAAAAATATTTTAGAAATTAATAAATACACAAAAAATATGAAAAATATACTGAATTTCTTTTCTTTTTTTTTTTTTGTATTTTTGGTATTTAGTGAACTTTTTAAAGATGTTTT